>JADBJO010000916.1:352500-362500 GCA_016801955.1 Conus betulinus | reverse complement strand
ATGCTGCGTGATGGTTTGACTCTCTTGTTCATTGGTGATGTGACCCCATGTATCTGATAGCTGATACCTTGCGGTAACACCTCGTTCCCATGGCTCGGATTCTCCTGTCAAGGTCCACTGCGAGGGTCCTTGTCTCTCATACACTCAGGATGATGGAATACAACATGCACACAGGAGTCTGATTGGTGTGTCAGTGAGATATCATCATATTTCCGTACAGATGTTAGTCGTGACAGGGATGATGTTGTCTATGCTGCCGATGAGGTCAAAGACACACAGCAAAATCCCGCCAGTCTGAGCTGGAGAAATGCACCTCTGACTGCCTTAGCATTGTCAATGAGATCGATGTTTCCTTCTAGGTTCTGTTGAAAACGCCGTCCCATGGGTCACACGGTCTACGAACAAATCAACCAGAAAACGAACTTTTCACCATGCTAGTATATACCACTATTTCAAGCGGGCCTCTGTAGTCGTCGCCTGCAATGAGCGAGGCATCGTCATGTGTCGGCGCTCTTCCCCTGGCTCATGATGGAGATGGACAAAACGTGTTCGGCCAGTCTAAAGCACCTGTGACATGAGAACTCGCGCCAAACAGCTTGGAAACATGTTTAGTGCCAAGTGTACCGCACGGGGTTTCAGGTCAACCAATTCAGGCCAACAAAGTCACTGGATCTCATGACATGGTCATGCTGACGGCATTCCCCCCCTTAAGTTAGCAGAGCTCGATTTGGTCTGATATGCTGCATAATGGTTTGAAGAATGGAGTGTTGTCATTCACGCGGGAGATGGGCGTTGCAGTCAGTACAAATGTGGAGATACATACCCCACTGACGAGTACCCCCCCCCCCCCCCCCCCCCCCCCCCCCACTTTGAACCCATTCTTCGTGTTTAAGTCCACGGAATAGATAACCCACCCCCCCCACCCACTTTCCCTTTCCTAGTGACCCACGGAATAGAGCTCCGACAACTTTCCCTTTCCTAGTGACCCAAACAGCTCTATCAGCGGCCGTCATCATGGTCACGACTCATCACCTTCCAAAGGCCCCAGTGTGCACCTTCACTGGAACCAGTCAGCGCCTGTCGTGGCTCTGTATGGCACGGGACGAGCGTCAAAAGAGGGCTGTGACTTTCTTCCTGAACACTCCGTCCTCGCCCTCTCTCTGACCCGATCTACAACAGAGCCCACCTCCTATCGTGCAGAGAAAAAAAACAACCAGCACAGAGCTAATTGATGAAAAGAGAGGACTTAGATGGGGACGAAAGAGATTCAGATAGTAAAGAGCAAAAAAAAGGAAGTGTATTATAATGGTCAAATGGTTAAATGCCGGTAAGTCAAAGCTGATGCCGTGTCTGTCCCCAGTTCGCCAAGCACAGATGCAGCCACAAGGTAAGAACTCCAGACTCATGCTCCCTCCGGCAGCATGGTTGGTTTGTTCTGTGTGCCTCGTGTCTGTATATGTTCAATGTGAATCAGTGCCGGACGCACAAAAGTCCGGAGTTATGGACGACTTGTTACTGTTGCACAGCGGGAGTAAAAGCTACTCCCCTTTGTTTGTGATTGATTGGCGAGATCGGAGGAAACAAACGCAGGCGAAACTACAACTTCCAGAGCGGGAAAAAAGTCTGATACCCGAAAATGGTACAGATTTCAGGATCTTTACCGTGCGTTGCTAGTCTTCTGCCGGTTTAAGTGTCTACATTTTTTTTTTTAATACTGCTGCTGAGCTGAGAAATCAAGTAGAAGACACACATACACACACGCACACGCACGCACGCATGCATGCACGCACGCACGCACGCACGCACGCACGCACGCACGCACGCACACACACACACACACACACACACACACACACACACACACACACACGCATACACTCTCTCTCTCTCTCTCTCTCTCTCTCTCTCTCTCTCTCTCTCTCTTTCTCACACACACACATACGCACGCTCGCACGCACGCACGCATGCACACACACACTCTCTCTCCCCTCGCTCTCTCCCTCTCTCTTTCACCCCCCCTCTCTCTCTCCCCCTCGCTCTCTCCCTCTCTCTCTCCCCTCCCCTCCCCCTCTCTCTCTCCACTTCTCAACACTTAAATCACCAGGCTGTGATCTAAACTCGCAAAAAAAAAAGCCCTGTCTGGCCTGTAACCTCTTGACCCTTGCATTCTGCGCGAGAAAAAAAAAAAGCAAAACGGCAACCTTATATATATATATATGGAAGACGACTGTTGCTTCTGTGGTTAGACAATTGCACACCGAGAACTCCACTCTCGTACTGCTTACAGTGCTAATTTACTAAATACGGACACATAAACACACAGCATTAGTAAGGAAAACAGTGTTACAATAATCAAGCAAGTGCACCCTTGATCTCCTAGAGAAGCACTCGTCTGCCATTAACTCCAAACTCATTGGTCCCCTGAAAGAAAAATCATTTCCAGAGCGCCTGGCAGCACTAACACTGCCAAGCCTGGAACACCGCAGAAACAGAAGTGACATGATTGACACTTTTAAGTTCGTGCAAGGCTTATATGACACAGACAGACCACAACTCCAGCTCCATCAAGCTACAGACACTAGAGGAACCTCTCTAAAACTAGAGAAAAGACATTGCAGACTGAGCATGCGTTCCACCTTCTTCGCGCAGAGAGTGGTGTCCACATGGAACAGTCTTCCAGACAATGTGCTGACAGCCCCGAGCATTAGCGCTTTCGAAAGAAGTCTGGATGCCCATTGGGAAAGTCTGCCTAGTAAATTCGACCCCAGCTGTTACAACTAGACTGCTTTTGCCATGCCACGCACTCAAGTCTAGTTTTGAACAGGAGTGGTGAACAGGCCTTGTAAAAAGGCCTCCAACACCCAACATATCAAGTATCAAGTAAGTATCAAAATGGCACTGCCTACAGTACCAATGACCGACTGATGATCAGATCACATGGAAGTGATACTTGCGGTCAATAAAACTCTATTCAAGGTTTAGGGATTAAAAAAAAATAATAATAAATCTGGAAAATCACAGTTCATAACTATTGACATTTATCGTCTTCCATACTTTGAGGCCAGGAGGAGGAAGAAGGAGGGCTGAAGAGGAGGAAAAAAAGGAGGGGCGGGGCCCTTGCCCCACTAAGGGACTAACTAAGCATGACTAGCGACTACTAAGCATAACTAGCGACTAAGACTTACAAAAATTATAACAAACACACATATCTTCACAATGCATTAAAAAAATGATGAGTTGTTCATCTACTTGTTCATCTACTATTTAAGGCGAATATGACTTTAAAGGGAAAAAAAAAAAAAAAAAAAAAAAAAAAGGGGAGAAAGCAATTGCAACAACAAACGAAAAAAATAAAGAAAATAATTTCAAAGACGATGCGTGCGTGCGTGCGTGCGTGCGCGCGCGTGTGTGTGTGTGTGTGTGTGTGTGTGTGTGTGTGTGTGTGTGTGTGTGTGTGTGTGTGTGTGTGTGTGTGTGTGTGTGTGTGTGTGTGTGTGTGTGTGTGTGTGTGTGTGTGTGTGTGTGCGTGCGTGCGTGCGCGCGTGTAGGTCTCTCTGTCTATGCCTATCATTAGAGCTTATCTCTGTTATCATCCTTGGTTTAAAAAAAACTCTCTCTCTCTCTCTCTGTCTCTGTCTCTCTCTCTCTCTCTCTCTCTCTCTGTCTCTCTTCTCTCTCTCTCTCTCTCTCTCTCTCTCTCTCTCTCTCTCTCTCTCTCTCTCTCTCTCTCTCTCTCTCAGAGATCTGTGACCGCTGCGCAGTGTCTTGAAAAGACCGTGGTTCTGTGAACCTTCCTCGTCCCTGATGGCGGAGACAGATAATAATTATAGTGAGAACGTTCTCCACAAACGCTGCGTCTGGCGCTCTCACCTGCCTGTTATGCCACGGGCCGTCAATAGATGTGTCAATGGCCGCCCTTGATTGTGTGCGAATGGGTGGCAATGAGTGTGTGAATGGGCAGCGAGAGCATTGGCCGTGCCAAGGAGGGTGAAATGTTTCTCTGTCCATGGAGCGTTAAGGACCGTGGTTATCAGAAGACTCAAAACCAACACCACACACACACACACGCACGCACGCACACACGCACACACATACACACACATACACACACGCACGCGCGCACACACACACACACACACACACACACACACACACACACACACACACACACACACACAGAGAAGGAAAACAAATTGCCTATTTGACTCACATGCCATGAATATATTCCACAGAAGGATGAAAGACGATCGGTGGGTGAGGAAGGAGAGGTGTAGGTCGATTCAGGTCAGACAATGCCGCCTGATGACGAGCACAAAAGGTGTACGTGGCAATCAGCACGAGCAGAAGTGGGCGACTGGGCAAGTTCTCACCTCTGAGAATGCGAGAACACCCCCTCCCCCCCCCCCCCCCCCCCCCCCCCCCCCCCCCCCCCCCCCCACACACACACACACACACTTTTTTTTTCGGTGTTCGATGGCGCGCTATCACCCCACCGTTCCTCTTTACTCACTTCTTTTCCACCTTCATCTTCACACTTCAGATCCTTTCCCCATTCCCCACCCTCTGTCTGTCTGTCTGTCTGTGTCTGACTGTCTGTCTGTCTGTGTCTGACTGTCTGTCTCTATCTACCTGACTCCCTCTATCTCTGTCTGTCTCTCTGTCTTCTCTCTCTCTCTCTCTCTCCTCCCTCCCTCCCTCTTTCTTTCTCCTCCCTCCCTCTTTCTCTATCTGCTTCACTCTCTCTCTCTCTCTCTCTCTCTCTCTCTCTCTCTCTCTTCCTCTGTCTCCATACCCCTCTCTTCTCTCCTTTCTCTCTCTACCCCCTCCCCCTCCCCCTCCCCCATCTCTCTCTCTCTTTCGCTGGGTGGAAAAAAAAAAAAAACTTTTCTGATTTGCTTATCTCATCACCCTGGTGAAATAAAATTTTGTTCGTTCGTTCGTTCGTTCTTTTTTTCTCAGTGTTTTACCCCAACAGCAGCAGTCTGAAATATCTGTGCCAGACATGTAATGTCCGCTTGTGCGCCTCTCAAGGTTTTTTTTTGGGTTTTTTTTTTTTTTTTTTAGAAAAAAGTTCATTCCATATATCTGTCTCTATCATACAGTTTGTTCTCAGGTCTTTACCAACATGCCATCACCTATTAAACAAGTGTATCATCAGTGTGATGTAGTATTTTGAAGCAACATCCTTGATGCTTCAGTGTACACAAGTGGTTGTGAATTCAGAAATACATTTTTTTGTATCTCCACCTCTGCTTTGTAGAACTGGCATTGAATATCTGGCATGAACTTGACCGACTGCTGTGAAATAGTTGTCACAGTATCAGTATGTAATCATTTAACATTGAACATTTTCTTTTAGCAGTGAATAAAGCTACAGTTCTAAGTGATCTAAGTTTGTCAGGAAACGACAAAATTGTAATATTAACATTTTTTATTTGGTTTAAAACAAATTTTCTTTGTTCGAGAACAATTTTGCAGCAATATTCATCAAATCATGGAGTAAAGAAGCATAGGCTTATAAACCGTACTCTTCAAAAAAAAAAAGTATATATTGGAGTGGCTGCGTCAAAAAGTTATCAAAATGGAATTGGAAAGGAGGAAAATCAACAGACACAAACAAAAACAAAACAACAACACAGACAAGCGAACAAAACGAAAAACGTTTTCACACACAAGAGTACACTCAGACTACAGCACAATAATAAAATAACCCACCACGCCTGAACCACACCATGCCATTTCAATCAATAGTCTTCCATACCAGGTAGAAGACCGAGAAGGTAAATGTGGTAAGCCTAATATGTTTAGTTAAGTGCAAACCTATTAGAAAGCTTAACAAAATTTCCAACCATAGCAAGTATCTCTGTATTTGCGTCCACATCCAGATCAAGGTTGCCAGACAATAATGTTGAGATATCACGTTTTGCTGTGTCGTGTAGAGTTTCTATTGTCAGAGCACGAGCCTGTTGATGGAGTGGACAATTAATCAAGAAGTGGGGCTGCATCTTCAACTGCCGTGCCACAGTTACAGGAAGGTTGTTGTTTCTAAGATGTCGTCTGAAAAGATCGTGGTTTAAGTCACTCATTTCTAATCTCAACTTATGGAAGATTATTTCTGACGTCCTATCAGATAAGTAATAACATCTAGGCGCAATACTATCGGTACTGCTGAGGAAACGCTTGAGAAAACTACGAGAGTTACATACTTTAATATTGTCAGGGAGGTCATTCCAAAGAGCAGTAGATGAAGGGAAAGAAGGAAGATGTGTTTATATATCTAATCTACACTTTGGCATCTGCCTCTCCAGGGGGCGCCTGAGGTGATAAGGGTTGACAGAGGATATAAGATGGGGAAGTCGATTAGACAGGTAAATAGGAACAATACTGTTGATGATAATTTGTAGTACAGAATAACATTTTTTTTTTATATATGGAAAATGTAAATTGCAGGTATACGGACGTTACAGTTTGGTGGCATTTTCCCTCATGGGATTGCTGGAAAGGCCTGAACGATTAGTAAAAATTCTGTCAAGTTCCATCGCGCTTATACTTGTTGTTGCTGAGATGATTCCAGTATTGAAGTTGACCGCGAGCGAGCACGCAGACACACACACACACACACACACACACACACACACACACACACACACACACACACACACACACACACACACGCGCGCGCGCGCCTACGCGCGCACTATCACCACAAAGTCAACCGAAATTGCATGACTATATAAATATAGCTCACTTATTACACAGTTGAGTCAAATCCCAGTTTGCTTCAAAGAGATATAGTTCAGAATGGGTACTGAGATCTAAATAAACGGTTTTCACCTGAGTGACTCGGGAACTGAACAGAACAGAACAGAACAGAACAGAACAGAACACAAACAGAATAGAACAGAACAGACAACAGAACAGAACAGAACAGAACAGAACAGAACAGAACAGAACAACAGAACAGGAGCAGTGCGGGGTCTCCCCCCTTGTGAGGTTGCTTTTTTGATAGTTCCTCAGGGAACTTCTGGCTCGTAGACTGTGTGCTTTTGAGGGCAAAAAGTATAATACTTGTTTGAAATTAAAGCATGTAGATTTCGCCACCAAACAGCGGACTAGCAGACCCTTACTCTTCGCTGGTTAACGAGTCAAGGAGTTTTTTGTGTTTCGTGTTTTTCGTTTGTTCTTGTTAAAACGTTTAAGCAGAAATCAAGTAGCTCACGTTTAATTGTACCTTAAAACTTGATTAATTTTGTCCTTCTCCTTTGCCCGTGTAATGTATGTCATGTCACACACACACACACACACACACACACACACACACAAAATTTGTCTCGAGTTTAATTTTGTATTTTGTACGTGTTCAGTTCGATGTGACGTTTGTTTACCAAATGAAGCATATACAGACTGCTTGATAATTCCGGAGGTCTTGTAAGAAAGAGTATTAGAATAAACGCCAGAAGCTTCCAGAAAAGGCCTCTCTAACGTTCCGAGCATTTTGATTGGTTGTAACATGTGATGGTATTCGATCTTTCTCGAAAGTTCCATGCATTTGGATTGGCTTTGTTAACGTCATAATTCTTGAACATCCTGGCAGACTCCATGATTACTGACTGGTTGCCCCACATCGTGTTTCTCGAACTTTCGATTGGACGATTCTGTAAACAATTGAGGGAGAGGCTGGGGTGATGAATGAGAGCACTGATACTGAAAGTGAGACTGATTGAGAAGGACGCGTTCTTGTTTCGGGGGCCGTTGCGGTGGCCATTGAGCACTGATCGGTGAATCTCCCACTTCAATGAAAAACTTTGAGCTGGTGATCAGAATCGACCCTTTCTCTCGGTTGGGATCGATTCAAGGAGAGGTCAGGATCAAAGCTAGCTCTCCTCACCTACCTTTCACCCAGCGCCCAGCTCACTGCAAGCATCAAAGACCACGAGTTCGATTCTACTTGGTCATCACAGGATCGAGGATCCGGTGCTTGATCCAGATTCGCTTCCTCAGATCCGTCCCAAACTATGATGACGTTCGTTCCTGGCCGAGCTGCACGTGTCACACAAAGATCTGTGAACATTGCGGCCGACAGTTCTCGTGTTCTTTAAAAAAAAAAAAAAAACAAACAAACAAAAAATAAATAAATAAAAACGACAGTGTTCTACCATCTGGACGAAGACTTCAAATTCCAAATTCAAAACAAATAGAACTAAAAACAATTTCGTTCCCAGTGCCATCAAACTCTTGAATCAAAACTGAACTTTCAGTAAGACCTGGTTCAGAAAGCTTGTTTGTATATATGTGTGTATATATTATTCTTCTCTCTCTCTCTCTCTCTCTCTCTCTCTCTCTCTCTCTCTCTCTGTGTCTCTCTCTCTGTGTGTGTGTGTGTGTGTGTGGTGTGATGGGTGGATGGGTGATTTGTGATTTGTTTTAAATATAGATCCATAGACATGTTTTTTATGGCCACTCTTAATTTCTCTTTGGAGATAATAAAGTGTTCTTGACTTGATTTGACATTGTTTTTTTTCTTTTTCTCTTTTTACTTCTTTTTTTGAATGTGAATGTTTTCCCATCTTTAGTAAACCATGTGCAGTGGCTGATTTTTTTTTTCGGTTTTTTTTTTTTCACTTTTTTTAAAGTCGTACCCACGAGGAACCAACCGAGAAATCAGCAGACACATGTGAAGACAGCCTCCATGACACAGGCTGAAAATATTTGCGAGGTGCAGGACACATGTGGGCTATATTTTTTTTTTGTCCTGGGGAGAATTCCAACTGCTAGTAATAATTATGCAAAAAGCTAAACAGGGTAATTATCGGAACTCACGTATTCACTAGTCTGCAATTTCAAACAACACTGCACGCCCTCCACCTATCCCCTCCACCCACCCTCCCTCACTCCCACAGACCACTAACGTCTTCATCCATTTTCTCTCTGTCCTATGTTGTGCCACCCTCTCACTTTTACCCCCTTTCGTGTCTTTTGTGTTTATCTCTCTCTCTCTCTGTCTCTCTGTCTCTCTCTCTGTTTCTCTCTGTCTGTCTGTCTGTCTGTCTGTCTGTCTGTCTCTCTCTCTCTCTCTCTCTCTCTCTCTCTCTCTCTCTCTGTGCTCTCTCCGTTTCTTTCTTTCACGAGTCACGAGTCTCTCTCTCTCTCTCTCTCTCTCTCTCTCTCTCTCTCTCTCTCTCTCTCTCTCTCTCTCTCTCTCTTCTTCTTCTTCTTCTTCTTCTCTCTTCTTCTTCTTCTCGTCGTCGTCTCGTCTCTCTCTCTCTCTCTCTCTCTCCTCCAAAACAAAAATCCGCCTTGGCTTAAGCCTGTGTCAGATCAATATACATAGGCTAGAACACCAAGGCTACATCAAAATGTGTTTATGCTCAGCATAGTTATGCAGGATTGTCTTCAGTTGTGACGAGCTCCTAGCATAACATTATCAGTTTCCGAAATCCCCGAAGTCAGAGTGTGGCGCCCATGTGGCGGTAACTAACTGAAAAACGGTCACACACGTCATGTTCTCATCCCCAGCTAATGCACTTTGTACCATAGTGTTCAAGCACTTCAGCTGTTTGGATGACTTTAGCCAGGGTACAAACAACAGCAACAACAACAACAGAAACAAAAATAGGACAAAAAGCAGGAAAGGAAGAAAAAGTGTTTGGAACGGGTAAGAAAAATGTGTTGTTTTTTTGAACTTAAAAAAAGAGAGCCTTCTAAAGAGAAGAAAAGATGTCGGAATTGATGCCGGAGAAGGGAGTGGAGGGGGATATGAAAAGGTCACACTTATGAAGAAAACGGTCAACTACATTCCTAAACGTAAGAAGAACGTGGGGAAATCTATGAAAGCAGTCAATGTTGAAGGAAAAGTGGGGGGAAAAGGTAAAGGAGGAGAAGGTAAGGGGAAAAAAAAAGGTAGGACCGGGACTTTGAGAGGAAGGAGGAAGAAGAGAAATGGTAAGAACAATGTAGGCAAAGGTAGGTAGGTGGGTAAAGTATGAACCAAAAAAAAAAG
>JADBJO010000916.1:335000-347500 GCA_016801955.1 Conus betulinus | reverse complement strand
CTGCACTCAGTCACCGATCCCGCCCCCCCCCCTCGCCACCCCCCCCCCTTCTACCCCCCCCCCCTTCCACCCCTCTCCAGCTCCGTCACCCCAACCCACCCCTCTTCTCTACTCCCCCCCCCCCCCTCCCACCACATACCTCACTCCCCACTCTCCTGATTTCCTGGTCACATTGACCCACAGGTTGGAGTGCTGGCCAGTGTCCGAGAAGTGGATGGGTCAACGACAAAATCACACAGGGGGCTGGCCAAATAAACTACAGCAGGAGGGCAGGAAAGAGAGGCAGGAGGTGTGAGCGATGCCTCCTGGAGTGGACATCAACTGTTGTTATACATCTCCCTGGAGTGGCCCACCCTCCATTGCCTTGGGGTTGTGGTCGTTATGTCAGATGGGTTTGTACAGGTTCGTAATTACCCGGGGACGGGTAGGGGAGGCAAAAAAAAAAAAAAGGGGGGGGGGGGGGGGGGTGTGTTGGGGAGGAGGGAGGGGGGAGGAATGGAGGGAGGTTGGAAAGGTGTGTGTGGGGTGGTGTGTGGTGGGGAGGGGGGGGGGGGGGGGGGGGGGTGGGGGGGTGCGGGGAGGATGGTCGAGGGTTTTGGGTTCGTGGTTAGGTACTTGATAGCAAGAGAGAGAGAGACACACACACACACACACACACACACACACACACACACACACACACACACACACAAGGTCATTGGGTGTTCGCCTATCTACTCCAAAAATATCTTCAAAGCAAATAAAATGGATTGATTCACAATAGACAACAGCATTGTCTAGGCCCCATAGTTCAGAGCCGCACTGCACAATTGGCTGTATCTCAGAATCAAACAATTTCACATATAATTAAAGGAGTTGTTATCTAACATGTATAACCTTTTACGAAGACAAATCAAAGCATTCTTAGCTCTGCTTTCAAGGTCTTTGCATGCAACAGTGAAGCTCAAGCGCGTAGAGAAAAATAATTCCTACATATTTATACACATTAACCACAGGCATCCTTTCACTGTTATATAGGCATTTTTCTCTCACACTCATTATCCACCCTTAAGAAATACTATGATATTGCTTTTTTAATCATATTAACTTTTAAGTTGAAGAAATGCAGCAGCATGTTGTAAGATGTTCAATTGTGTTTGCAGACCTGTAACTGTTTCTGCCATTAAAAACAACATCGTCAGCCAACAACAGAAAAAAATCACTTAAATGCATCAAGCGAAAATCTAGCTCCATGTCTTGAATTGTTAATAATTTCTAACGCTAATTCATTGATAAAAAAAGAGAGAGAACAGAACAGGGCTGCATGCATCTCCATGTCTTAATCCTGATCTGCAGGCAATGTAATCAGTCAACACAGAACCGCATCGAACTCTCGCTTTTACATCATTGTACATACTTTTGATACAATTTGAACAATTTACCTTCAACGCCCATTTTTCAAGAGAATTGGCCAGAGAAAAATTTCGATTGATCGTGTCAAAAGCTTTTTTCGAAATCTATAAATGTAACATGAAATTTTCGATCGTGAGATAACTTTTTGTATGAGAGCTAGTAAGGAAAACATGTGGTCGACTGTTGAGTATCCTTTCTTAAATCCAGCTTGATAATCACCTGTGATATTGTGTTCTTTCATCCGTTTTGCAGTCTGTTATTTATCACTATACCAAATAATTTACTGCTAACGTCGCTTAAGGAAATCCCTCTATAATTGTTTGGGTTGTTGACATCACCCTTTTTGAAATTAAGTTTGAATAACAGATTCACACCATTTTATCAGGGAATACACCACAGTCAAACAGCTTATTAAATAATTTCAGGAAAAAAAAAATGTACAACCTGATTATTCGAATTCTTAAAGACTTCGGCGATAATGCCAACGGGAACAACTGCTTAACGATTTTTTTTTTTTTTTAGTTTTCCAAAAGCAAGCAATATTTGTACGATTTTTTTTTTAGTTTTCTAAAAGCAAGCAATATTTGTGCTTTAGACTGCTTTAGAGATTAGACAATTCATGTAGCCTTCCGTTTCAACTTCAGCTAAATCCTCGTTTACTGTGTTGTCACTATCCGTCTCCAGCAAGGTTTTAAAATGTTGAAACATGAATCAATAGATATCCTTTATTTGAAGAGAGAGAGAGAGAGAGAGAGAGAGAGAGAGAGAGAGAGCAGAGAGAGAGAGAGAGAGAGAGAGAACAAACGCAGTGCTTCAACCAAAAGAGGGAAAGCACGTGTTTCCTGTACATCTGGCCTCCCTTGCAAGAAAAGAATAAACAATAGTCACACAACGGTGTGCATAAGAAACGTTACAAATAACAAAACAGTCAGTCTTCGTACTTTGAAACCCATGCACTTCAAAACGCAATAAAAACAAGCAAAGGCGGCAATTCATTGCAATCTTACGGGATGTTGTAGGAAAGCAAGAGAATAAGAGAGCAGGAGAAGAAAGAGGAGAGAGGAGAAATAATAGATAAAATTAAGAGAGAAGGGAAGAAGACGGAGAGGTATTCACAAGAGAGAGAGAGAGAGAGAGAGAGAGAGAGAGAGAGAGAGAGAGAGAGAGAGAGAGAAGCAAGAAGCAGAGAGAGAGAGAGAGAGAGAGAGAGAGAGAGAGAGAGAAGAGCATAAGCCACCAAAAAATGTCGTATTTGTATATGACCCGAGAAAATATATCGAAAGCAGAGTTTGGTCAAAAATCGGATGATACAATAAGAAAAAAAAATTGCGAATATGAGCAATACTTATCCCAGTAACGCAATGTCATACATATCAATCTTGGGAATACCAAAATTAATAATACAACATGTCATTAAGGAAAAACAAAATAAATTGACACTCCAGTAAAATACGCAGATATAACCCATCGAAGAAGAGACACACAGGGACATGGGGGGGGGGGGGGGGGGGGGGGGGGGGGACAAAGAAGCCAATGACATAGGGAGAGAGATGAAGAAGGACAGGAAAGGAGAAGGAAATTAAGGACCACGAGAAAAACGGTAGGAGAGAGAGAGAGAGAGAGAGAGAGAGAGAGAGAGAGAGAGAGAGAGAGAGGAGAGAGAGAGAGAGAGAGAGAGAGAGAGAGAGAGGAGAGACAGACAGACAGACAGACAGACAGACAGACAGAGACAGAGAGAGAGACTCTAGAGGGGGTGCTGATGTTGGAGGGGGTTGGGGGAGGGGGGGGGGGGACAAAGAATCTCACTAACTTTCTGTAGACGTCACACGAGCCGTGCAAGGTTTCACTGTTCATCTACCCCCCCCCCCCCCCCCCCAACCTCTCCCATGTGCACCCATACCACCCCTATCACCACCCCACCCCTACCCCACTTCATCCCTCCCATCTCCGCTCCGCATGTTCTCCTCACAAAATGACCATGTGTGAGGAAAAAACACACATACATACACACACACCACAGAGGCACACAAAAGCGCACGCGCGTGTCACACACACGTACACACGCACGCCCGCGTGATCACACACACACACACACACACACACACACCACACACACACACACACACACACACACACACACCCACACACACACACACACACACACACACACACACACACACACACACACACTTACACACACACACCCTCACTCACTACTCACTTCACTCACATCACCCATCCATTAACATCTCCAATGGAAGGGGGCGGGGGTCAAGGTTTCCCTCAGCGCCGGACATACATCATTACCAAACGGATGATGGGCTTTCTTTCTCCGGATGCCCGTGAATGTACCCCTCCCTCCCGCCCCCCGCCCCCCACGCAGCCCATAGGAAAGTGCTAATGCCAAGCTGAGCTGATAAATAACATGTACATTGTCTCCACATGCTCTTCACCATGGCTAGGTTTCCCAGTGTCCGTTGTCTTGAGGCTCAGTGCTGACTCTGACATCTCCCCAATTGTCTTCTGCAGCTGCGCTTCGGCCGCAAAGTCTGCCTGTTGGCTTTTTCGTTGTGTTCAGCGTTTTGGTGTCTGTCTGTCCGTTTGTCTGTCGCTTTGTCTATCTGTCAATGTGGCCGACAAGCTCAACTTTTTTGAACTGGTCATCTCTCTCTCTCTCTCTCAGTCCCTCTCTGTGTCTCTCTCTGTGTGTGTGTGTGTGTGTGTGTGTGTGTGTGTGTGTGTGTGTGTGTGTGTGTGTGTGCAGCCGTTTCTTTCCACTTCTCTGTTTCTATTGCTTTGTTTTTTCCCTTTCCTTGCAATCTGTATCTAATGGCGTGTGTATGCGCGCGTGCGCGCGCGTGCTTTTGTATATATGTGTGCGTGCGTGCGCGCGCTCGTGTGTGTGTGTGTGTGTGTGTGTGTGTGTGTGTGTGTGTGTGTGTGTGTGTGTGTGTGTGTCAGTGTGTGTGTGTGTGTGACACAACCTTTCGCTTTGTCAGCGCTGATGTAACTGACGATGCTAGGACTTCCTATGGAAGCTGATAACTCAGACCATAGGCACATGTTGACCTCCCTCGCTTCCTTTTTGGATTCTCAAGCATGGGTTTCATGATTTCCTTTCACATTGATTACACTCAGATTAGAAAAAAAGGGGGGAAGGGAGGAGGAGGATGGGGTAAGTCCCATAGCCTAATGGCTATTGGGCAGTAAGCTGTCAGAGGTTATGGAAGTCAAACCGCAAAGCCATTCTTCTCCTTCCTCCGCCTTTAATCTCACCCGAACTGAATCAGATACCCTGTTACTGCTGTACGGACAGAAAGGGTTTCAAGCTGGTGGTGGGAAATCCGATTCAACAAGAGGTTTGAACTCTCGACCGTCAGTTCCATAGGCAAACGCTCTAACTGTATATCATGCAGTTTCAGTTTCAGTTTCATCAAGGAGGCTTCACTGCGTGCGGACTAGTCCACATACGGTACACCACTTCCACTAAGTTTTGAGACCACACTACGTGGCGAAGTGGTTAGCGTCGCGGACTCCCGGCTGGGAGGTCGTGGGTTCGAATCCCATCAGAGTCATGTGGGTTTTTTCTGCCCCGACCGGCTCCTACCAGAGTTGAGTTTGCTGCGGATTCAGTTGGGAAGACTGGGACCACACAGTCGACTTTCATCGACTTACTGGATGCGTTTCTGAGAGAGTGTTGCTCAAATTTCCTGACCAACACTGCAGGTGCCTGTATCTCTCGGGCCTGGTTGACGCTGGGATATATTATGAAAGGAAGCCAGACCCCTTTTGGAATCCCTCCTTCTTCTCATGTCACTCATCTGAAGCTGTTGACGATCCTCGTATTCTGCCAGTGAAGGGTTTATGTTGACATTTTAGTACCATCTTTATTAACTTTAATCATATGTAGCTGATCTTCACCCGGCCTGGCTAAAGTTACAGGGTTTTTTTTTCGCCAGAGAGAGAGAGAGAGAGAGAGGAGAGAGAGAGAGAGAGAGAGAGAGAGAGAGAAAACCAGCCAGGTAATGAAGCCTACCTCACACGCTATGAATCTGTTTTAAGTGAAGATGACAGTGAAGAGGGGTGACTCATGCTGCTGATCTTTACGAGAAGGCGGCACCCCACCTCTTGCTGCGCGGGTACGTGTACATGTGTGCGTGGGCGAGCAGATGGGTGGATGGGAGGGGTGAAGGGCCCAGCCGGGGATGGGGAAAGTCCGCATGCGCTCGCGCCCATAACGTACAGCGATAGTGGGGTGGCCAGCTGAGCCCAAAGTCAAGACACACAGCATGACCTTACGACCAGCGTCCACGATTTAATTCATCCTCACCACACCCCAAATCGACCATTTCTCCCTGCCCCACCTGTCCCAGCCGTCCCAGCACAGACAGACAGACACACAGACAGACACACACACACACACACACCACACACACACACACACACACACACACACACACACACACGTACGCACACACACACACACACACACACACACACACACACACACACACACACACACACACACACGTACGCACGCACTCACACACACACATACACACACACGCGCACGCACGAAGGCACGCACGCATGCACGCGCGCGCGCGCGCGCACACACACACACACACACACACACACACACACACCATTCTCCCTGCCGCTTCCCCTAGCCGATCACCACCCGTAACCTTATACTGATACACGCGAACTCACAGGGGGCATAACCCCTCTGTATCTTTCAGGGAGGCGAAGAAAAGAACCCTACGACACTTCAATGATGTTACAACGTCAGAACGTCGCCCATAAAGCAGACCTCCTGAACCGACAAAAGAACCATTACCACCAAGAATAGATACGGATTTGTACCTAACCCCTCCCCACCCCCCACCTCCCACCCCAACTTCACGACCCCAGTGTCCCCTTCCTCGCCTCCCTTTCCCCATCCCCTCCCCCCTCCCACACCACCATCCCTAGAAGCACCGATACTATCACCCCCACCCACCCCCCACCCCACCCCACCCCACCCTCTTCCCCAAACTGCCTTCCCAACAGCTCCTGCTGTGACTCCAGCTCTGTCATCAGGCCGATGGTGAGGGGGTATTACGGAAATCAGACACTGGGAGCTGACCTCATTACCACTCCACGCGGGTCCTTTTTTTTTTCTCTTTTTTGTTTTTCTGGTGTTTTTTTTTTTTTTTTTTTTTTTTTCAGTGTCAGTGACCTGCTCTGAGACCTGTTGCTGGGGGCTCAGCAAGACGCATGACATGATGACGATATCGGGCGTAAGACAAAACCTTGACTGTGTCTTTAAAAGAAATCTCTTCGACTGTATCTTGAGACAAAACCTCGGCTGTACCTTTAAGATAAATCTTCGACTGTTGCTTTAAGACAAAACCCCTGATTATGTCATCGGACGAAACCTCGACAGTGTCTTAGGACAAAACCTCGACTGTGTGTTCAGACAAAACATCGACTGTGTCTTAAGACAAAATCTCGACTGTGTCTCAAGAGAGAAACCTCAAAGGTGTCTGACCGCTGCTCACTCCCATGTCCCAGAGCCCATAGTGTCCGCAGTGGTTTTCAATAGAAAGCGGCGGTCCTTTTTTTTTTTCAAGATGATAATGATAATCACCGTTTTTGCCTGAAAATGCAAATTTTCTCTTATTTTAGTACCTCCTTTGTTTTGCGTTTTCTCTTATGACGGGTAAATGTAGTCACCATGAAAATAGATCATTATGACTCGTGAAAATAAATAATCGTAACTCATGGAAACAAACAAACAAGGATCATGAAAACAGTTCATTCTGACTCCATGGAAACAAACTGTTATGACCAATGAAAACAAGTAAGTATGAGTCATGAAAACAGTTCACAATGACTAATTACAACAAATACTTAAACTCATGAAAATAGATTATTTCGATTCATGAAAACAAATGCTTTGGTGTATGAAATCCGGTAACCTATTGACTTTTGTGCATGCATACCAGTGTTATTGGTATCACTGCGTGGACTGCAAGTCTTTTAAAACGGACATAGTAATTCGTTTTCACTGCTGAGGGATTACCAGAATCATAGTCTTGTTGCTTGTCTTTTGATTCATTTTCAGAACTTCTAACAGAGTCAAAAACAGTGAAAACGATTGTTTTTATATGAAGAAAAAAATGGCCGTTCTCATGTGGAAAACATATTAGTTTATTTGTGTGCTGCTTTTCATCATCATCATCATTTTTTTCTTTTTTCTTTTTTTTTTTTTTTTGACTTAATCTTATTTCCTTATAAGTTATAATCTTTTGACGCCACTACATTCCCCTAACTCGGGGCTCAGCAGGAGGCTGAGGGACGTTCATCGGTTGGGCGACTTTTTACCCCACTCTAACCATCAACTGTATCTTATTACTGACATCGTTGAGCCGCAGGAGACACCGCGGCTTTCAGTCACGCGTGCGCCGTGTATGTCAACGACAAATGGAAGCATTAGATGGCTCAGGGGACAGCGACACACAGCGCTGTTTCAGTTTTTTCGGATGACAGCGCGCAGGATCGTAAAGGCTCTCACAGACGGGGCGTCAGACTCAGGATCGAGAATCGACGCCAGCAGTATAATTATTCGGAAACGCTCGCGCTTGTTGAGGCTTGTTGCATACGTCGCTGGTGTCACACTGCGTGTATGATGTTCACGCTTATGCGTTATCATTGTTATTATTGACAGTCCTTCCGTAGTGCCTATCCTCCTTTAGAGATCAAGCTTCAAACGCTTTACAAGCCATGCTGTCATTTCCACAACGGGCTGCCTACCTTGCTAAAGCCGACTAAAGAGCTTTCTGCTTGCTGGCGCCACATTTAGTCGCTTCTCGAGTCATTCAGTGGAATATCAGTCATTCAGTTTTCATTTTCACTCATTCGCTCCATTTTTCACAGAGAATGCCTGCTTTTTGTATATTTGTAATCACACCAACGGCCAGACTGTTCTTCTCGTTCGAAAGTTGGTGATGGGATTTAAATGTGTGCAGGATGTCATGCTTGCGTCCACACACGGAATCTCGGTTTATAATGTCATAAAGGACTTTACAGGAAACAGATTCAGAACCTACATAACCCCAAGGGACCCTCCCCCTCTCCCTCCCCCCCCCCCCCTCTCCCCGGCCCCCACGTACTGGAACGGAGCGGCGGAGATCCGAACCTGCAACTCCAGGATTACCAGGATCACGAGTCCTGTGTTCTGTTACTCAGCTAATCCGGCTCCATTTCATATTTTGGAGTGTCGTCCAGAACAACAATATGAAAAAAAAATGTACTTCCTGCTGACATCCATTTAGGGGATAATGTTTACTGCGTTATTTATATCTGTTATTTATGACGTGTGAAAAGATATATTTGTCCGAAATCAACTTGTGCATGAAATAAACTTTACCTTGCATTCTGTTTTGTATGCGTATTTATATCTGAAGCTTGTGCCTGACGTACTTAACAGGCAAAGTACGATTATAAAAATTTTCCGGACTTCGGTATAGTTTCATCAACCGACGCATTTTCTCAGGTCTTCGTTCAAGTCCGCCATCTTTTTCTGGCTCTTCTGTTTAGAGAAGAAACTAGCTGCCCTTAGTTTACTTGCGGTCTGGTCTGATTGGCGGTGTCAGGACAGCATCAAACGCTCATCAATGTCTAACCACGATGCCTGAATGGGAGCAGATTTAAATCCTAGCGTTATATCATCTCCATCATCCTCATCCTCATCAGTCAGCATTATATAATAAAAGATGGTGTCAAATTCTGTGGCTGCCCATGCCCTACTCTCATGGTGACTTGAGTTCTGATTACCCCTCAACGTTTATGCTTTTGGGTTGGTTCTGTCGGGGTCATTGCTATCGTCAAATTCATGGGGAAATAGAGGGGGTTAGTTGCCGCCAAGAATATAGACAAACAAAGCAAAGGACCAGACACAGTGCATTTTGACCTTTTGGATCTTTTTCACTTTTTCAGACAAAAAAAACAAATAACATTAACATTTAGGACAGTACGAACAGAAAACGTAGAGTCATTTATCTTTCCATGTATTCGGCACCCGAATAAAATGGCCGCCAGACGGAAACGACAGAGGGGATTATGGGAGAGGAACTGGGGGGTTGAGGGTGAACCAATGGGGTTTGTAGCTTGTGTAGCTGGTGTAGTGAAGTGGTATGATATATTTGTGATGGTAGTGGTTATGGTGAACTGATAATAGTGCTCAGTGGGGAAAAAGAGTCAGTGGGGAAAAAGAGGAGAAAAAACAACAACAAATAGATAGATAAATAAATTAATTGAAAAATTATCTAAACAAAATTATGTATATATATATATATATATATATATATATATATATATATATATATATATATATATATATATATATATATAACTAATATATACAATGAAACATAGAAATGATAGTAATAATATTAATAGTAGTAGTAGTAGTAGTAATAGTAGTAGTAGTAGTAGTAGCAGTAATAATAAAAATTATAATAAATGGGGATTGACGTTGAACTGACGTGGTGGCGCCCCTCGGAGAGTGAGGTCACTCACGGTGCCTCTGCGACAGGGTAAATGTTGTCGTCAGTAGAAAGTTTAGTAGGTGGTGTCCTGTGTATGCTGGATCAGAACAGGCGCCACTGAACACCGCCGAAGTGACTCGGCAGCATCGCAGTGTCTCCTCTGGTGGGTGACCTCATTTCAATTTCACTTTGACTGCTCTTTGTGGATTGCCGTTGCCGGGGCCAGGCTGTGGCTTTGGACGGGGGGGGGGGGGGGGGGGGGGGGAGATGAGCGGCGTGGCTGCTATGCCACCGAAGTTGTTCGGTAAATGAGACAGAAAAAGAAGACTGTGACGCAAACGCTTGCATGAACGTCAATGTAGTCGAGTGTGTTTGCGGCTGCAAACAAGCTGGTAGGCCCACTGAATCAAAGAAGTCGTCACAATTGTACATGTATTTTGGATAGAGGTATTGTAATGATACACACATAATACTGAAAATGTAAAAGGAATGGTCTGAAGCACGCAGTCCAAATTTGGCATGAGACATGTATCTTGTTTTTTATTCTGACGAAATGTATGCAAACATTAGAACGCGAAAATGGCCCCCCCCAGAGTGGATGGTTAGATGATGAATTGTAATCTTCACGGGTTTCTAAGGCATTGCCAAGACCTGGGGCAGTTGGTATACACTAAATCTGTTTTGTGTATATACATCCTGTGCATACAGTTGCAGATCAGTTCATACGAACGTACATACACGTACATACTCATCAGTATAAAAACATCACGGAAATACGTTACATAATGTAATGTAAAAGGGTGTTTATTGAGCGCTTTACCTCGCAAGAACCCAAAGCGCACATTACAGAAACATGATAAAATACTAATTCTAACTCAAAGCACAGACAGCACACACACACACACACGCATGCACGCACGCACGCACGCGCGCGCGCGCGCGCGCGCGCACACACACACACACACACACACACACACACCCATGCGCACACACACACTCACACACAAACACACACACACAATCACATAAACACACACATGTATGCGCGCGCGCGCGCGCGCACACACACACACACACACACACACACACACACACACACACACACACACACACACCACATGTCCACTTGTTATGTGAAAAAAGAAAGGTCTTAAGACTGAGTTGGAAAAAAAAAGTTACGAAAGTCTGTCTCTAAAACTGAAGGGAGGATATTGGTTTGTTCGAAAAAAAAAATAGCTGGGACCGTATTGATTACGATTAAAGTGACAGACTACACACAGGAAAAAGTGACAGAAGAAAAGATACAGAGATGGTAGGGAAAAAAAGGAAGGAAGAAAGAAAGAAAAGAAAGAAAGAAAGTAAGAGATAGAGAAAGAAAGAAAGAAAGAAAGAAAAACATGAAAACCATAACAACGACTGAAAATTTCCATCGCATATACATCGTTTTCAAAAGCGGACTAGTGCATCCCAAAACTGTTGGTTCTTTTCCTCCACTTCCGACGACTGATCCTGCACGTACGTACAACCTTGGCATCCATAGAGCGCCTTCACTCCTATCGAACTGGTGATGGAGAAGGAGGGGCGGGGAGGCGGAGATGAGGAGTGGACGGAGGAAGGGGAGGGAGGGGAAGGGGAAAGAGTTTGGGTGTGGAGGGGGGGGGGGGGGGGGGGGCGTTGCGGACACACCGCACTGCAGTCAGTGCTATAGCTTGCACAGCAAATGAGCAGAAAAAGAAGGTCACAAGATCACGTGAGTGCGTCGAGAGGTCACGGGAAGGAGGACCAATAGTACCCACCTGCAAGAATTCGTCCCCCCCCCCTTCCCTGCCCCCTGTTCTTGTTCCCCAAATCCATCCCCACCCCTGTCCTCCTCTTCCTCCCTCCCTCAATCGCCCCTGCCATTATTTGTTCCTGTGTGACCCTCACACTCTCCCCCACCATCAGCCCCGTGTGTCTGTGACCCAGTTAGACAGTTGATTGGCATTTTGACAAGAGGGTGTGGTGACAACCCGCTTTGTCCCACAGACCCGATTTGCTGAACTGGACAGAAGCATCAGGTCTTCTGTTATTGCTCGGATTGTACTAACGGCAACGTTTGGACAAACTGGTTACGAATACGTCTATCAATTTAGCCTTTGTTTCTGGTGTAAAAAGTGAAACTTGCAGCTCAGTCGTGTTGGTTTAATAACTGAAATTAGAACTCTTGCTGTCACAGTCTCTCTCTCTCTCTTTATTTGTCTCTTTTTCTCCTGGTTTTATAACTGAATTCAGCACTCCTGCTATCACAGTCAATTCATTTCTCTGTTTTGTTTTGTCTCCTTCTCACACACCCCCTTCCTCTCACTTTGACTGTCAATCTCGATCTGGGTCGCCATGACCGAATTTGAGTCACCTGAACTGTGACCCCAACAGAGTCATAATGAAATATAAATTCCTCCTAACCAAGTGTAGTTACAGATACGCCGACTGGATCAGCTTGTCTTTTGACTTCCTCTCCTGTCACTTGGACAGAACTTCTCTCTCTGGCCGACAACTCGATCTGATTAACAACCCCAACACAGTTTGAGTCATTCA
>JADBJO010000916.1:305000-312500 GCA_016801955.1 Conus betulinus | reverse complement strand
CTCTCTCTCTCTCTCTTCAAGTTGATGATATCTTTTGATGTACACAGCTGTCTTGGGTTTACAAACACAACTGAATGGTTTACACCGTGCCGTTGGATACTGCAATAAACGGTTAATACATGGGAAAAAATCTATAGTGTTCTGTGAAAGTGGATATATAAGCATTACAGAAAGTAGTAAAAAAGAATGATATCACAGTATTCTGTTAAATTAGATATTCTAGCATTACAGAAAGCTTGTAAAAAAAAGAATTGATATCATAGCATCCTGTTAAAGTGGATATTTAGCTTTACAGAAAGCTAGAACAAAAATGATATCATAGTATTCTGTTTGAAGTGGATATTCAAGCATGCAGAAAGCTATTAAAAAAAATGATATCACAGTATTCTGTTAAAGTAGATATTCAAGCGTTAGAGAAAGGTGGTTAAAAAAAAAAGACTACTGTTAATTGAAAGTGGATATTCAAGTGTTAGTGAAAGGAGGTAACACACCCCCCCCCCCCCCCCCCCCCCCCACTACTACTATTCAGTGAAAGTGGAAATTCAAGCATTAGAGAAAGGTGGTTGTCAAAGAGTATTTCTATGACAGTAACAGTGTCATCAGAAGTATTTGACGTTCGAGGGGAGGTGGGGGGTGGCGGGTGGGGGTGGGGGAGGGGTGGGGCGCGGGGGGTGAAGCTTGAACTATACTGACAAACATTTTTTCAACAAACCATCACTGCGCTCTTTTATACAGCGCTCTTCTTCCAAAACATGGTCAGTGCGTGGGACGGGTGAGTTAGGGTACATGGGACAAAGGCAAGGGAACATTGGTTTTAAAACAGTTTTTTAGGGTACATAGGACAAAGGCAAGGGAACATTGGTTTAAACAGTTTTTTAGGGTACATGGGACAAAGGCAAGGGAACATTGGTTTAAACAGTTTTTTTAGGTACATGGGACAAAGGCAAGGGAACATTGGTTTAAACAGTTTTTTTAGGGTACATGGGACAAAGGCAAGGGAACATTGGTTTAAATAGTTTTTTTAGGGTACATGGGACAAAGGCAAGGGAACATTGGTTTAAATAGTTTTTTAGGGTACATGGGACAAAGGCAAGGGAACATTGGTTTAAAGAGTTTTATTTCCACGAACATAACATAAACATTGAACACAAAGCACATTTGCCAGGACAACAAGAGGATTCTTATATAGAGGGCGGTGAGACTTGCAGAATAAACATGTGACTGATGGCGGCCTCGCTAAAATGTATAATACAGCATATTACCATAACAGACAAATTTAAACATGACAAAAAAAAACAGTAACAATAATGGTATAGTATTGTGTTATACTTGAAAACAAAAGAAGAGCCAACATTAGAATTGGCATTTAGAATTAAAAATGAAACTATGGAAAATTAAGAATTAAGAGAAAATGGTGACAGTGTATTGCCCGTTTTGGTGTGGCTGCCTAAGGCAGTCTGGCACATGATAGAATGTGTGCAACACTGGTCGTCTGCAGTGTACAGTGATCAAATTAAAAATCATATTCCTGTACATGGATAAAGACATAATCAGTACATTAATGTAAGCAACACTTTCGTCCAAATTATTATTTTTTTTTTATGAAAGCGAGGAAGAAAGAGGGAGGGGTGGGTGGGGGTGGGGTGGGTAGGGACGCGGACGAAACGCGCAGGGCGCGCTATAACATTACCCCTTATACATTCCATTCAGGACACACAAGCGATGCATGTCATGTGTGTTGTTATTGTCTTTTCTCTTCTTTCTTTTTTTCTCCTTAGTCTTCTGGTCATTCGGTATCTCTTTGGCTTCAGATAGTCAGTCATCTGCCACCCCGTCCAATGTTTTCATGCTATGCTATAACCCCATGAATGAGCTATATCAATCTGATCCTTAAGCCTGTCCGCAGCTCTTCCTTTCACTCTCTCTCTCTCTCCCTCTCTCTCTCTCTCTCTCTCTCGCTCGCTCGCTCGCTCGCTCGCTTGCAGTCCTTTTCTCCCCCCCCCCCTTTTCTGTACATTACTGGAGTTTATTATTAAAGATGCTGTGCCGGAATATTAAAATATTAAATATTACATTCTTACATACCGTTACAAAAAAAATGAACCAAACAAAAACCAAACCAAATGATGCTCCAAATACTGCGAAAATATTACATCCTGTTTTTCGAATAAAGGCAGACAAACAGGATTCAAATAATGATAAACTTCACTGCAAATACACCCAGTTTCGGTCTCCGGGTCCCACTCACGAACTTCCGAGCTAACCCCCCCCCCCCCCCCCCCCCCCCCCCCCCCGTTTTACCCTCGTCCACACCCGAACCCTCTCCGCTCCATTTCTCTCTCTCTCTCTCTCTCTCTCTCTCTCTCTCTCTCTCTCTCTCTCTCTCTCTCTTTCCCCACCCCCTCCACCTACACCCTTCCCCTGCCTTCACTTTCTCTGTTGACAGTGTGACAGTAATCATATTCAGAGTCCATTCATCAGCAAGTCATAAATATCTGCGGCCCTTGCAGTTTGAAATAGTGCGCATTTTAAAATGGGTAAAAGTCTTGAAATCGCCCCCCCCGTTGCATCTGTGTGTGTGTGTGTGTGCGCGCGCGCGCGCGCGCACGCACGCTCATGTATGTGGATTTTGCACGCGCGCGCATACAGGCATGTGTGTGTGTGTGTTGTGTGTGTGTGTGTGTGTGTGTGTGTGTGTGTGTGTGTGTGTGTGTGTGTGTGTGTGTGTGTGTGTGTGTGTGTGTGTGTGTGTGTGTGTGTGTGTGTGTGTGTGTGTGTGTGTGAGTGCGTGCTTGTGTGCGTGCAAGCAGACGTGTCTGCAAGTGACGAGTGCCTACGTTCGTGTGTGCGTACGCGCGCTTATGAACGCAAATGTGCGAACACGCGTTCTTTCTTTATCCCTGTTTGTGCGTGTGTGTGTGCCGATTGTGTGCGTGCTTCTTTGTGTACATGTACTTGTGTACACGTGCGTGGACCGCACGCGCGCATGATGGGTACGTGTGTATATATGTGTGTGTGCGTGTGTGTGTATGTGTGTGTATGTACCTGCGTGAGTGTGTGTGTGTTAGTGTGTGTGTGTGTGTGTGTGTGTGTGTGTGTGTGTGTGTGTGTGTGTGTGTGTGTGTGTTAGTATGTGTGTGTGTTTTAGTGTGTTAGTGTGTGTTAGTGTGTGTTAGTGTGAGTGTGTGTGTCTGTGTGGATGTGTGGGTGAGTGGGTGAGTGGGTGTGCATGCGTGTTTGTGTCAAAAGGTAGGGCCAGTCGAACGACCCAGAAGGGACGTGGAGGAACGCTCCCAAATTCTCACGTAGGAGCAAAGTCTTCTCAAGACTCTCTGTTCAAACACAGGTTCTTCTCCATCACATGGTGTCAGCAAGTCCTTTCGGACGACCAGCAATAACTCCGCCTCGCACTGTCTGCAAATGGCACTCTGCTGGAATTTGCCCACCTGAAAACTGACCCGTTCAAGCTATGCTCATTATCAATAAGCTGCTAGATTTTGACTCGCTATTTTTTTTTTCTTCTGCTTTGTCCCTTCTGCTGATTGAGAGAGAGAAAAAGTATTGTTTTCAAAGTCATCAGCAGATGTGGTCTGGCAAGAGCGGGTGCACCTTTTATTTTTCTTGTTTTTTACACGATTTGCATTGACACTGGTGTTTACGGGTAAAAGAAGATGCAGAGCTGAGCAAGCCATAACTTATGATGTGTTTTCTGTTATGAATGCGTATTGATGTTGTGGTATATGACCCTGTTTATTCCTTCTCGACTTCTCTCTTTACTGTACATGTGTACACTGCCTTCCGCTTTGTAGACTGGTTCTGTCTGTCTGTGTCTCTGTCTGTCTGCCTGTCTGTCTGTCTCTCTCTTCGTGTTTATGTCTGTTTTTTTTTTTCTCATGCTAAAGGTCGTTTTATTTATATATGAAATTGTGGAATACAGTCATTTTTTTTTTTTAAATTAAGAAAATGGTCTGCTTGATTTAAATGGTTGAGAAACACTGGCAACTTTCGTTTTATTTTCGCACATCTCTATTATTCTGAAAGAAACAAGAATGCTAAAGACACACGGTCGTAAAAATAAAAACCAGGCTTGCAGCATGCTACATCTTCTGCTAACATGGCGCCGATGAATACAGCATTTAACCCAAAGGCAAATTATCTACTTTGGATGTATATCGATGTAACACTGTCGTCATATTTCAGATGCCACACTTCACATCGTGACGCAAGAAGAGGGTGTTTTTATTTTCTTACACATTTATTTATTTATTCATTGATCTATTTTCAGTTGTTACGTTACGTTAATGACGTTCAGTCCCCATGTTTCGAAATTTCTGTATTTTCACAGTTCAGTATTAACTTGAAACATAAAAGATTTAAGTGATTAAGGAATCTGCAATATGTACATCAAAGTTTACTATGGAAGACCTTTGGCCCAGAACCAACAATTAGAGTCCAGCAGGGTATACCTAAGGCACAGAGGTCCCCAAACAGCATCACACAACATACACTGGACTGGAATCCCAAGTGAAAGCGAAAAAGAGGAAGGCCAATAACGACATGGCCAAAACCCTGCAAAATGAGCTGTAAACAGCCAGAATGTCAAGGGGAGGGAATCAGGAGGGAGGTGGGAGGAGGGAGGCAAAACGGACAACCCAGATCGATCGCGTTGGAGGTCTCCAGTGGGATGTACCCAATGTTCCAGCAGGAACAAAGAGGATTAAGTCAAATGAAGCCACGGTATCGGCAGAGTGCTGCCGACTTGCTGCCGGCCCGTTCTTGACGATCTGACATTCCATCCGTTCAGGTTGACCGTCCACATTCACCATGCACGGGTGAGGTGGCAGGGGGAGATAACCATCCCTGCAGAGTGGGGATTGGGTAGGGGGCCTGCTTTTTACCACACACCACACCACCAGGATGACACTACGTTAAGATGGGCAGCGAAAATACCCCTGTGTGTGTGTGTGTGTGTGTGTGTGTGTGTGTGTGTGTGTGTGTGTGTGTGGGTTTGGGCTTTAGCGGGGATTCGAACTCGCGACGTCAGATGACGTACGAACTGGGTGTTTTATCCGCAAAGGTAATCCCAGCACCCGACTGTTGACTCTCTCTTTGCATGGGTGTACTGTTCTTTAGCTACCCCCCCCCCCCCCCTCCCCCCCCCTCCCTCCCCCTTACCCAGACAAACTACCACACCACGAAGCAAGGGGAAAAAAACCTTAACCGGAAGTAGTGCTACATCTCGTTTGTCTCGATTTGAAAAAGTTAAAAAAAAAAAAAAAAAAAAAAAACATTTAGAAAGAAAGAAACTGAGACTTTTTGCTAGCCACACCTTTTTTTGTTTGCGACACGCTCAAATTAATCTCCATATTTAGTCATACCCGTGGCTTAGACAAGATCCGGCCAGGGCGTATGTTGACACAGTCAAAGAGGTGGGGGGGGTGGGGGGAGAAAAAAGGACTGGGGAGGGGGTGACGGGGGAGGGGAGGGGGTTGAAGGTGCGTATGCAAACCAGTTTCAGCAAGCGCGTGAGGTCAACGACGGTTGAGGCGTGACGTCATCACTTCATGCTGTGCCAACAGGGGGCGCGAGGAGGTGCAGTGCAAGGACGACGGAAGGGGGAGGGGGGGGGGGGGACGCTTTAATCGTAAGGGTAAGTCATTTTCCTCTCCATTGGTTGATTGTCCTGTTCGGAGTGTTTATTTGTAAGTGGCAGGATGGGTGAGGGCAGGGAAGGGGGGAGGGGGGATTTGGGACGGGGGGGGGGGGGGGGGGGGGGGGGGGGGGGGGGGGAGAAGGGGGGGGGGGGGGGGGGAAGGGGGGTGGAGAAGGGGTTCAGGACTGCTAGGCTGTTGGTGAAAAGCCAGCCCCCTTTCTAAAATAGTGCTGAGACGGTTCGATGCCAAAAAGCTTTCTGGTTGGGCTGGTCCTTCTTGTCCTTTCACCACCCCCCCCCCCCCTCCCCCTCCCCATCTCGCCGTTCCCAGCTCTGGAATCTGAAAAGGAAAGTGGAATTCTTACTCCTTAAAAAAACCCCTCGCCGTTCCCAGCTCTGGAATGTGAAAAGGAAAGTAACAAACATGTTCTGAACGCATTCTTACTTCCGTGCATAGGCTTTGACAGGATTGAATTAGGGTTACCCCCAACTATATCCCCCTCCACAGCCCCCCCCCCCCTCTTCCAGCACCGTACCTTCTCCCCCGGTCCGCCCCTTCCCCGCACCCCCCCCTCCCCCACTCTCCCCACCGGCCCCCTTTAGCCTCGGGCTTTCCGACTCGCACATGATGCCCGCCTAGTGCAGCAGCTGCACTCTCTGACCATAGACAGTGTGAAGAAACATCACAGGCTGTAGCTCATGATGCCCACCGCATAGTGCAGCAGCTGCACTCCTCTGATCATAGTGTGAAAAAACGTCCCAGGCTAACTCAGTTCAGATGGAACTAGGCGTCGTGTGGGTTGCCTCTTGACCACGAGGTGACTGCTCCCTAGGCACTGCTGCGCGAAGTTACGTTGTAACCGACCACCAGAGAGAGAGAGAGAGAGAGAGAGAGAGAGAGAGAGAGAGTGTGCTGAACAGAAAGCGGCGTGTGAATTATGTTCTTTAAGGAGTGGTAAAGATGAACAAAGAACAAGCTTTTAAAAGAGTACTGTTATAGTTCCGGAAGAATCAATATCTGGACGATTCTCAGTTGCCATGCAAATTGGAAACAAAAAAGATGATGATACCGTCTTGTGGATCACGCGTCATTTTGGCGGTGGACGAGTCGCGTGGTGACTCGCGTAAGCCTGCTGGCAGACATCCAGTGACATTAATGGGCTGAAGTGAATAAGAATGCGCGGGGGTTGCGGGGGGGGGGGGGGGGGGGGGGGGGGGGGGGGGGGGCTCGGCCAATCAGATTATGTTACTATTGTTAGTGCGCTGGGAACAAAATTAAGGACTGAACAGACTTCGAAAAAAAAAAAAAATTAAAAAAAAAACTGTTTCCTGGCATTACTGTTCCGCCGAACGAAAGAGACAAACAAACAAAAAATTAATTACAACAACACACATTTTCACCTCCTTGGTCTTCTTCAGGCAAGACACACAACATTCCAGACAATGAACACAGAGAACGAACCATCACTTATTTCCTTTACTTGGGCTCAAAATGTGTGAAACTGACCAGAATTCGAAAAGTTTTTTTTTTTTTTTTTTTTTTTTTTTTTTCGTTTTGACCTTTCACCCTTCGAGACGGCATTGACCTAGTTCTGGTTGAAGGTCAGGTGGATTTTACACGGAAAAAAAAAAAGCTATTGGCATTATCAACTAGATTGTTCACACTTCAGTTTCGTTTTTTTTTTTTCTTGTCTCTGTCTCTTTTATTTATAAATAATATTAGGACAGGCTGCATGCTTCATCATCCTCTTTTCTCAACTTCCTCGTACAACTGAAAGCACCCCCCCCCCCCCCCCCCTCACCACACCACCACCACTACCACCCCGTGGCAGCACACACTAGGTAGA
>JADBJO010000916.1:292500-297500 GCA_016801955.1 Conus betulinus | reverse complement strand
TCTCTCAGCGCGGTGAGCAAGGGCTTCAGGATCGTTCTCCCTAAGGAGGAACTCTCGGTGACAGAGCGCCATCTTCACATCCACAGGTGATAGAGCGCCATCTTCACATCCACAGGTGACAGAGCGCCGTCTTCACATCCACAGGTGATAGAGCGCCATCTTCACATCCACAGGTGATAGAGCGCCATCTTCACATCCACAGGTGACAGAGCGCCGTCTTCACATCCACAGGTGATAGAGCGCCATCTTCACATCCACAGGTGACAGAGCGCCATCTTCACATCCACAGGTGATAGAGCGCCATCTTCACATCCACAGGTGATAGAGCGCCACCTTCACATCCACAGGTGATAGAGCGCCATCTTCACATCCACAGGTGATAGAGCGCCGTCTTCACATCCACAGGTGATAGAGCGCGCCGTCTTCAGATCCACAGGTGATAGAGCGCCATCTTCACATCCACAGGTGATAGAGCGCCACCTTCACATCCACAGGTGATAGAGCGCCGTCTTCACATCCACAGGTGATAGAGCGCCGTCTTCACATCCACAGGTGATAGAGCGCCGTCTTCACATCCACAGGTGATAGAGCGCCACCTTCACATCCACAGGTGATAGAGCGCCGTCTTCACATCCACAGGTGATAGAGCGCCACCTTCACATCCACAAGTGATGATAGAGCGCCGTCTTCACATCCACAGGTGATAGAGCGCCGTCTTCACATCCACAAGTGATAGAGCGCCATCTTCACATCCACAGGTGATAGAGCGCCGTCTTCACATCCACAGGTGATAGAGCGCCATCCTCACATCCACAGGTGATAGAGCGCCATCTTCACATCCACAGGTGATAGAGCGCCGTCTTCACATCCACAGGTGATAGAGCGCCATCTTCACATCCATTCACATGCCGTCACACCACAGCACACAAACCTTTGTGTTCACCTCGCTCACACAGTCTGTATGAATGTGCGAAGCGTACCTACGTGTTGGCGAACCAGAAGTAGGCACCGCCGCCCCGCAGCCAAGAACCAATCTCTGCGATCTTTGCGGACTGAGGCCATCTATGAGCAGGATCTCCTCGCTTTGCTTTTGTGTCTCTGAAGACGGAGTACGGATACCTGCACGCGTTCCTCTCGCCTTTGAAGAGACATTCGTTTTGCTTGGGAGGGGAATAATTATACTCGGGTATCCTGTCTGACCTTTTAGAGACTTTCAGCGGTGGAATACACACACACACACACACACACACACACACACACACACACACACACACACACACACACACACACACTCACACACACACACACACACACACACACACACACACACACACACACACACACACACACACACACACACACACACACACACACACACACACACACACACACACACACACACACACATTTTGATGTGGACAACAAGAAAAATGCAAAGCCAAAAAAGCATCCTTTCTTGACAAGTGTGAAAGGAGTGCAACTTGGAACAAAGACTGTATTTCCTTACCAATGCGGAGGAAGGCAGGTGCGAGGTATATCAGCCATTATCAGAGTTACTTTGTGTGTCGGAGAAATTTCACTAATTCACGACAGATAGAAATCTGAATATTTCCTGTTGTGGGGAGTTGTTTGGACAGAAGACTCAAATCTTCATGATGGTGAGTGTGCTTCAATTTCTGTATTAAATTCGTCACTGTCGGTCTGTCTTTCTATTTGTTTTTTTTTTTTTTTCCTTTTTCTTTCTTTGTGCCTCCACCCTCCTCCCCTTTCCAGAATTTTTCCGTTTAGTTTGCTTTTCTTTCTTCCATAGTTACTTCCTGCTTTCTTTCTATTTCCTCTCCTTTCTTCTCAGTTCTTTTTTAACTTCCGTGTCGTTTCATTCATTCATTCTTTCTTCTCTACTTGCTGCGCTTCCTTTGTTCCTTTGTACATTCATCAGCCTGGTCTCTTCCTTTTGCTTCTTTCTAACTGCTTTCATCTCTTCCTTCCTTCCTTCCTTCCTTCCTTTGTTTCTTCTCACCCTCTTCCTTTTTGTCGTTTTCCTGGTTTTGAAATTTTTTATGCCAGAATGTAATGCGGGTGATAAATGACTTCTTTCTCGCACGTCTATAAATGATACATTGAAGAAGAAACCAGAGGAGGAGAATGCCTGTTTCGACTCGCGTGTGAATTAGACTATGGGCAAGACGGAGACAAGAACAGGGGTGATGAGTGGAATAGAGTGGCCTGCCTTCAGTTTGCCAAATAGGTGAAAAAGGTCAGTTTTCTGTAGGTGAGATGAAATGACCTAATTCCAGCCAGAGTAGCGGCTGGTCTGCGATTGTAACGCGCATCCGTTTTATTCCAGACTTGTTCTAAACATTCATCATCTGCTCGCGTTAACGTAAACATGACGTTCACCTTGTTCGATGCATCCGTTTGGGATTTCCTCACTTGTATTGGCGCAAATTTACGTTTTGTATGATTTGGATCACAAAGTCAAATTTATGAGGTATTGATATCATTCTGAAGACAGAATGTGGCTGTGTACCTCACTAGGTAATTGAAATGGCGACCACACTTACTGTTTTTTCAACTTTAAAGTGCACTCTGCGAACTGGTCTTGACACCTGAGAGTGTGTAGAGCAGGTGACACTTCCTCCTTCCTCCTCGTATTCCCCCCCTCCCCTTTTTTTCAAGCCTTGCTGTCCGCTTCCTTCCCCCAGTGTATTCAGCCCACAGATTTTGATCTAAGCCCAGAGAAATGGCCCACCACTGTCCGCATCAGCTCTGATGGCCATTCACACGGTCAGGCCCCAACGGTGATCAGACTTGTGATGACCATTAACGAACAGCAGCTGTGACCACGCCGTCCGCTCTGACCAGCTGTGACCAGTCCCGTCAATAAGTCAGTTGCTGATCAACATGCGAGATAATTTCACAGTACGTTGGTAGTAATGCAGGGGCCAGTCCCATCTTCAAGATTTCTTTGAAAAGTTGAGTATCCTGCGCGTATGGGAATTTCTCCAGGGCAGGGTGCTGATTCTGTTCTGGTCAAAAACTTGCTAAACATGGGTGTCTAGAATCGATTTTGATAATAGACCGCCCAGAAATGCTCTTCTAGGGTAAGTTGGGCGATAACAAAAATGTCCTAGCTGCTCATCTTTTTTTCAGCCGGTGTCTGTGTCTCTCGGGCCTGGTTGACTGTGGGATACACTACGGAAATAAGCATAGAGTGTAGTCCTGTCGGGCCTGGCTGACTGTGGGATACACTACGAAAGTAAGCACAGACTGTAGTCCCGTCATGCAGTTTCAGGCCGGAATGAAACTCCACGGCATCATCTCATCATCTTTCATACTCCTCCATTACCATTTCAAAAGAAAAGTCTCAAGTTCTGCGGTTGTCAATGCCCTGTTCCCATGGTGACCTCAGTTTCGTTTTCGTGTCCATACCAGTGCCATTGTGGAGTTCCTGGCAAGGTGGCCGGTATTGGCAAGGTCATGCAGACTGCCTTAAGACGAACTTGCTGGCGTTCTCCGTAGGGGAACGGTCACTCACGCTGGCTCCGCTACTATACTAAGCAGCTATTGTCGTCAGTAGGGGGCTTCGCAGGAGGTGTCCCGCCTTTGTTTGGATCAGAACAGGCACTTCCGAACACCATCTTTGGCAGCAGAGCAGTGTCTCCGCTGGTGGGTTGCCTCTTAACGACTTGACCCTGACTGCTCTCCTGTGGACTGCCGTTACCTGGACTGCTACCGGACAAGCCACGGTGTGGCTGTGGATGGAAAGGTGGTATGAGCAGTGTGGTGGTAGCGCCACTGAAGTATCACAGATGACAAGCCCCCCCCCCCCCCCCCCCCCACACACACACACACACACACAAAGTAAGACAGTCCGAATGCCTCCAGGTGCATTGTATCAACAACATGGAATACGCCACCGAAGTGAAAATGAGTTTTGGCGTCCGTGACACGCGAACAGTCGATGTGCATACTGCCTTTCTTTGAACTCATCTGGTGTTACTACAAAAAGGCAAGGCGAGTGAAAAGCGAGGGCAAGAACGTGATCTTGTTCTTGCATTAGTGCGAGAGACTGGACTAGCCTGACAGGGGATTTCAGTGTAGGCTGCTTCAGCCTCATTTCTTTTTTTTTTTTTCTTGGAAAATACTAGCGTCAAAATATTAAATTTGTTATTTCCTGTGTGAATTTTTATTCTTTTTTTATAGACTGCAATGAAATTGTCAATTTTGTCCGTGATAAAACGGTAATCACGACATCCAAACAATATTTTTTCAGCTGTTCAATCCTTGGAAAGTACATCAACAGATCTAAAGCTATACTGACAACCAGTCCTTCACAATAAGCCGGGTTTTTTTCTGTGACAAAACGTGATTTGGGCTGCAGTTTCCGGCAACCAAGCGTACGCCATCCATGTACCGACTTTTTTTTTTTTTTTTTTTTACATTTATTTAATAATTCATTTTTTTTTTAGTGCGCTAGTACCGAAGACTTACTACTTGCCCGGTGATCAACACTACGGCGCGCAACATCAGTCCCAAAAAGCGAGAGGATAAAATATGGGGGAAATCCTTTTAACGTAAAAACAGATCTTAACATTGTTTTCGTGATAGACAGTGTTTTCTCCCAGGAAAGGATTATGGATCCGTAGGTTTCCAAATAGTTCTTCATTCTTCGATCGGTCATCGAGGAGTTCTATGATGTTTGTTACTCGTGGTCTTAAAGAATGGACAGATTGACGGTGTGTATCATTTCCATTCAGGTGTTCCAGGGATTTTGCTGCTCAGTCATACAGTTGGGCCATGCAGCCCAGGTAAGGTACATACTTGATGACTTCGGCCAATACGTCTGTCCAATGCATTCTCCTTGGTCACGCAGTCCATGTGTCTCAGAGAGAAGTCGACTGGTAATATACCAAGTAAGATAAACTCGCACTTGCACACACACACAAACACGCATACACACACGCACGCATGCACGCACGCACGCGCGCGCGCCACAC
>JADBJO010000916.1:247500-265000 GCA_016801955.1 Conus betulinus | reverse complement strand
ATTATAGGATAGCGACACGACACCATTTGACTATAGACAAATTATGACCTGAATAAGCACACGATTTCATTGATGAATCCAATGATATAGACGATTCATTTAACTGACTAATGATATATGACCTTACGAATAAGCACACGATTTCATTGATGAATAAAATGTGATAATGCAGAAAAAAACATGATTTTTTTTTATACTTGACCAATGAATTGTTAACGTACAGGTTTAGAATTCGTTTGACTTATGGAATTTTAGCGTCCAGATAAAGACACCATTTAACCAACTACAGTAACGTGAATGTACACATACAGACACCATTTGTCTGAGTATTGAAATGTGAATGTATAGACACAGAGGCCATATCAGCGGTTACTGAAACGTAAACGTACGTAAACAGACACCATTTGACTGACGAAATAAATGCGATCGTATAGAACTGAACATCATTTGACTGATGACGAAAATTTTACGGCATACAGATTTCAGATTCACACAAGGTCAATAGAAGTAGCAATGTTGATTTGAAGACGAGTCGTATTTTACCGCTTGTTTACACATATCTTCCATTAGAGGGAGAAAAAAAAAAACACAACAAAAAAACAAACAACAAAAAAATCAATGATAAACATTACTCGGGGTTTAAAGTATATAGTGTAATATGAAAAGATCAGTTACGACCTAGGTGTTTACGACTATGGGCTATATCAATAATGTACTATGTTAACTCTTTGAACTACAAAACTGGACACACAAAACAGCGATGTGCAGGTCGTTGAGTCTGTAGTGTAATAAACTGTGGACAGAATAAGCGTAAAGATGTAAATGTTTAAAAGCAAATATCTGTATGTACAGATTAGACATTCTATGTAGTTTGAACAGACAGATCGCCATGATTTCATACAATGATGAAATATGGACAAACCATTTCGATGATCGTCTTAAACTGTGGTGTAAAACTATTTAAAAAAAAAAAAAATCGGTAATGACGTATTTAACCAAAGCGTGCTCCTGTAGAACAATTCAGTTATATCTTTAAAACCAATCTAGCAAGTCTTTGTGACTGTGATTTAAAGTTCTGCCTGACAAATCGGTTGAGAAGAAGAATGAACGGTCTGGCCGGTGACCAGTTGATCATTTTGCAATCAGAAGACCGACATTGTCAATTAATAAACAGATAACTCTACAAACAGAAAATGACGCACGGGTAATCTTATTTGGGGTGATCTAATTATACACAGCCAAGGAGCAAATAACTTGTTGAGGGACATGGAAGCCCCAACAATCATTATAGTGATCGTTGCCACAAAAGGGACGTCACTGCGCCTTTCGTCGATCGCCCCGATGGAGGCATTTATCATCCAACTTGCGTCTTTTGTACCTCCCGCTGTGAGCGTCAGCTTATTTTTCACTTCAAATAGTCTTTTCACCCCCAAGCAAGCCTGGTTCTATAACCCCTTCCCCAAAGCTTCGCTTTTGTGTACGGGCCTCGCCTTCTATCTCTCCACCCCCATTTAAGATTGCGCCTACGCAAATTTGTCGTCAGGCGAAAGTTTGTCACCGCACCTGCCCTTTCAAAACCCCACAGCTTCTGAACCCCGCATCCCACACGGTCGAAACTAGTTTCGTTTCAAAGATGGATGAAAAAAAAAAGGGGTGACATTACTGTTTGCTGTCTGACAGGTCCGAGGAGCGTGACAGGACCCAGACAATGGCAGCGACCCCGAACAGCCAGGCAGTGTCGCCTGGCCACAGCCAGGCACAGCGGCCTTCTCGCTGGCCCCTAGCTGTACGACGGCTGCTGATTGGCTCGGGCCCGCGCAGTGATTCGGACTTCATCGGGCCTGAGCACGCGGTTCGTCTGCTCAACGCGCCGTCCGCTGCAAGCTCGGCGAGTGTATACGCTCTGTTGATCCAGTTTATCAGACGACCAGCGCACGGAGCATGGCTAGCTGGCTTCCTGAGGCAGCATGGTCTACACATTCTGTGGGACAACTTGGAGGCTAGTTTTTGTGGAGAACGGAACAGTTTGGACAGTGTCCTGTTGCAAGCCTACTGTGTTCAGTGCCTGAGAGAGGTCATGGATAACCAGACCAGCCTGGAGTATATCATCGACAATGAGGAATTCATTGACAAGTTCGCCGACGGTGAGTACACGCATCGCTTTTCACTTTTCCTTTTCTGTTCAAACTTTTTTTTTTGCTTGTTGTTGTTGTTGGTTTGCATGTTTTTTGTTGAAATTTTGAAATTTCAGAAACTGGATTATTTTGTAAATATGTTGGGAATAATTCAGGTTTCCTTTTATGTTTAGGTAATGGAAATATTAACATCAGAATCTGGGATAGATTTTATTTTCATAGGAATATTTTTCTTTTTAAAATTTTGACCCACACCAACTCTACCGCCATCTCTCCTCTCTCCCACTCTCTGCTATACGAGAACAATTCCAGTGAAGAAGATTACTGATTTTCTTTTGCACATACAGGCCAAGAATATTGTAAAGTTACAAGTTTAAATGAATGAACTTAATTGGTATAGGAAAGATAGGATACGAAAGGAAATAAGGAGTATATAGTTTGTGAAAGAGGTAGAAGTGTGTGTGTGTGTGTGTGTGTGTGTGTGTGTGTGTGTGTGTGTGTGTGTGTCAGTCTGTCTGTCTTTTACACAGAGAGAGAGAGAGAGAGAGGGGGGGGGGGGGGGGGGTTGGGGACAGAGGTGAGGTTGGTAGAGAGTAGGAATAGAAAGTTTGAATTTCAAACATGAAAAAAACCCAACCCTCGGGCCGTTTATCGTTTATTACTGTCGTTTCCAAGGCAGAACTGTGACAGGTCAGATAGAACATGTAATAAGGCAGAGGGAGACTGGGCTCGGGCAACCCACGACTTGCTGGACTGGCTACTAGTAATAGTGGGGGAGGGGGGGGGGAGAGAGGAGAGAGAGAGAGACCTGAGTCATGTTTCAACCCTTAAGGGAGTCTTCTTTGGGGACTGGGAGAATATGATCTATGTTGCCCTTGTCAACTGTGTCTCCCTCCCCCCTCTTACCCACCACTCACTCCCCCACCCCCTCCACGCTTCCCCCCACCTACCCCTCAAAACCACCACGACCCCCCCCCCCCCCCCCCCCCCCCCGTTGCCTTCTCCCTCCCTTCCCTAACCCAGTGGCCCAAGGGCTGTATGACATGACTTTGACAGCTGACTTGTGAACGAACTGAGAAAAACGTAGGTGTCAGTAACTGACGCAGCTTGTGTCACCTGTTGACAGTAGTTATGCCAAGTTATGGTTCTGTCAGTTTGAACTGGCCCCGGAGGCAATATCTATAGTCTGTACATTTACTAGAAAAAAAAGAACGAAAAAAAAAAGGAAATAGAGAGAAAAAAAAATGAAGCCAGTTTACACATACTTTAATGGAGATCATGATCACGGAAATGAAGTCACCAGGATCAAAGACATCTCTCTCTCTCTCTCTCTCTCTCTCTCTCTCTCTCTCATACACACACACACACACACTCTCTCTCTCTCTCTCTCTCTCTCTCTCTCTCTCTCTGTCTCTGTCTCTGTGTATGCGCGCGTGAGTGCGCGCGCGCGAGCGCTTGCGTGTGTGTGTGTGTGTGTGTGTGTGTTCTTTATATGGACCATGTTTGGCTATGGGATTTATGTCAATTGATAATTGTCTACGGCCTGAATTGTAAAAAATATGTTTGCCGTTTATCTATTTGCGGAATGTGTAACAAGCTTCAAGTTTTTTCCTGGGATTTTCTGTTATCGGTGTTTCCCCCTCTACTATGGGGGCTTTCCATGTTGTTTGTCTTTTTCTCAGAAATATCATTGATGTCGAGTAATTATTACATCAGTTTTGTTTGTTATTATAGTCACATTACACTAGCGTAGACTCGCCTGCTGAGTAACTCTCTCTCTCTCTCCCCCCCCCCCCCCCCCCTCTCTCTCTCTCTCTGTATTTGTGAGTGCGTTCGTGCCTACGTATGCATGAATGTTGGAGAGTGTGTATCTGTCTGTCGACTCAGTCTGCCAGACTGTCTGAGTCTGTATCTGTCAAAATGTTTGTCAGTGTATGTGTGCGTGCGCGCGCGCGTGTTTGTGTGACTGAGAGAGAGAGAGAGAGAGAGAGAGAGAGAGAGAGAGAGAAGGGGTGATGAGCGAGGGAGGGGTAAGAGAGACAGAGAGAGAGAGAGAGAGAGAGAGAAGGTGGGAGATGAGAGAGAGAGATGAGAGAGAGAGAGAGAGAGAGAGAGAGAGAGAGAGAGAGGAGCCTCGACACGCGACGATGGTAATCCCTGTAGAGGCGGCACTGGGGAAATCAGATCCTGGTTGCGACACCTACCCGCGGGCTTTTCTTCTTCTTCGTCTTCTTCGCGCTTGTGTCGTCTGCCGGACAGCCCTGCAGACGGTGCTAAGTCCCGGGATTCACGGTTACGGAACTAAGGACAGGGAGAGAGGACTCTGCAGTCGTCTTGCTACACATAACGGACAAACAGACGACAGAGCCTGCAGATCACGAGAGAATGACAGCTTACAGAGGCGTTCAGCGGGCAGAGTGCTGGCCTACATCGGGCTACATGTGTCATTTAGCAAGCAGTTGCTGTTCCCTACTTTTGGCTACATGTGTCATTCGGCCAGCAGTTGATGTTCCCTACTTTTGGCTGCATGGGTCATTCGGCCAGCAGTTGATATTCCCTACTTTTGGCTACATGTGTCATTCGGCCAGCAGTTGATGTTGCCAACTTTTGGCTACATGCGTCATTCAACAACCAGAGTTATTCTTTACTTTTTGCTATATACGTCATTCAGCAAGCAGGGCTGCTCTCTACTTTTTGCCACATACGTCACTCAGCAAGCAAAGCTGCTCTCTACTTTTGGCTACACACGTCATTCGGCAGGTTGAGCTAGTCCCTAGTTTTCGCTGGTAGAAAAACGTTGGGCAAAGTAGAAAAAAACTTATGTGTGTGTTTGTGTTGGGGGTGGGGAGGAGGGGGTGAGGGGGGGGGGGGGGGGGGCATAGAAAACTTACGGGGACAGTAAGGAAACGTCGGGACGAGTGGGGGAGGGGAGGCGAGGAGTAGAAAAAAAAAAAACGTAGAGGAAATTAGGAAAGGGCAAGAGAGGGTAGGGACATGCAGAACTGGCTGAACGCGTCTAGTCAAAAGGCATCGACTCGGCAGTCAGGGGATTAGGATATCAAGTTGGGGGGGGGGGGGGGGGGGGGGGGGGGGGGTAGACGTAGCGGTCATAAGGAAACCCCAAGTTACGAGGCGGCCATGATGTAATCCGTGTGATGTGCTGCGGATGACAGTGGGCAATGCGTGGCAGCCGTCAGGTGAGGTGGATGTACAACGCTTTGGCGTTAGGGAACATGCAGATTATAGAATCGTGACCCGTCTTGACAGCGTAGACAAGGATCCAAAGGGCCCCACTTGCGCACGACCAGCTCATGGTTGCGCCCTGAGGGGGTTCGTCGTCGTTCAGCGGCTTAAAATACCTGTCAGACTATACCTATTTAACCTGTGTTGGTTGGCTCGGACTGTGCTAAACAGGAGAATGAAACCAATTCATCTTGTTGTCCTCGAGGGAATTTGTCACATATCTACCAGTCTGTCCGCGTATACACAGTCCATCTGTATGTTTGTTTATCTGTATATCTGTCTGTCTGTCTATCTGTCTGTCTGTCTATCTATCTGTCTATCTATCCACCTATCTTATCTGTTCAACTGTCATGGTCTCGTTAAATGTACTATGCATCAGCGGATTATTCATGGTTCGCCTGTACGCGTAGAAAGTATGGTTGACGACCGGGGGAAACATAACTGCCATCATTTTTGGCCGCTCCATCGAAAGATTCATGAGCTTTGTCTCTGTTTCCTTCGACACGCCGTCCAAGAGACCAGTGGTGTCAAAAGCAGCCATCACTGTAATTTTGTCGTCGCATCTCCAATGTATTGGATGAAAAGCAGTTTTTATGTATGCCTTAAAACGTATGTTTGTGACGCCCAGTTTACTCGTTTCAAGGTGAAACTTTGTACAGAACGTTAACAATGTGGACTTCTTGATAGTCGGAGACTACTTTAGTCTCCGCGTGGATTGATCATCATTTAGGGGAAGTATTTTGGAGTATCAGTTAGGAAATGTGGCACCAATTTGAAATGGCTGTCCCAAGTTTTCTCCACCCCACCCCCCCTACCCCGCCTCTCTCTTTCTCTGTCTCTGTCTCTCTCTCTGTCTCTCTCTCTTTCTCTCTCATTTATTCTTTCTTCGGGTTTTTTTCGTTGTTCATTTTTCGTCGCTTCTTATTTCATCGATTGATTGATTGATTCATTCATTGATTCATTCGTTCGTTCGTTTGCTCTTTCTTTCTTCCTCTGTTTCTGTGTCCAGTTAGTCCTTACGACCTCGTCAAGGGGGCTATGATTTTCACCTGCGTCCGTCAATTCGTTTCTCTCTCAGCAAGATCACACAAAAACTAACCAACCGATTTAAACGACATTTGGTATCAAGATAGAACGTGGGCAGAGGACGAAGCCATTGAATTTCGGTGTGAACTCACGGGGCGAATCCGGATTTTAAAAAAAAAACGGATGCAGGATCCGTTCAGCAAGACTACGCGAAAACTAATCAACTGATTTTAACTTAAAAATTTTGGTGAAAAGATGGAACGCTTCCCAAGATGGACCCGTTAACGTTGGGGGCGGATCTGGACCATAGGGCGGATCCGCGATCCGTCCAGAGAGAATACGCAGAAAGCTGGACTGGGCTTATTCGAAACTTACTGGAAAGACGGAATATGGCTTATTAAAGACGTATTCGAAAAAAAATCCCTAAGGCTTCGCCGAAAAAAGTAGGCAAACGAATCACACAGGACAAAACACAACGCGTTTCGACCTCTCAGACAAGATACACAGCACTCCGGAAAACGAAAATGAACGAGGAATCACTCATCTTCATCCAATTCGGCGCAAGATTTGGATGAAGATAAGCTATTGCTTGTTCATTTTCGTTTCGTACACCATACTAAGCTACACCCCCCCCCCCCTCCCTCCCCCGCGCGCGCACACACACACTTACACACACACACACACACACACACACACACACACACACACACACACACACACACACACACACACACACACACTGTACTTTGTACTTAGACAAACGCACACGCACATGCTCGCAAGCACTCGCTGACGATTCAGCGACGACTATGGCCGACGTATGTTCTCTGCTGCGGCGGAAAAAAAAAAAAAAAAAAAAAAACCAACCAACAACAAACAAACGAGCAAACAAACAGGCATGTGGAGGAGGAGGGCGTGTGCTACCTGTATGATATGTACACTGGTGTACACCGATATCACATAAACTATACTCAGGATTCTCTTTCCTTGCTCTAGGCAGACTGCTTGTGTGGGTTCAATGCGGCCCGACTAACAATGGACTTGGTCTATGTCACAGATGGCGTGGCTCGAAATACTAGATCCAGAGCAGCCCCAGAAACACACACACACACACACACACACACACACGCACACACACACACACACACACACACACACACACACACACACACACACACACACACACACACACACACACACACACGTACGTACGCACGCACACGTTCGCACGCACACACACACACACACACACACACACACACACACACACACACACACACACACACACACACACACACACACACACACACACACACACACGCACATACACACACACACACACACACACACACACATACACACACACACACACACACACTCTCACGCGCGCGCGCACACACGCACGCGCGTACATATGCACACGAACGGTGCGCGCGCGCATACTGCACACACACACACATCACGCACACGTGCACACGCTTAGGCGCGTACGCGCGCGGGCGCGCGCACACAGAAACACACACCACACACACACACACACACACACACACACACACACACACACACACACACGCCGCGCGCGCGCATGCGCAAACACAATCACATGTTTTCATTTTCTATGTCTTGGTCTCTGTTTTTGTGTCACTCTGTCTCGCTCTATCCAGTGTGTGTGTGTGTGTGTGTGTGTGTGTGTGTGTGTAATTGCCTGTGTGTAATTGTGTGGTGTGTGTGTGTGTGTGTGTGTGTGTGTGTGTGTGTGTGTGTGTGTGTGTGTGTGTAATTGACTAATAAATTCCAAGGATAAGTAACTGAGCACCATTCAAGCAACTTACAGAGCAGCTTGGTGTTTCAAAGACTGTAAGAAATATTCAGTTATAAAAGAAAACTTGCTCTTATGTCTTAGAGTGAAAAGACATAAGAGCAAGTTTTGTTTTATAATTGAATATATATATATATATATATATATATATATATATATGTGTGTGTGTGTGTGTGTGTGTGTGTGTGTGTGTGTGTGTGTATAATTGCGTGTGTGTAATTGTGTGTGTGTGGATGAGTGTGTGTGTGTGTGTGTGTGTGTGTGTGTGTGTGTGTGTGTGTGTGTGTGTGTGTGTGTGTGTGTGCATGACGCCTGTTTGGTTTGGCGACCCAGCCGGCCAGGTGTCAAGCGAGTGGGTGTACGTGTCGCTGACTTATCAGAGAAGAAAGACATTCCATGATTACACACTGGCTGGCTACATCCTCTGTCCAAGAAAGGTCTTCCAGACGGCTTATCGGGTGGGGCTCGGTTCAAGTACCGGAGAGAGAAAAACTCTGAGTATTTTCAGCTAGAAAGCAGGCATTTTTATGCAGATATAGCAAACTGATGCATTGTATTGTATTCATTGTGCGACGACCTGTTTCGGCGTGCGCGAATTCTGGTGTTTTAAAAAAGTGGAAATTATATTGACCGAGATTTTCTCTCTCCCCCTCTCTCTGTCTGTCTGTCTGTCTGTCTGTCTGTCTGTCTCTCCCGCACACACACACACACACACACACACACACACAAACACACACACACACACACACACACACACACACACACACACACACGCACGCACGCACGCACGCATGCATGCAAAGAACTGGCGCACGAACGCGCGCGCGATGGGATTGTCCACCCATTGACTTCTTGGGACATAGAGGATTTCATCGTAAAGTTTGAATGTCACATCAACAAATAATCAGTGTCAGATACAATACATACCAATATTCTATTTAAGCAGCGAAGCATTTCAGCTGGGGAAAAAACATAACGACGGTTAAACCACAATAACGAACAGGACAAATACACTCGCACGTTAACTTTTTTAAGACTAAGGCATAGGGGTCGGACCTTGACCTTCCAGAAGGCCACGGTCGAACTCGCCGAACGTCTCACTGAGAGCACCACAACTACAGCAGTGGTTAATGGCCGCGAAAATGGACCGTTTCTGTATCGGTCGTCAGCGAGAATCAAACTCGCATCCGCTGAGTGCGAACCCGGGGAGAAACCTGGCAGTCCCAGAATGGGTTTCAGGGTCGGCTGGGCCATAAACAACCCGACTCCTTCTCCCCCTCTTTTGCCGAGGTCAGCAGGCGAGCACAGGCGACTCTCGTTTTTCAAACTTGACCCGCCGATCAATAAAGAAGGACGTCTGGGTGAAGCGGACCCGTGGAGTGTCCTTCGCTGGCACGTGCAACGCGTCCTTGACTGTTTGTGGAGGTCGTGACTCACACCGACAAACTCCCACCAAGACGGTGGGAAGACATGGACATGCAGCAAAGTCAGGCTTCTGGCTTTCTGGCTGTGTGCGTGAATGTTTCATTATCATGTAGTTTTGGTTTTCTTCCTGTGAGCAAAGTCCAGAAGTTTGAGTTATTGACATTTGCTTCGTGGTGTCTGGCACCTGGACAAAAATCGCCAAAAGTTCGGTGCTTGTTCGTTTGCGATCGTGACAGCTGTGGTCCCCGTAAAAATCAAATTATTATATTTCCCACCCTCCTACCCGCTCTGCCTCTTCCACGCCCAACACTCCTTCCCTTCACCCTTCCCTTTGCCCTCCCACCCTCTTCTTGTCATCTCTCTCTCCTCTCTCTCTCTCTCTCTCTCTCTCCCCCTTCCCTCCCCCCCCCCCCCCTCTCTCTCTCTCTCTCTCTCTCTCTCTCTCTCTCTCTCTCTCCAGAACAATCAATACTCCTTGTCTGACCGACCCGAAATTTTCATTTCAAGGCAAAGGGTTAAAGGGAGAGGGTGGTGGTGGATGGTAGGGGAGGGAGGGGGTCGCAGAGAGTTGCCTCCTTTGTCTCGCAGAAACACTTTTGGCTCTTCTTCCCAGGGTTTTCTATGATATAAAAAGAATGGGTTATAATACCAGCCATTTAGCCCTCTCTGTCTGTTCAAACTCAAACGATAGGGGAGAGAGGGGAAGGGGTGGGAGGGAGTGGAATTTTGATTAGGGAGGTGATGCATATACCCATTTTGCTAAAGAAACATAATGAAATATTTAGTTTCAATCCGCACAGTATGGTGATTCTATGGAAAAAAAAGAAGTTTAATTCCGCTGCCGATGATCTGGTTGGATGTAACGCCTGAATCAATTGTCCGTATGGTTGAATCCGTCCTGATATTGAGATGTAAGGCCTTTACTGATTGGCTGAACGAACAAATCCCTTTCTGATGATGTAAGTTCTTTGATGACCGAATCCTTGGCGATTGTGAGATGTAACGCTGTTATTGATTTGCTGAATGAAACGATTGCTTCCTGATACTGAAACGTCATGCTCCAAGCCAAGGTGAACGGAGAAAGACTGCAGAACATCGGCTAATGCAGTGGTCTGTCCTTTTCCACGTGTAATGACATTCAACTTTTAATTTGTACTTCTCTGACCGCTGGCTAAACCCAAGGGTGATAGAAAGAAGCAAAGTTTCATCGTGTTATTGTGTTGATGAGCGCGCACGCATATGTGTGTGTGTGTGTGTGTGTGTGTGTGTGTGTGTGAGAGAGAGAGAGAGAGAGAGAGAGAGAGAGAGAGAGAGAGAGGGGGGGGGGGAGGAACAGAGAGAGGAGCGCGCACGTTCGCGTGAGCCCAATGTATGCGTGTACAAGCGTGTCCCAGATTGGAGTGTCGTATCTGTGGGGAAACATCGGCACAGAGCGGAAACTGGTGACAGGCGAGGTGCTTGGACACTCGTTCCGTGATGAATGGCCACTCAGTGATCAGGGGCTTGTCCGGCAATGGGCAGGGGAGGGACAGGGAGGGGAGGGGAGGGGGACAGAGGCCACAAGGGCCGTCACCAGTCGCCGAGGTACAAGACAGTAAATCTCCTTTGGGGTTTGTGGCGCGTCCGTTTCGTTTCCCGCCATTCTGCTGTGCGCTTGCTGTCGAGGAAAGGGGGACTGTGAGAGGTCGTTATGACTTCACCCACAAGACAAAAGGCCTGGCTGGTTCATTGGGTTCAGTCACACCGTGCACAGCAGGCAAGGCCGACAACACCGGATCCAGAGGGATCAGAGCTGGTCTCGTTCATGCAGACCCCGTCGACTTCCGGCTCCACGTCATAGTAAGACTGGCCACGTAGTTTTTCGATTCCAGAGTACTGCTTGAAATAATGCTGGATGTTGATATCGAGGTATTCAGCTGTCTGTTCAACATATATAAATAAAAGATTTATCCAATCGTCTGTTAAACATCTGTAGATAAAGATATTTGCCGACAGCAAAATCCGATGAAAGACCTCGTCCGATGCAAACATTTACATCAAGTACAGATGAAACGGTGAACTCACTCAGTTGCACGTGCACTGGACGAGAGCAGTTTTCGACAGCGGCCTCCCGGGACCGTTTCCGAAACGTTCTGACGTGCTTGCACTGCCCGACACATATGCTGTGTACTGTCTCGTTCAGCATCACAAAGAGAATAAGACTCGGACTCGCACGCCATGTATCTGGAATATAATGACGTTTGTTGCGAATAGGGGTAGTACAGTTCAAATCATAAGCCACGGTAACTTCCTGGATGTTCTTGGTGTTCCACACGCACCCCATCCCCAGTTCAATTCTTGAAACTTAAATGGGTATTCCATGTGACAGGACATTTTGGGTAGTTTTTTTTTTCTTTTTTAATTTCATTCAGTACATGGTAGTAAAACGCTTGCTCCTTTGTACACATCTCTGTCTGTCTCTCTGGCTGCCTGCCTGCCTGCCTTCATGTGTGCATGGCTGCTTGTCTGTCTGCCTGTCTTTCTCTCTGTCTGTCTGCCTGTGCGCCCATCTCTCTCTCTCTCTCTCTCCCTCTCTCTCTCTCTCTCTCTCTCTCTCTCTCTCTCTATCCACAATATTCCCACACTATTTTTCGCTCACTCATGAGGGAGAAGTCCATTTTTATTGGCCCCTCAAATATTTGTACAATTGACGTGTGGCAGCGCCTGCCAAAACGCTTGTGTCATACTTCAGCGTGGACGAGTCTCGCACTGCAGTGAAGGCATTTTTTTTCTCTGTGTCCGGATTTCCTTCGTGTCCCCTTCCCCCCGGGTGAATTGTTCTACCGGCTTGGCCTTGGCACTGGAAGAAAGCCTGACCGAGTAGGGGGCTGGAACAAAGGAACACGGTCAAGCTTTCGTGTGGAGTAGTTTTACCTGACAGCTACAAAAGACTGGGTTCCAATTTGTATGCCAGGGACAGAGAGCGAGGGGGGGGGGCAGGGAGGTGGGGAGGGAGGGAAAGAGGGAGGGAAGGGAAGGGAGGAGAGGGAGGGAGGGGAGAGAGGGAGAGAGAGAGAGAGAGAGAGAGAGAGGGGTCAAATTTTCTTGTGGAAGTTTCATCTGAAAACATAAACACACTTTTATAGCTGCTGTGTATGGCAGTGACTGAGACAGAAGAGAGAAGAGGAGAGGAGAGAGAGAGAAGAGAAGAGAGAGAGAGAGAGAGAGAGAGAGAGAGAGAGAGAGAGAGAGAGAGAGAGAGAGAGAGAGAGAGAGGTTTTGGTTTCTGAGCAATTTGTCCGTTACAGCCTCAGGCAGGTCCAGGTACAGGAAATTTTATCTCAGTATGATTGATCGTTTCTTAAGATATCCAAAATGCCGTATACTAGAAGAAAAAGACGCAAACAAACAAACAAACAACTGAACATGTCTTTGCCACACCGTGTGAAAAATCCTGCGCACTGTGGTCTCATGGTTTAGCGTCCTGATGTGACTTAGATGGACTAGTCCGCACGTGGTGACAACTTGATGACACAGAAACTGTCACTCTGTGTGTGTGCGTGTGTGTGTGTGTGTGGTGTGTGTGTGTGTGTGTGTGTGTGTGTGTGTGTGTGTGTGTGTGTGTGTGTGTGCGCGCGCGCGCGTGTGTGTGTGTGTATGTGTGTGTGCGCGTGTGTGTGTGTGTTTGCACGCGCATATGTTGAGCTTCCTTATCTGTACCTGAAAACGAGAATAGTCCCAACCATCTCAAAAGGATGCCAGAAAGAAACAAACAAAAAATACAATGAAAACAAATAAAGAAGCGTTTGAATGAAAGGGTAGGGGGTCGGTCGTTACACGGGTTGAGGGGCGGAAAAAAAAAAAAGGAGGAAAGTGTGGTGTAAGGGGGGGGGACGGGGGGGGGGGGGGGGGGGGGGGGTTAGAGGGGGGGAGGGGGCTGTTAATTGACATAGATGAGGCCTAAAAATAGACAGTGAGTTGAGAGGGGGGGGGGGGGGGGGGGGGGGAGAGAACTAAACGAGCCCTACGATGAAGCAAAATAGAGAGGAGAGAGAAACTAGAGAGAGAGAGAGAGAGAGAGAGAGAAGGTGCGGGAAAGTGTAAGGGGGGGGGGGGGGGGGGCTTGATGGGGCTTGATGGTAAGAGGTGAAAGTTTGGGAAAGGTCAGAAAGGCAAGGGTCATCATTAAAAATAAAAGATTATGTTCCAGAAAGTTCTGCCCTCTGCACCAACACTTTAACACAAAACGAACCCCGCGACCGACCGCAACACAAACCGTGACGTGCAGCAATGTTCGAAGAGGTGAGAGAGACCCCAGGAGGACACAAAGACTTTGTGGACCCGGCGGCATAAAAGGGAGCCGCTGGAGAGGCCTGAAGTGCAACAACACAGCGAGGAGCCAGCCTCTCTCCCCGGAATTAGTCCCCTCCGTGGGGGAGCTCCTCGAGCATGGGGAACAACGGTGCAGGAAAACCTTCAACAGAGTTTGCTGTGTGGTGTGTGGGGCTTGGGCTGGGGAGTGGAGTCGTCACAACGCGGTCAAAGGAAGGGAGTTTCCCTTAGTTTCAGCCTTGATCCCGCATGACCACGCGCGCGCGTGTGTGCCACAAAGCGGTGCGCGTGGTTTCTTGAGGGTGTCCCCTTGTTTCTTTGGTAATGCCGGAGTTGGGGCAGGGTCCAGAGTTTGTCGTTCGTCTCAGTTCTGCTGCGTCTCTGTGTGTGGAGCTGTTTCCCTCTTTGTCTGTTTGTCACTCCGTCTTAGCTGAGCAAGGACAGATTGGAAGAATAGGATCTGCTTACAAATCTTTATCCTTGATCGAATAAAAGTTTTCTGAGCCCTCTCTCTCTCTCTCTCTCTCTCTCTCTCTCTCTCTCTCTCTCTCTCTCTCTCTCTCTCTCTCTCTCTCTCTCAAAACTTCAAAAGTGTTATACTTTGGTGGGTTTTCCCTCATTTCGTCCTTGCCCAAGAAAGAGGCTGAGAGTAACTAGCAAGAGAATTCTGATAATATTTAGAGAACGTAAGATTTTAACACCAGGTTTAAGAAAGGCGGAGAGAGAGAGAGAGAGAGAGAGAGAGAGAGAGAGAGAGAGAGAGAGAGAGAGAGAGAGAGAGAGAGAGAGAGAGAGCAGAATACCCCCAAATAGCGGAACTGGCCAACATAAACAAACGCAACTCGGCGCAACGCAGCGCAGAACACCAAAATGCCGATTTCTTCTCTCTCCTCCTTAAATCCTCCCCACCCAGTCAAGACAGGCACACAACACGACCATGACCCTAAATCTGCGCAGTGTTAAGAAGGAAGGCTAGCGGAGGGAGCTGCATGCATGTGATAGTGAAGATACCCCCCACCTTCTTTAGCCAGTGGGCTGTAGTGGGTGGCTTGTGATAAAGGGGTGGACAGGCTACCCGCTGCACACAGTGGCAGAAGCGTAAGCATGGGTCCCATGCGGAATCCAGAAAGACTCAAATCTTAGCGGAACTCGATTCCATTCAGCCAATGTCCAGCTGACCTCGAAGGCCCGGGTGCCGGAGAATGATTATTGCTGAATGGACGATGCTCACGGTACATACTGAGGCGCTAAGGTAAAACCATCGAACGGAGAGTTCAGCGCCAACAGTCCTGCATGTACCTGCGTAGCCGAAGCCGCCAGTGCGTCCTGGTGTTGTACTCTAGTCTTACGAGGCCATGCAGAATGAGACGAGTGCAGCTGCGTATGTCCAGAATAACATTAAGAAAGTCGATGTTGAAATGTACAAGCTCCGTTTGATAATAGTAGATATCTATATTGCACAACTTGGCTGTCAGCTACTCACAGCCTATTTATAGATTATTTTCTGATTCACTTAAAAAAAAAAGAAATGACTGTATCATTCTCTGAATTATTTCGAAGAAAAAAAAAAAAAACCTAACTTAACTATACTTAACTATGTATACCTATGTGGCAACCACGTGGTTTAAAGCAACTGCTTGGAAAGTTTTCGCTATCGCTTTGAAACCAGGGAAGGTGGACAGATCATGTTACATGTAATAATTCTCACCGAATAGATCCGAGGTTTTGGCTTTGGAGTTTGTTGGAGCTTTTGACTGGAAGATGCCAGAACCATAAATTTTAAATTTTACTTTTTTTCAACTCCTACCTCCACCACCCACTTCGGCCCTCCCTCCTCCCCGCCCGTCCCCCCCCCCCCCCCCCCCCCCCCCCCCCATCCACCACCCACTTTGAAAACTGACACCCTGGCTCCCTGAACCCCTCCCCCACACCAAAGCTTTCCGTACATTCATTGTCTGTCGTAGTCAAACCAGCGACGAGGGGCGAATCAGCCGGCCTTGCTCCCCTTTGCGTGCATGTCTTCGGGGTGTATCGGTGGACTTAGTGCGTGCTGGAGGTAGGACACCCACGTGCTATGGACCCCCACACGGGAAATCCCCCCGGCCCAGCATGTGTGTGTGTGTGTGGTTAGTGGTGATCCCCGCCCTGCTCTCCTTTTACAAGACTGAACAGTGTGGCTTTTGTCATCTTCGGCTTTTGTCGCGTTTATTTTCTGTTTTTTTTTTTTCTTCCTTTCTTTCTTCCTTCCTTTTTTCATTTTATTCGTTTTTGTTTGACGTAGATATGCTATTTTCTCTTCGCCCTCTGCTCTCTCTCTCTCTCTCTCTCTCTCTCTCTCTCTCTCTCTCTCTCTCTGGATTTTCCGCTCTTTGCATGTCTCTCGTACCTGTCTGTTTCTGCAGACTGTGTCTGTCTGTCTGTTTGTTTATCTGTCTGTCTTTCTGTCTCTCTCTTTTTCTCTTTGTTTGTCTCTCTCTCTCTCCTATTCTTTTTTTTCGCCTAATCTTCACTGTCGCCAAAGGCGGAGAAGCAGATGTAAACAGCATACTACCAGTGCTAACAGAACTACAAGCCCTCCCCCAGCCGTCTTGCCACCATGAATGTCATTTGGTTTTATTTTTATTTTGGGTTTGGTTTGCCTCTTCTTCTGGTCTGTAATGAGTGTATGTCTGTCTGTCCGAGTTCACCTGTTTCTACCTCAGCCTCTGTCTGTTTACCCCATTCTCCATCCTACGTACCCCCCCCCCCCCCCACTCTCTCTCTCTCTCTTCTCTCTCCTGTCCCTCCTTCACCCCCTCTCTCCCATCTCCTTTGTCTGTCTGACTCTCTCTCTCTCTCTCTCTTCTCTCTCTCTCTCTCTCTCTCTCTCTCTCTCTCTCTCTCTCTCAGAGTGACTCTGTCATACTCTCTGTCTCTCCTTGCCCAAGCGCACCCAATTTTCTTTCTATTCTTGGTTGGTGGGCTTGGCGTTGAAGCAGTTTGTCATGTTGCACAGTCCATTAGAGACAATTGGTTTTGCACGCGCTGGAAGGAAGACTGGGTGCAACCGATTGAACACGGCAGACAAATTGGTCACAGGCAATTGAGTCTCCGAGGTGTTCGAGTGTCGACACACATGACTCTCTCCCTCCCTCCCTCCCTCCGTCCCGCCCTCCCTCTCTCTCTCTCTCTCTCTCCCCACATCCGCCTCCCTCTCTGTTCTTTCTCTCCCCCCAACAACTCTCTTGTAGTACGAATGATTGAAGCAGGAAGCAGGAAAATCCCTTGGCGGTGGAAAAAAATGTGTGGAGGTTTACAGTGTGTCGGTAATGACCCACGTGTGTATTATTTGTGATAAAACTGTAAGCTTAGGCGTGCACACTCGTACACGAGAGAGAGAGAGAGAGAGAGAGAGAGGGAGAGAGAGAGAGAGAGAGAGGGAGGGAGGGAGGGAGGGAAGAGGGGGGGCACTGAGAGAATGGAACAGGATGGATAGAGAAACCCTAGGGAAAGAAGTGGAGAGTTTTCACACACACACACACACACACACACACACACACAC
>JADBJO010000916.1:232500-242500 GCA_016801955.1 Conus betulinus | reverse complement strand
CTTTTCCTTACCCCCCCCCCCCCCCCCCCCCTTCCCTGTCCTCATCCAGTCCTTTCCTGTCGCCAGAAGACGTGAGTCTAAAATTTTTGTTTTCCTGGGGCCACTACTACCACTCCAGAGGCACGAAGGAAGAAAATAAACAACAACAAAAAAAAGAAGAACAAGAACAAGAAGAAGAGGGAGTAGTAGAAGAAAAAGAAGAAAATGAAGAAGAAGAAGGAGGAGAAGACCCAAAAACAACAAGAAGAAGAGGGAGTAGAGAAGAAAATGAAGAAGATGAACAAGAAAGAGGAGAAGAAGACCCAAGAAAAACAAGGGAGGGGGGAAGGGGAGGAGGGAACAAGCACCAGATTACTTATGCACCTAGCTGACCCAGGTACTTCAATCGCACGCCGTCTAATCCCAGAGGAAAACGACCCATTGTCCAAATGTCAGCGCAGGGCTCCGAAAGATGACTCGCGGGCCTGTTGCGTGCGCTTGACAAGCCTGCTCCTGACCAGGTCCTGGAATTGCCTTTCAAAGCTGCAGACCTTTCTTTCTTTCTTCCTTGTTTCTTTTTTTCTTTCTTTTTTTTCTTTTCTTTTTCTTTTTTTTTTTCTTTTTTTTTTTTTGTTTTTTTGGTCCAGTCGTTAATCCAGGGGGTGGGGGTCTAAGGAGGAAGAGAGGACTCTCGAGCGAAGGCCGTGTCAGCTCGTAACCCCGGGAGATCCCAGCTAAGGGTTCTTCGTTCCCCTGGACGGCATTGTTCTCGCCCCCCGACTGAAAGGCCGCTGAGATTAACACTTCTTGACAGTCTTAACACTCTTGACAGTCGTGCAAATACGGAAAAAAGGAGCGCAGGGAAGCGGGGTGGTGGAGGTGGGGGGGGGGGGGGGGGGGGGTCCATTATCCTTGTTAGGTCCATGTTGGGTAGTGGTCTGGTGGAAGTGGTGGTGGTGGTGGTGGTGGTGGTCATGTGTGCACGACGCATGCGCCTTTTAGGTGGTGGTTTTTGTTCGTGAGTGCCCAGGACAACGGTACCTGCAGTGCCCCCTTCCCTCCCCAACACACACACACACACACACACACACACACCCTCTCTCCAGAGCACCTTCTATATCTCTGTCTCGCTGTGTGTGTGTGTGTGTGTGTGTGTGTGTGTGTGTGTGTGTGTGTGTGTTACTGTGTGGTGTTTTACTAGTGAATGCGGTTTGTAGTTCACAGAACTTGAAATCCTCCGACTCCGTGGCCTCCTGTCTCTCCTCTCTCTCTCTCTCTCTCTGACTGGGACATTCATGCGTCTGTACCATCCTGTGCAGCAAAATGTGCGTACACATTGTGTTCCCGCAAACTGTAGTGATTACAATTAAAGATGACGGATATATAGAACTAGGAAGCGAAGGGAAGTTGAGAGAGAGAGAGAGAGAGAGAGAGAGAGAGAGAGAGAGAGAGAGAGAGAGAGAGAGAGAGAGAATGGAAAGCCCTCACCACGCTGTCTCGTCCCTTTGTGGCAGCTTTTGCTTACAAACTCTTTGAAGAGATCGCCTTCTAAAGAGGCAGTCTGATCCGTTCCCACTGTAAATTCACACTTTCATTGCAGCCCTGGGAGACGAATGTAGCGAAATCCATGCGAGAGGACTTTGTCTCCTGCCAAACATTCTGCAGGAGAATCGAGTTACCGTGGTAGTCTGCATACAGTGTTAAAGGTGTTGGGTTGGTGGGAGGCACTGGAGAGGGGAGGAGGAGGGAAGGGTGGTAACGGTAGACGTCCATACATTCTGTGGAAAGGAGGGTGCGAAGGAAGGGGAGGGGGAAGTGTATTGGGGGTGGGAGGGTGGAGGGGTGTGGGAGGTGGTTCTGCAACTCGTACAAAGAAATTGCCCAGTTCGTGATGAAGCCTCATTAGAAGACCCGCGCGGTGTCGCCAGGCCCGATACCCGAGAGGACCCGCCAAGTGTCAGAAGATCCCAGAGGTCACCGCTGCTGTGAACAAAGCCTGCCTTCAGCTCTCCTTCGTATGGGAGATGAGCCGCTTCAAAAGTCCGCGATTGATTACTGTTCGAGGAAAGGAGTATTTCAAAAGAAAACAAATCAAAAGAGAGAGAGAAAAAAAGGAAAAAAAGTAAGAAGAAAGAAGAAAAAAGAGTAGCAATTATCGTCTTCATGTAGATATATTGATATTCTGAGATTATCATTTTCGTTCCTGTGGGCTAGGACAACGACACGTACATCACACTGAAAAAAGTCGTAGTGTACACGAGGATAGCAGTGCAGGCTGTTTCCTTTTCTTTGGAAACAGCTGGCGTCATCCTCGTTCACGCAGCACGTGGCTTATTGCGGCCATAAGCTGCACTGTAATGTTTTTATTTTAACGTCGACTCGCCGTCAAAGCGCGTTCGAAGTAAAGCGGTGAAAAATGAAAGCAGTAAAAAAAAAAATTGGCAGTTATTGTTGCCCGTGTATCTGCTAATTTGTATGCTAGGTGAGTGGTTTACACTCTGGTGTGGAGTTTGCTCCCTTCAAGTCATTTAACTCTTTAAGAAAAAAAAGTTATCTCCAAGCTTACATCTGAGTGACCATGGTTGCTTGGACGACACGATCATTGTTATCAACACACGCACACATTTTTTTTTTTTCACGTGGGAAGAGTAATGATTGTTTTCCAAGTAAAATAATGACCGGGGGATTACAGAAGCAGTAATCATGTGTTTTTGAGGCTTTTGGCGTCCTGTACCCCCTCGTCTTGGGCTGCGCCAGGCGAGCCAGGCTTTCAGACGTCCATGTGTCTGCCGTACAGGGTCATTTGACAGTGTAGGCTGTCATCTGGGGGCTACTAGATGGCGCCGCACACAACAAGTGTACCTGGACGAACCTGAATGAATCGCTCGTAAGATCTCGGCTGATAAGCTAGCGCGCGTACGCACACGCACACACGTAAACACACACACACACACACACACACACACACACACACACACACACACACACACACACACACATGCGCGCGCGCGCGCGCACACACACACACACACACACACACACACACGCGCGCTCGCGCGCGCACGCACGCGCGGACACACACGCACGCAAACACACACACGCGCGCACGCGCGCGCTGACAAAGAGATTGAGAGGGGTGTTGGTGGTGTGCGTGTGGGTGGAGGAGAGGGTAGTCGACGGAAGAAGAGACAATATCACGGGAATGAACTGCATTACATAGCTTAACAGCAAACTACTTGAAAATATTGAGCATTTCAGCGTTTCATATTTCAAAGTCATTACAAGTGGTCTTATTTGTGAGGAAGGTGGTGGTGGTAGTGGGGAGAGGGGGGTCTGGAGGGAGACGGTAGGGAGAAGGGGATGGGGGACACATAAAGGGTGAGGGGGGGGGGGGGGGGGGAGAGAGAGAGAGAGAGAGAGAGAGAGAGGATCAAACAATTCTAATCTTCAAACTGTGCTTTTTACGTCACTGCGGATGCAGAATTAAAACTAATAAGCAGCAAAATAAATAATAAAAAAAAAAAAAAACAACAATAACAACAAAAACAAAAACAAAATGAAAAAAAAAATGTTTGTGACATGAAATTCATGGCAGACATGCCAACCCGGTATTGGTCAAGCCATGTACTCAATTCCGTGTACACGTCAGTCGTTTGAGCCAGTCAGGTTTTACTCACTTAAGTAAGCCAGATTCAAACCTGTTTTTTTTTACAGACGCCTTGGTGGGCTCAGTTTTTGAGTTCGGAATCAAATGCTTCGAGTTTGGGCCCAGCGTGTTGTTACTCTCCGCATAACAAAAGACACGGTTCACGGCCCGTCTCGACGTGTTGTTCGGCGGAGACAGTGTATGGTTAGGTCCCTTTGCTGCAGTCTTTTGGTACAGTTAATGCCCCTTGGTGGGGTAAGAACGTTGAGCCTGGATCTAATTACCTAACTAAAACCTGACTGCCTTTTTTTTTTTTTTTTTTTAAAGGAGGGTTTATCTTAAAGGTCCAAAAGGCGCATTTGATATACCGTCTGCGAGGACGAGTTTTGTGGCTGTATTTCAGACAGAGACATGTGGAGGTATCCGAGGCGTGAAAAGCTATGTATTGCTTGTTTTGTTCCCCAGATTCGTTGCATGCTTTTCGAAAGGTCTTTGTCTCGAATAGGGATTTGAATCTGATGGAGATTCGCGAATAAATTAAATGACGGCTGTTCTGTTACAAGACGTGACCAAGAGACTCGGGAGAGAGAGAGAGAGAGAGAGAGAGAGAGAGAGAGAGAGAGAGAGAGAGAGAGAGATGAAGTCACGACAGATTCTTTATTAATGAAGGTGATATTTTTAAAACAAGTACATGCATGTTTGCGTTCAGCCTTGTCTTCTTCCCCCACTAACCTGAGAGAGAGAGAGAGAGAGAGAGAGAGAGAGAGAGAGAGAGAGAGATGACAGTTACAAGGAGGCAGATGTCGTTAAAAGGATGCCGACGCCCACTCGACATGTTTCTCTGTCTCAAGCAGTCTTCAGCTGCGCACTTGGAAACACAAGCATCGCGGAACACAAGATGACGTAAACATTGCCGTGACTCATACCACGTAAATCATTATGACGTCAGCAGAAAACCTGACTGACGGGGGTTGTCGGGTGACGTGATCCCTGCACGCATCATGCATGCATGCATTCGCTGCGTGGACCCGGTCAACCGATAGAACAGGATGAGGGAGACGAGACACTTTTGAAATCAAAACGGCGTCGCAAGGAAGGGGTCTGAATCCTACGCATGTCATTCCTTCACACAAGTGAAAACTGCGTCCCACACTTGACTTCTTTTGTTTTTTCTCTTCTTCTTGATACTGCTTGTTTCAGTGGGTTTTTTGTTTTTGTTTCGCTGTTTTTAAGTTTTAAATTTCGGGGTTCTCAGATTGCGCGCGCGCGCATGTGTGTGTGTGTGTGTGTGTGTGTGTGTGTGTGTGTGTGTGTGGCGTGGTATGTTCTGTTTGTCTGTCTATCATTCTATCTGCCTGTCTTCCAGTTTTGGAATAGGAGGCCTCGATTTCGCGCGCGCGCGTGTTTCTGTATATGTATGGGTTTCTGTCCATCTCTCTGTATGTCTGTCTGTCCGTCATTCTGACTACCTGCATATCTGTCTGTTTATCGATCCGTCTATCTGTCTGTATATCCCTATCTACTGTCTATCTATCTATCTGTCTATAGATCTATCTATCTGTACCTATCTATCTACTGTCTGACTGTCCCTCTATCTCCATCGCTCTCACATTCTCTCTCTCTCTCTCTCTCTCTCTCTCTCTCTCTCTCTCTCTCTCTCTCTCTCACACTCTCACTCACCACACACACACTATCTACCATGACGATGGAATATTCGGTGTTGACAAGAGAGAGAGAGAGAGGAGGAGAGGGAGAGAGTGGTGGTGGGGGGGGAATTTTGTCGGCAGAATTTCTTCTCCCGACATCCGTTGAACTGAAATTCACATGACCGTGCCTTCGTTGGTGGAAGGCAGAACACAGCTGTAGATGCCTCCACGATTCTGACTTGCACTGGCCTTTTTTTTTTTTTTTTCTTTCTTTCTTTTTCTTTTTTTTGTCTGGCCTTTTTTTTTTTTTTTTTTTTTTTCTTCTCTCTCCACTACGATCGTCGGAAACCGGCCCCAAACACACCTGTAATATTGTACTGTCAGGCGCGTTTGCTGCGTTATTGTCGTGTTGATTGCCACAGATGGCGCGATCCATATGTTGTGAGTGTGTGTCCCCGGACAGACAAACGCGGGTTCGTATATGCATTATTTGTGCATGCTGACCTCGATGTGTAGTTGGCACAGGCAACACTCGTAGGTCCCCGCAGCGTCTTGTTTACAGGTGTATGATGACGTGGTGAGGTGATGACCTAATAATGATGTCGTTTAAGATCATGAGTCAGGCAAGGTAAGGTAAGGTAATGTTGCTTATAGCCCAGCCGACCGCTAAGGGCCACATCAGGGCCGTCACCACTTTAAAATCAACTCACAAGTCTTTTTAAAAAAAAAATAATAAAAATAATAATAAAAACTTTCACACGTCTCTTTAAAAAATATATCTTCTAAAAACGTGTCAGAAACTTCGTTATAAATCATTCTTCCATAAAATCTTAGACCAGATGAAAAATGTTAATCTCCTTCAGAAACTCAAGGATCACGTGAGCATCACGTGTATGATGACATGGTCAGATGATGACCTAATAACGATGTCATTTAGATCATGAGTAAAGACTTGCATTTGAACAAAAACGAACCCCCCCCCCCCCCCCCCACCCCCGCGCGTGTGTGTGTGTGTGTGTTTACTGGCTTGGCTATGTGTTTGTATATTATGTTTTTTATGTAATTCATATATTATCACAGAGAGAGAGAGAGAGAGAGAGAGAGAGAGGAGAGAGAGAGAGAGAGAGAGAGAGAGAGGAACTTCGGCTGACAACAAGAAAGAATGAATAAAATAAAAAAAAGGCAGAATGGAAGGGGAAAAAAATCCCTCTTGGAGATGGGAGGTTCGGGGACGGAACAAAGGAACTCTCCAAAATGTGAAAAGAATACACCACCGGCAGGTGTTTGCTGAAGTCAGGAACGTGCGCACGCGTGCGTGCGTGCATGTGGTGTGTGTGTGTGTGTGCGCGCGCGTGAGGGTGAGTGGAGTGAGAGGAGGAGAGAGAGAGAGAGAGAGAGAGAGAGAGAGAGAGAGAGAGAGAGAGAGAGAGCCAGTCAACTAGCATCGGTTTTACTTTGTATGACGGTTAAATGCATCTGCGCTAGTCCTTCATAAACTGGCGGCCGGTTATCTCTTCTTTTTCTTTTTTTTTTTTCTTTCTTTTTTTTGTTGTTGTTGTTGTCCTTTTATTGTCCAGTCCGTTCCATCGTTTATTGCTGTTGTCTGTTTGAAAGTCCTCTCTCTCTCTCTCTCTCTCTCTCTCTCTCTCTCTCTCTCTCTCTCTCTCTGAACTGCCTGTTTTGGCTTGAAATCTCTCGTCTCTGTCTCTGTCTCTCTGTCTCTCTCTCTGTCTCTGTCTCTCTGTCTGTCTCTCTGTCTTCCTCCTGACTCTCGTGCCTCTTTCGGCTTGAAATGTATGTGAATTTGTGTTTGTACCTTATTTCTGGTGTTGTTGCTGTGAGCAGACGTCGGTTGAAGGGTATAATATATATAAAATCTGGACGCGCACGGGACTTCCTTTTTCGCCTTGAAGTTTCCTCGTTCGTTCTGTGTGTTGACGGTATAGGGGGAAAGAGGGGGGGGGGGGGGGGGGGGGGGGGGAGGAGGAGGAGGGGGGGGGGGGGGGGGAGGGGAGGAGAAGGGGGAGGAGGGGAGCTAATAGAGGAGAGGGGGAAAGAGAAATGCGGAAGAATGAAAGGGGAAGGCGTTTGAGTGGAAATTTCATTATGCTATTGAAGAAGACGAGTAAGGAGCGAAGAATTTTTTTTCTTTGGTCACGACTTCGCTCAGGCTCACGAATTTTAGCGCTTCTTTCTCATGACCAGTGAGTGACCCGAGCTTCGTTGAACTGCCGGCTTCTTGTTATACCAATTGAAAGCTGTGTCAGTGTGTGTGTGTGTGTGTGTGTGTGTGTGTGTGTGTGTGTGTGTGCGTGTGTGTGTGTGTGTGCGTGTGTGTGTGTGTGTGTGTGTGTGTGTGTGTGTGTGTGTGTGTGTGTGTGTGTGAGGCAGCACTGCCATTAAATTGCCATCAGACACCGAGCGGGCGGACCCGGCTCCGTAGACTTTCTGTCTGCCTCGGTGGTGGCTGGTGTTGTTCAATACTCTGTCTGCTTGTCGACATTCACGTACGGCACAAGCTGTGCGCTCTCCGTCCGAATAATCACTGTACTGCCATTTAACCGTCGTCAGGTAGCCGCCCAATAATTATCACCTTAATGGTCCTCCCCTCCCCTCCCCCCTCCCCCTTCTTCCCTTAGCTCCCCTCATCTCCTCTTGCCGCCCCCCCTTCCCGCTCCTCCCCCACCTCCCCCCCAGCTCTACCTGCTTCCTCTCTTCCATCAAATTTCATCTGCGTTGACAGGCGATGCCTGGCTAATTTGAGTCTGCCTAATTATCATTTGATCGATGTATTCGTGAAGTGATTATTGATTGCTGGAGAAGACTGATTTTTTTTTTGTTTGTTTTTTTTTTTTTTTTTTTGTGTTGATGTTTCGAAATCGTTCCACCTTTTCTGTTAAACTCGTCATCATCGTGATTAATGTCATCATTATCGTAAGCGTCATTATTATCGTTATTGTCTGTCGTTGCCATAACGTTTGAGGGTCGTGGGGTGTGCTTGGTGTGTTCTAGGGCGGTCAGAAGTCTCCACGGTCCTCGGTCGATCCTGTGCAACAGGCCAGAAGGGTTTGGGATCAGTCTTGCTCTGGGTTAGGAATCACGGCGCGTTTATGAGTTTATAGTTCAAACATTACTCTCCTCTCTCTCTCTCTCTCTCTCTCTCTCTCTCTCTCTCTCTCTCTCTCTCTCCTCTCTCTCTCTCTCTCCTGTGAGTGTGTGTATGTCTGTGTGTGTGCGTGTGTGTGTGTGTGTGGAACAAACAATTTCGGCAGTTTCGTTTGGCGCGAGAGGTTTAGCTCACGCGCATGCCTAAACCAACGTTAGGTATATGGCGGCGGTAAAGTTTTACCCTCCACTCACCAGCCTTCAAGGTCACCGAGTCTGGACACAGTCAATAGAATAGTTTGGTCAAGGACCCGTGCGGTCAGGGCAAAGCGTGACATGTGTTGTGGTCAGAACTTGGCCGTCACCCACTGACCAAAGGTTCAAACCGCACTGACCTGAATAAACCCAACTGTTTGGAACTCCCTGCCTCCCAGTTTGCTTAACCTGCCCAAGGTGGTAGCTTTCAAACCACAGCTAAAGATTTGTTTTGTTTTCATTCGCAGTTTAAAACCATGCTGTTTCCCATGCACTGTGTGCAAACTAAGTTTTATAACAAGTCATTAAACACTTTGAAAAAATAATGAGACAATGAGCAACGAATAGTTGACCTTTAGAATTGTACAACCAAAATATGTATTCATCTTTCTCTTTTTTTTTCCCCCTCTCTTTCTTCTTCTTTCTTTCAAATCAAACATAAGGGCGTAAGTAATTTACCTGGGGAGGGACCGTGGTCAGATGGTCTGAGCGTTTGCCTGTGGAGCTGACGGTCGTAGGTTCGAACCACATGCAGAGTGTGATTTTGTTTTTGGGTAACTTGGAAACCCTCTGTGTCCATCAAAGCGGTGATCGGGCACCGTGTTTCAGTTCATGGTTGGACATAAACACTTGACAGCAGACTTCATGACGACCTTGTTCAGGGAACTTCCTCTGAATGGTTTTCTTTTCTGTTCTTCTCTCTCTCTCTCTCTCTCTTTTTTTTTTTTTTTAGTTTTTTATGTGTTCCTAAGGAGATTATTTGATCTAAATTTTTGTGGGCAAGAGATCCAGTTTTAAGGATTTTTGAGAAAGTTTGAAAGAAACCTCTGTAATGGTGTCTTTTATGGAGAAAAAAAACACAGATATGAACCCGATTTTCACCATTTGACAGCCGTGAATCTCTCTCTCCCCCCCCCCCCCCCCCCCCCCCCCCCGCCTCCCCCCCCCCCCCCCCCCCCCCCCCCCCCCCCCCCCCCCCCCCCCCGCCCGCCTTCCCCTAAGGTCGGCTGGACTACAAACAACACGAACTGAACACTCCCACAATTTTGATAACTTCCATGCAAATCTTTACAAGGTTGGTGTGCCAACACATCAGTGACGTCTCTGATGGTGACTTTTGTAACTTGACCGACGTCCGTTGTTATTGTAGAGGTATATCGTATGCTTCTTTCGAACGACGCGTCTGTACACATTCCCCATGTCTACACGCGTGCGTATCAGGCCAACACAAACTTGTTTTCCACACATCAACGCGAAGTTATTAAACGCTGTTGACAAAATCCGCAGGCCGCCCATTGTCTTCATATCAGAGGCGATCAGCGCAATCAACCTGGCGTAAAACAGGCATCTAGCTAAAAACTAACGTCTT
>JADBJO010000916.1:207500-222500 GCA_016801955.1 Conus betulinus | reverse complement strand
GGTCAACAAAGACAACAGTGTTTGACCGCAACATAGAAATCACATGGACAACAATGTTCACCCCAACGTACAGATTAACATGGACAACACTGTTTACCCAAACGTGCAGATCACGATGGACAACATGAACAGCATGTTGACTCCAATATACAGATCACGATGGACAACACTAATTACCCCAACGTGCAGATTAACATGAACAGCATGTTGACCCCAACCTATAGGTCAGCATGGACAAAATGTTGACCCAACATACAGATCAACATGGACAGAATGTTGACCCCAACAACAGACCAACATGGACAGAATGTTGACCCAACATACAGACCAACATGGACAGAATGTTGACCCCAACATACAGATCAACATGGACAGAATGTTGACCCCAACATACAGATCAACATGGACAGAATGTTGACCCCAACATACAGATCAACATGGACAGAATGTTGACCCCAACATACAGATCAACATGGACAGAATGTTGAACCCAACATACAGATCAACATGGACAGAATGTTGACCCCAACCTACAGATCGGCTTGGACAGAGTGTTGACCCCAACCTACAGATCAACATGGACAGAATGTTGACCCCAACATACAGATCAACATGGACAGAATGTTGACTCCAACATACAGATCAACATGGACAGAATGTTGACTCCAACCTACAGATCAACATGGACAGAATGTTGACCCCAACCTACAGATCGGCTTGGACAGATCAACATGGACAACAGTCGCCGAGCCCTGAGGGCAACCAGCTGTTCATTCAGGCCGTTCATTAAATCCCTGTGAATTACATTATGCGCCCGTTGAGCATCACAATTTTTATAGCAGTTCAACTGACGAGCAAAGAATAACTCGGGTTCATCAGGTCTGCAGTGATAGGCTGAAGAAATGCAATGAATGGCCGGCACAGTGGTTTGAATGACAGTAGCCCCTTCCCAATTACCCAGCTATGCAGCACGCCACTGTAGAAGGTCGAAGAAAGATCCGAGAGGATCCATCTGTTTTTCCACCTCCATCTGGGTCCACCTACCGACTACATTTTCAAGGGGTTTTTTCCCTCTTCGTGTACCACACGTGGTGGTCATCAAGGGCAAAGGTCACAGTCTGTGTAATGGTTGTTGTTCCTGCCACCTTGTCCAGTTCGTGTCCAAATCGTTCCACGACTGGCCATCCCAGTATCTGTCTCTCTGAGCACATCTGATGTGGCTTACGATCTCTGTGCTCATCTCCGTGAACATAAGCGTCCGTCTTTGTCGCCTCCCCAGATATCATTACAGACAACTGTCGTCGCTGCTGACAGATAAAAAAGCCAACAAAGAGCTCTGTCTTCGTTCCCAGCCTATATAAAAATCAGCATGAACAGCGGTATCTACCTGTAAAGCAAACATGGACAGCCGTGTCCATGTCCGTCTCTGTCTGTACGCCTGATGTGTCAGACTGTGTTTGTGTCCATCAACGTCTGTACCCCCTGATGATGTCAGACAGTAACTGTGTCCATATTGCGTGGCTGATGATTTGTCTGTCCATCTCTGCTGGCACTCTCGCTGTGATTGACGGTCTCTATGTCCGTGTCTGCACACTCCCTAATGGCTGACAGTATGTGTACCCACTTACCCACTTACTCGTCTGTGGACTCTGAATGGTCGACAACCTCTGAATTCATCTACATGCATTCGTACATTCCAGGCTGTTGACGATCTCTAGCCAGGTAGATGTACGCAGTCTCCGAGTGGCTGGTGATATCTGAACCATTTGTACACTTCCAGGGGCTCACGATCTCTGAATCCATCTAGATATTTGTACACACTCCCAAATGGCCCAGGGTCTGTGTATCTGTTTCTGTCGACACACTTGCTGCGTACAACTGATGCGCTACCCGACCCCCACTTTCAGACACAGGCTGCTGGAGTGATAGCCGTGAGTGTGGTTTTCAATGGAGAGTTGTCAGAGCGGAGGGGGCAGTGATGGCGACACGAATCAGCCAGAAGGTGACGGAGACTAGGGGGGAGGGGGGGGGGGGGAGGGGGGGGGGAGGGCTTTACTTGACAGAACAGTATTGACAGGGATGTCCCTGAAGTGGTCCCCCAAGCCCAGCGCGACAAGAGAGGACTGACGGCGGTTTGTAGCTGAAGAGGTCACCAAGACCCCCACACACCAGAGGATTGACGGGGCGGGTCACTGATACCCCATGAAGGTGGAAACGATCTAGCTTTTTCTGGGGGAGGGATCAGCGAGGGATGGTTAGGGGGGGGGGGGGGATTAGGTTCCTAGCGACATGGACGTACACTGGGTGGGGTGGAGGGGGGAGGATGGGGATGAAGGGTTCAAAGGGTATTTGATGTTCTCGAATCCTTCTCGTTTATCTTTGCAGCACGAAACTTCGAGAATTCTATGATTTCAAACTCCGCCATGGACTTCAACCAATACAATCAGAGAGAGAGAGAGAGAGAGAGAGAGAGAGAGAGAGAGAGAGAGAGAGAGAGAGTGAGAGAGTGATTAGGGGAGAGAGGGATTAGGAGAGGGACGGAGACAGAGAGAGGAGAGTAACGTGTGTGATTGTTAACCGCGCGCGCAGAGAGAGAGAGAGAGAGAGAGAGAGAGAGAGAGGAGAGAGTGTGTGTGTGTGAGTGTGTGAGAGAGAGAGAGAGAGAGAGAGAGAGAGAGAGAGAGAGAGAGTGTGTGTGTGTGTGAGAGAGAGAGAGAGAGAGAGAGAGAGAGAGAGAGAGAGAGTGTTCTACTGTGCATTGACCTGAACCACAAAGCAAAAAAGAAGAAAAAAAAAGAAAGAAAAAGAAAGCAAGAGAAAAAAGACAACAATAAAAAAGCAAACAGGACGGGAAGAAGAATAGAATAGGAGAGAGAGATAGAAGAGGGGAAGATAATTGAGTAGGTGTGGATTGTGGGGACTGTAAAAAGATAAAAGGAACCAAGAAGAAGAAAAAAAAACCCCCCCAACACAATTCTTGAGGCTTGAGTCATGACTGCCGACCCCTGATTACGAGTACCGTGGTAATGACAGACCTCGCGGGATGTGTCTCATTTTGTCTGACGTGGTCCACTTGTGAGACTGACTACAGCCACGAAACGCGAACTCCTTCTTGTTTGTCTGGTAACCTTGGGGGGGGGGGGGGGGGGGTGTTAGGCACCACCACTGATGACTTCCTGCGTCCCTCCACTGGTCACGGTTGCGTTGAGGGTGAGCTTTGCGTCCTATCGGCCTGAGGCCCTTAAGGACAAAGGGGCAATGCACGCGGTTTCTCTACGGCCCTCTAAGAAGTGGGGGGAAGGAGACAGGTTTGTCCACTACCCGATGTTGTTCTCTCCACCTTTAGTGCCTGCCCCACTGTCTGTCTGTCTATCGTTCACCGTTTCGCCCATGCGGGTCCTTGTTAATGTTGTTTGCGGCATCTTCACATTCTTCGTTTATATATTACCTTTGGGAAAACCGTGGGTAAGAACCAAGCCGAAGTTCGATTCTTCCATTTCCCTGCTTTAAGGGTCGTCGATAATATAGCAGTCACGTTATGAGTTGATGTGCATGTTGTGGGTAGTTCTTTGTGGTTTATTTCTTGTTTAAGACAGCTCTCTCTCTCTCTCTCTCTCTCTCTCTCTCTCTCTCTCTCTCTCTCTCTCTCTCTCTCTCTCTCTCTCTCTCTCTCAGCGACGTTATCCCACTGGCATTATTATGGTGTAGACCTCCTTTACCCTCGGCAACAACAAAACTTCGAAGCGTAGTCTAAGTAACTGTTAAACTTTTCATCGCCTCTCATTCTGCCACTGCAAGAGCGAATACGTCCTTTAATGCTGGCCACACAGCACTGCCTTCATCTGACGTCATCAGGGAGACTTCAGCAGTCAGCACGTACCGACGTAAACGACCGGACTGCCAGTACAACACCTCTGGCCGAACAGGTTTGAATTGCGACAGAAGACTGTGAAAATCTCCGCCGGGACCCAGGCGTCCGTCACTTAACATGTCCTCGCTATCATGGGAAAGTAATAGAATATGATAAACAACCTACCGACGTAGTGACTCATGTATTGTAGTGGAGTACGACATTGGTATACTCGGGTTTCCATAGACCACCCCCACTGAGAGCAGCGACTTTTATTCCGGACATTAACTGCGTCTTTGGTTCATGCACGGTCAACGGTGGTGGTTTGAGTGCTGTTGCTACTACTGCGAATGCTACAGTTAATGCTGTTGCTACTACTGCGACTGCTACAGTTACTGCTGTTGCTGCTACTACCGCCAGCGCAGATTTGCCAGTCTGGAGCAAGACAGGTAACTGACAGCTGACCTGGTTAGCGAGGAGGTTGTTTTGATCGAGGGGACACGGAGATAGACACGGACGGGACCTCCTGGTTGTTTGATCTTCGCGGCTTCGAGGTGTGTGTGTGTGTGTGTGTGTGTGTGTGCGTGCGTGTGTGTGTGTCCCATTTCTTTCCAGCTGACTGAGCACGGTCACATTGTCGGTTGAATGAACTGAGAAGAATGAAAAGAACCCAAGGGAACGGTTTTCACCCTTCGTCCCTTGTCTGCTGGAGAAGATGGCTGGCAGATGAAAATTGACATTACACTGTCCGTGACCAGATGTTACTGTTCAAGGTTCATGAAGAGGGGAGGAAGGGGGTAATTATAATGGTGCTGCATTATTACCATAAAAGTTTTTTTCTCTCTCGCATCTCTGAGTCCACACAGACAACATCTGTTTTGTTTGTCTTGAAGATGGAGTGGATTTTAAACGTAGAGAAGCTGGGTTGTGTGAACACTGCTGGGAGAAATGGACGCACACGCTGCGTTTTCCAGATTGCAAATCGAAATTGTTTCCCTTTTCGCACATGGTCTTTCTTCGTAGACTTTGGTGCGCCCAGTAGCCTGGACCCCCTCCCACCCTCCCCCATTTCCTTTGTCCATTTCGAATCCAAAGGTATCAAATTGAAGCACATTTTGTAGACATTTGACCTTCGTGACGGGCTTCTGAAGCTTGACGGTCACCCTTCTAACGTTTGTTCTATTTTGGTAACGTTACTAACAGACAGTGACACTGCTCTACGTGCCAGTCCCGCGCACCTACAGTAATGACGGGCGAGAAAGAAATCATCAGAGTCATTAGGTTTCCAGAGGAAGGACTAGTTTTCATATTGCCTATGGAATTCATAATTCCTGGGCTTACAAAGGTAAGGATAAAGGTGAGTTACCAGACTGCCAAACAAACCATCTGTATGCAAGACAAACGTTACCGAAAAAAAAGAAAAAGAAAAAAAACAGTGACTTGGCAGTACTTGCATGGTAGCCAAGCTTTAAAGACCAGTAGGGAAAAAGTGTCACGAGCAAAAAGAAAGAGATACATAAGACAAACATTGTTAAACATTGTTTCTGTATTGTCGGTTGTTCGCTTTATTCGTTTGATTGTCTTGTGACTCAGCTGTTATTCTCTGGCTCCACCTTCCGCCTGTAGTCACCGTACTGTCAACATGGGTGGACGCTGAAAGTCAACAGCAAGAACGAGGAAGAAGGAACCGACACCATTCCAGAATAACTATCGTTCTCTTTGGGTTTGTCTAATTGACAGGCAGGCCATACGATGTGAGGACGCCAACCAGGTGAAAATGGGCGGGTAAATGGCGGTCAGTAAAACTAATGGTGTGTAGGAAACTGACGGACAGCGACAGCTACGATCACGATCTGTTCTTTGGTCATCCTGCTGTCCCTGTGACCTCTTTCTGTTGCTGGTCACGCCGACCTGCTCCGTATTGAAGTCTCTCTCTCCTTCTGATCATTCCTGGCATCAACATCCACATCATCCAGAAAATGGGATTTAAGGACACACAGAATGATGATAGATTGTAGAGTTTTAGAAAGAGAGTTAAAGCTATTCGTTCTGAAGCAGATTGTCTCCCTTCCGGTGATCTTGGCGCAAGCATTAGTGTTAAGCTGGTCGATCTGCTCCTGTCAGTCTTGCTTATCGGTGTTTCTGGTCTCAATGTGTAAGGCTTCCCAGCAAACAAGAGAGCCTCCCCCAGGTATGACCTCGAGTGGGATGTACAACACATAACCGATCCTAGCGGTGCGTCATCGAGTGGCGTCTGTGCCGACGTTGTGGGTCAGTTGGGCAAGAAGGAAAAAGACGGTTGAAGCAAGGTGAAGCAGATAAGGTGTCAAGGGCTGTCCTGGGTTGCCACAACATAAGAGTTGTACGGAGGGAGGAGGACAGGCGGGCGGTCAGCCTGAGTAATCCCGCTATCAGCTCTAACCCTGAGACGACCTCGGCTAATCTGTCGATTCTGTGTTTGAAGTGTGCCGCCGCTGTGAGTCAGCGAAGCTGTTTGTGCTGATAATTGCCGTCATACAGACAAAGGCGTGGCGCCGTCTGACGTGTTATTTTTCTCGTCACAACCGGACTCCTTGGACGGTGGTGCGGTTCCTGGTCCCACCCGACCAGAGAAACCCTTTCAGCTGGCCCCACAGTCGGACAAAAAACTCGCGATGGCGTGTCGCTCAGGGCGGTGCAAGCAGTTTTTCAGTATGCGTGAGCGATCAGGCGTATTTTCAGAATACCAGTGAGACTCTCTCTCTCTCTCTCTCTCTCTCTCTCTCTCTCTTTGCAACTGGGTCTGCTGGGCACTGGGAAATAAAACAGCCGAAATAGTCCTCAGCATTGCAGTGTCTCTTCTGGGGGTTGCCTTTTGGTGACATGAAATATAATGCCCCCTGTGGGCTGTGAGAGGACGAAACTTGGTGTGATCGTGTAGAGGGGAGCATGGATAAGTGGCATAGGAACAATGCCGCAAAGAAGACTGGGAAATGAGTGGGGTAAAAAATACATACTTTTATAAAATTAACTAAAAGGTAGAAGGGCACTCGAGAAAGCGCACATCTCCACCAACATCGAATGCAAAAGCTTCCAATTAAACGTAAACCTGTGAATTACGACAAATAATGCAATGTTAAAATGATGTGAACCTTTTCAGATGCTGGTTAATGTATTACCGTAGTGAATGTGTTCTGCATTTCAGGTGAAGAGGGTTGATGTATAACGATAAAGAATGATCCAGGATCTGCCGTTGGAAGCGGATCCCCATCACGGACTTGCCCTGAATTCAGTGGGTTGAACAAGGGGCCACGTTGTATTTTTTGAGAAAGTTTGTTTAATCAGGTTTTATAATATTTGCACAATCCTGCTGACAGACAAATAGACCAACAGACGTGGATAAGAATGTATTTGGCGGAGATGAAAACGAACAGACGAACAAAACAAAACACGAAAAAAGAAGAAGGCATCCACAACCCCAACTGCCGTCAAAAGAAAATAAAATCCTCAGCTGTTGAACAACACACACACACACACACACACACACACACACACACACGTCGGCACTTGTACGCACACGTGCACGTAAAGTGGTATCGTTTGTCACTAGTGTGATGGTTTCTTGTTCAAAAGAAACCCACTCAGACATGTTTGTCGGTTTGCGCGAGTATCCGTGCAATGTCTCCGTGAGAACAAAAGCTCAGACAGAGAGTGGTGAGGGAGAGAGAAGGGGGGGTAACGAGGAAGAGAAGGGAGGGTTACCTAAGGGACACACAGTTCCCATGACAATGAAACATACGTTATGCCCCCAGATACAGGGAGGACCATGCTAAAAATGTCAGTGACCGAGCCGGAGAATGTGGGTATGCACCTGATACATGAAGAGTGTGTGGGAGAGAGTTGCAGGTCTAGAAAGGAGAGAGAGAGAGAGAGAGTGTGTGTGTGTGTGTGTGTGTGTGTGATCACCACTTACTAATACACATGCACTCATGCATGCTCACACACGCACGTACGCATGCACTTCCCTTCTTGTCTGCCACACCCATCCCCCCCCCCCCCACACACACACACACACACTTTGTCCATAAGATGTCAAGCATGGACGTCTCAGTTCCTAAAGGGATAACACCATGAAGTCCCAGTATCATTGAGGTCCAGTACCTCTCCGCCTGCCATCTGCAGTCGACTGCACGATCCAAACGCACTGTGCTGAATCTCATTGACACTGGTCCTATGACACTGGGTCCTAACGGGACGATTCTGCTTGTGTGTCCATGCCGAATTCGTGAAAGGACAGACAAAGAGATGAATGTACTGGCTAATTCCTACCGAGCAAGATCGGGGATCATCTTCAGTAATCCCCAACCACTATCAGCCCTCGCCCTGCAGCGACCTCAGCCAACCTGTCCACGCAGCGTTTGAAGTGGGCCGCCGCCGCTCCTGAGTCAGTCCGCGAGACTGTGTCGTGCTGATTCGTCGCCATACAGACCAATAGGTGGCGCCGTCGGATGCATTATTTTCTCGTCAAAACAAACCCTCTTGGCGTTTGATAGTCCGGGGGACCCGTATTCGTGGGCGCTGTATTCTCCACCACAGAGGAGCCAGTGGCCGCGTTTCTGTGGGACACCCTGCTGCGAGCTAGGCGAGAGTTTGAGGGGAGCTGAGGGATGGATGGATAGCTGTATGTTGTCGGGAGATCTGGCCCGCTGTGTAGATAAGGGAGATTGTGGGGCACAAGAGATCGGATTCGTGATGAATGACGGATCTTTCTTCAGTAGCGAGAGAACACCTGGCTGTGAGAGCGCTGATAGTGAGTGACATCAGGGGATGAGAGAGAGAGAGAGAGAGAGAGAGAGAGAGAGAGAGAGAGAGAGAATGAATAATAAAGCAAACAAACATACAGTTACTAAGTAAATCAAACGTAAATAAATGCATGCATGTGAATTTTCATTATATCTGTCCACATACCCTCCAAACAATTTTGACATGGTTAAGTTGTGTTAAATGAAATGCGACGAGTCCGTCACTGTATATCGTGATTTAAATCAGTTGACGCCCGTGTCAAAATCAAGCAAGACTTTCACTCAACTGCTCACTCTTTTTTCGCTGCATTTTTAAACAGTCAACAATTTTGATCGCGCTGATAAGCGAGCAGAAGAACGAGTGCACGCCTTGTGGAGGGAAGGTGAGGAAGGGGGGGGGGGGGGGGGGGGGGGGAGGAAGGCCTGTACCATGTTCCAACTTTTCAAGCGAGACACTTTTGCACAACGAAGGGGATGATCCAGTCAGAGCCTCCATCTCCTCTGAGCGCCATTTTTCCTTTCGCATGAAATGTACGTTTATCTTACACTACAGAATGAGAAAATTTTTTACAGCGTAAAGATTAAACACACACACACACACACACACACACACACACACACACACACCTTGATTTTCCCTTTCATTTCTGTTCTCAATCAAAACCAGTACGATGAATTTCTTTTTTCGCTTTCAGATTTTGCTGTTGAACATTATGCTACTTGTGTATAAAATAGTACAGTTCACTGAAATAACGATATCAGAACGCCTCACCGTGCACTGAATAAAACAGCACGGAGTGGATCGCCAAGGCGAGGAATCAGAGGCGAGTTTCACAGACGCTCGAATCGCTAGATGGCTGGCTTACCCTTGCCGCGAGGGGAGTAAAGAACCGGGGAAAGACCAAACTTCGTATTGATAGTGTGAGCACTTCTTGAAGCTCTTCTCGCCGTTAAAAGGGGCAGCGTTTTAATCGTTTTGACGTACCAGTTAGAGAACGTTCTTTTCGTGCACCAATCACAGGGGGCATAAACTTTTTTTTTTCCCTCGCATGCGAAACAGCCTAGTAGTCTGTCGCCTTTTCCTAGCCCGCGCTCGCCGCTACACTCGCCAAGCAAGCGAGAACTCTCACCTGTATAAAAACCGACAACAGGTCTCTGCATCCGAGTGGACGTGGCCAATGGATCAGCTTACTGCTTTCCTGCAAACTCCGGATAGTGTGACCACGAACTTTTCTAAGTTAGCGAGAGAGAGCGAGCGCGAAAACAAGTTCCTCTGTTCTCCCAGTTTAGCGACAGAGTCGACCGGTGTGACAAGGGCGAAGGTTCGGCTGTCCAGGTATCTGTTTTTGTTGTGGCGCGTCCTGAGGGAGAACACTTCCAGTTGACCCGACACTTAGACAACGAGCGGCGGTGGCATGTTGCTCTTAGGACAGTGTCGGTCAAAGAGGATTGATGAAAGTTCGAGAGACAGTGAGGGGATCGCCTGCCAACATATGCCTGTCTTCTGGAGCTACGGACCTCAAATAAATGCGCGTGTGTGCGTGCGCGCGTACACACACACACACACACACACACACACACACACACACACACCACAAACAACAATAACACACACACACACACACACACACACACACACACACACACACACAACACAACACACACACACACACACACACACACACACACACACACACACACCACAACACGCGCGCGTACACACTACAAACAGCACACACACACACATACACGCCACACACAACACACACACACACAAACAATACGCGGCGCGGGCACACACACCACGAACAACACACACACACACACACACACACACACACACACACACACACACACACACACATACGCGCGCGCGCGCGTAATTGTATGCATGCATGCCCGTCAAAAGGTAGCCCTACCTCTTGCCTCGAGTGTCAGGATTGCTTCCGAAGAGAAACCACTCAGACAAGATAATGGGCTTGCATGAGTATCCAAGGGTCCGCCAGAGGGACAAAAGCTCACAGAACTCTGTGTGTGTGTGTGTGTGTGTGTGTGTGTGTGTGTGTTGTGTGTGTGTGTGCGTGTGTGTGTGTGGTGTGTGTGTGTGTGTGTGTGTGCTTGCGTGTGTGCTTGCGTGTGTGTGTGTGTGCTGCGTGTGTGTGTGTGTGCGTGTGCGTGTGTGTGCTTGAGTGTGTGTGTGTGTGTGTATGTGTGTGTGCTTTTCGTGTATGTGTACTTGCGTGTGTGTGCGCGTGCGGGCATGTGTGTGTGTGCATGAGCGCGCGCGCGTATGTGTGTGTGCGCGCACGCGTGCGTTTGTGAGTGTTACTTATTTATTTATTTATTTACTTTTTTGGGGGGAGGGGTTATTTGTGGTGTGGTGTGTGTGTGTGTGTGTGTGGTGGAGAGAGAGAGAGAGAGAGAGAGAGAGAGAGAGAGAGAGAGAGAGAGACTGGGCGTGGGTAGGAGCAGGCAGGAAGGGGCGGGACACAGGATGGGGGAGGGGGGGAGTGGGGGGCACACTCAGAACTTCAGCAGACTGCTAGGTCGCAGGGTTAGGTAGAGAGGTGTGCTGCTTGCACCAGCAATGAAGGGTTGAAATTCCCAGTGACAAAAGAAACGTGTGCGCGCACCCAGAAACTAAGAGGCTGATGCTACCATTCTCAGTGACAAGAGAGGTGTTGTAGGGAGGGGTGCGCGGCCCCCCCCCCCCCCCCCCCCCCCCCCCCCCCCCCAGAGCGGAGCGCGCTGTGTGTGTGTGTGTGTGTGCGCGCGCGCGCGCGCGCGTGCGCACCTGGGCTGAAACTAAAGGGATTAAGGCAAAACTCTCCTGGGCACAAAAGGAAATGGGTGTGCACCCTGAATCTGAAATGGCCGGGGATGCAAATCTCAAATGACAGTGTGTGTGTGTGTGTGTGTGTGTGTGCAAAGCAGTGTGTGTGAAGTGTTCATGCGTGCAAAGTCATGAATGTGTGTGTGGTGTGATGATCTGTTCGTTTGTTGTTGTTGTGTGTTGTTGTGTGTGTTGTCAGCAATTGTTTGCATTTACAAAGTTTCACTTACCTTTACACTTCCATTACTCTTGACAAATCGCTGCTGTGGGAAGGTGCAAATGACGTTTGCCTTTTCATTGTTGTGAAAGTTGTTGTTTTTTTTATTGTCAGCAATTGTTTGTGTGTGGTGATTTACTCTTTTGCGGACGCTGCTGTGAAACCGCAAATGACGTTGCCTTTTCATGCCGTGAGAAGTTGTCAGCAGATTTGTTTTGTAGTGTGTGTGTGTGTGTGTGTGTGTGTGTGTGTGTGTGTGAGAGAGAGAGAGAGAGAGAGAGAGAGAGACACTGACAGACAGGTAGACAGACAGAGACAGGGCGAGACATAGACACAGACAGAGAAAGCAAAGAGAGTGGTTAACTGTAAACAATGCACGGAATAGGTCTTGTTCCTTCGCGCGCTCGTGTGTGTGCGTGTGTGCGCGCATGTGCCTGTGTGTGTGTGTGTGTGTGTGTGTGTGTGTGTGTGTGTGTGTGTGCACGCGCGCGCGCGTGCTCGCACCCGGCACACGAAGAAAAATGCCGACGAAACCGAGAGGTTAGTTGTTTTTGTGCAGAGTTCCAGTCTCTCTCTCTCTCTCTCTCTCTCTCTCTCTCTCTCTCTCTCTCTCTCTCTGTGTTCCCCCTTCCCGTGCATGGGTGAGCGCGCACACGCTGGTGCATGTCTGAACGAAAGGCAAGTTTTTCATTATTTAAGGCAAAAGAATAAGCATTCTTGCTTTTATTCCGTCTTGCTTTCACACACGAATGAATGAATGAATAAATCGTCAAAAGTAGCGAAAAGAAAGAAAAGGGAAAAAAACAATGTACAAGAAGTACCATCCCGGAAGTACAAAGTAACAAAATGATTGAAACATCCAAAGCAAATCGTTCCCAAAATACAACATGCGCAGAACGCCAGTCAATTGACATTTTGAATTGGAACTTAAAAAGATGTACTCGTCAGTTACAAACGCATCCAAAACTCCAGAGAGAGAGAGAGAGAGAGAGAGAGAGAGAGAGAGAGAGAGAGAGAGAGAGAGAGAGAGAGAGAGGAATGTGAAACTAATTATACAAATGCGTAGGAGTTCGCGCGCGCGCGTACCTCTGTGTGCATGTGTGTGTGCGCGCGCGTGCGCGCGCGTGTGTGTGTGTGTGTGCGTGCGTGCGCGCGCGCGCGCGCCTTGATGTGTAGGAGGATGGGCCCAAGAGCGCAATGTTGTTGCTAATTAGAAGAGACATGATGATCAGTCGTGTGTCTGCAGACTGTCTCTTCCCACCCACACCCACCTCCCCACACACCCCACCCAGCCTCCTGCCGTCACCCTCCTGCTCCCGCTCCCCCCCCCCCCCCCCCCCCTCCTCGACCTTCGGCCTATCCCCCCCACCCCCCCCAGCGGTCAACCGTGAACCCCTCTTTGTCTGGCCTCGCTTCGGCCACTCCTCTCCTGCAATGTCCGCCAGCGGTCAACCGTGAACTGTCTGTCTGAATGTCTGGCTGAATGTCTGTCGGTCACTGCTCTCTGAATGTCTGTCAGTTTGTCTCGCCTGTCTGTCTGAATGTCTGTCTGAATGTCTGTCAGTCTGTCTGAATGTCTGTCTGTCTGAATGTCTGTCAATGTCTGTCTGTCTGTCTGTCTGTCTGTCTGAATGTCTCGGACAGCTTTTTAACCATCTCGTCTAAAACGTTGCAGCAAGCTGTTTACCAGCTGGTCCAAACATAGACTTTCTCCGTGTTGTTTCTTGCGGTTTTTTTTTTTTTGTGCTTTGTCTACTCTGCAGTGTCAATGGTTGATGTGTGACTTGCCTGTGACAGTGCGTTATCTATGCCCCCCCCCCCCCCCCATCCCCTTCTCTTCTCTCGTTTCTCTGTCTTTCTGTCTGTCTCTATTTCTGTCTTTCTTTGTCTCTCTGTCTCACACTGTGTCTCTGTCCTTGTGTCTGTCTCTGAGTTCGACTGTGTCTGTCCCTGGCTGTCTATTTTGTCTCTGCCTGTGTTGTGTTGATTGTATGTGTGTGTGTGTGTGTGCGCGCGCGCGTGTATATATATGTGTGTGTGTGTGTGTGTGTGAGAGAGAGAGAGAGAGAGAGAGAGAGGGTGCATACGTTCGTGTGTGTGTGTGTGTGTGTGTGTGTGTGTGTGTGACAAGAAGAGAGAGAGAGAGGGTGCATGCGTTGTGTGTGTGTGTGTGTGTGTGTGTGTGTGTGTGTGTGTGTGAGAGAGAGAGAGAGAGAGAGGGGGGGGTGCGTGCGTTCGTGTGTGCGTGCATACGTTCGTGCTTTACGTAGAGAGCCTTGCAAAAGAGAATTCTGTCATTCAGAAAGGAATGTTGTTGTGACGAGGAAAACCCTCATGGTGTTTATTACCACGTAACCACAAAACACAATGTACTTGTTGGCAATTGTGTGCATGTTGGTGTGTGCGTGCGCATGGGTGTTTGCGTGTCCTGTTCCATGTTTATCGATGTTATCGTTAGACTTTTTTTTTTCTTCTTACATCGGCTGACACGCTCAACCGGAAATCTTCAAGTAATTTCAGTTATTCCGAATATGACCTTCACCCTCGTCTGGTATGAACGATTACAGCACTTGCACAAATAGTAACACTTGTTCTCTATAAATAGGCTTACCCCCCCCCCCCCCCCCCCCCCCCCCCCCCCACCCCCCCCCCCCCCCCCCCCCAAGCCTTTCTTTTGTCGTTGACACCAGTTAAAGCACCTTCCACTGTCCGTCCACATCCAGCATTTTTCACATCGCTGAATCTGCCCCCGGGCAGCAGAGTGGCCGGGGTGGGTGGGGTGAAACACCCCGACTCCTGTCCTTTCTCGATCAGATCAAGCTGCTATTTTTGGTGCACGCGGGAACCGTTTATAATAGCCTGCACACAAAAAAACAAAACAAAACAAACAAAAAAAAAAAGAACAACAACAAAAAAAAAAACCCCAGAGAACAGATGGCATATGTGATTTCTTGCCCATAAAGACAAGATATACCAAGGATGCACTGAAAGATGCGGTTCGTCAACTCAAAGTCGGTGAATGAGATATGAGGTTCACTGGAAACACAGTTCACTTGGAAACACAGGTTCACTTGGAAACAAGGTTCACAAAGCGACGACGACTCCCGGGACGTTGGGAAAGTAGAAAAAAAATGCCTTGCAGACGGCCTACCTTTCCTAACTGTTCTTTTTTGTTTCAATCGAAGATTAAGTGGGTTTTAAACGGGAAAAAAGGGGAGATGAATCGCAAGCATACTTGTTAACATTCTGTGTTTAGTCCCTTGGTATTTAGAGATTCTGACGATATGTCGCGCTACCTGATTTGGCGGATTCTGCAATC
>JADBJO010000916.1:187500-202500 GCA_016801955.1 Conus betulinus | reverse complement strand
GTCTCTTGGCCAGAAAGCTTGATAGGTCTGAGGTATCTCGGGGCAGGCATGCATGCAAGAAAGAGGTGGTGGTGGCCCCGTCGATCAGATTCGTGCTCATTGAGTTTCAGCTTGTTTAGGATCAAAAGTTAGGAATCCGTCGCTATACGTGGTGGTATGAAGTAGTCATGCCGATCGGCTGTTTGACGTTCTTATTATCTATCACACCTCTTACGCGCGTAAACGGAGGGTAAATCGAATCCGTATCCAGATTCAGAAACCCGTTAAATCTGATAAAAAGAGATGCCAGTCAGAAGTAAATAACGAACAAGTAGCGTAACTCTTCCTCACATGATAAAATTAACGCGTGCCCATGAATCCAAATGAATGCTGGTTACGACTCCGAAAGGCCTAGCAGACATGACAACACAGACCATGCAGAACAATCAGGAGACATCCAAAGAAAGAATGTTCCAAGCTTACCCATAAACCCTGTACCTGACACATCTACACAGCAACAATATCTGGAGAAATGAACAAACGCAAACTAGCATTCATTCAAGACAAGCAAAGCCTTTTCGATCTTGAGTATAGTCAAACAGACACACGGACGAATGGTAACAAAATGCAGGTGACATCGGTTTGATTGGTATGGAAGGAGATAGCAAATGAGGCACAGAACAGTAAACAGCAAATAACGAACAAGTGGGATAACTCATGCTCCCATGTGTGGTCTCTGTGGTTTCTTTCTATAGGTGTTCTATGGTTTTTTTTTTCCATAGTCAGACCGTTGTTACCTCCAGCAAGGTAGCTAGGTGAGTCTACAGCAGGTCAAAACAGACGCTGTCTGTCCTTTGTCCCCAAGAGCTGTAATTCATCATAGCCAGCTATGATGCAGTCTGCGAAGAATGTGGATCATCGTGTTCCAATGAGATGGCTGTCGCCATTAAAGTGACAGTCTGTCTGTCTTGCCTGCAATGGCTGTATGGCTGCAGCGTCACGTCATGCCCAAGCTGTCACTCCTGTGATGTAACGTCACATGCTGAACCGCCACGCCTCGGTCTTCGTGCCGTGACTGCGGGCACCTTGGTCAGATAGGCGTGGCACTCGCTCAGCTAACTGTTCAAGATCCACTCCTTTCGTCCCGTCTTCCGGATTCCCTCACCTTCGTCTGTTCGTTTCCGGGCTGTGTCATCAGTCTTTGATTGTTCCCTGACAGTAAATCGGAGTGGGGCCACGACAGACTCCAGACAGACCGTGCACTCCCCAGCCTCCTGTCCTAAGTCATGAGCAACAGGGCGGAGGTTCTGTCACCAGCCCAGTCCTTTCTGTTGTCCACCCAAGGCTTGAGTTTGATTTGCGTCTGTATCGTCTGTCGTCCACTGTATACTGCAGCATGGTACTGGACGAGAGTCCTGATCAGACGCACACGCCTGTGGCAGGCACAGTGCACAGCGCTTGGTAACAACGCAGAGAGGTCCATGTCCGCCAGCCGGTGTGTGTGGGTAGACTAGTTAGTGTTCTGTACCTTGTGTTACAGGAGGTGAATCACTTATTCTGGAACACCTGACAGGTACCCCTTCTTACGCAATCCACTTCTGGAAATCATTGCCTTCAACGGCCCCAGCTCTCTCCTACGGCCCAGGGTGGATTCAGATCATGATCTTTCACGTAAAAAGACACGGAAGAAGAAGAGTGAAGATCTGAGAATAGGAGATGGGAGTGGTGTGTGATTAATTCGTTGCAAAGGCTGACAGTGTGTTAGATAAACGTGTGAGATTATCTCGTCTTTCCTGAAGCTTTTTTTTTCCGGCACGCCATGTCGCTGTGCTCACCCACAGTTAGTGGACGGCTTTGTTGCCTCCTTTCTCAGTGCTGGTCGGTATTGTAATGGTCGGTATTGTAATGGCTGTGGTGGTGGACGTCCACTTTTCTGCGCGCAAGTGTGTTTCTGCAAGTGTGTGCAAACCGTAGTGTTATGGCAGAACCGACTTGGGGAGAACAGGGAATCCATCCAGTTAAACTGTAGTCTGTATATGTCAAATCTGATAACGTGGAGAACTGAGAGTCTGTCCAGCCTCGGACGAATTCAAGCTTGAATGATTAGGTCTCGGACGTCGTTGATTTCATTGCAACTGACAGCATTCGGAATACAATTCATAGTGCACTATATGATTTGCATAAGAGTGGTTTTTTTACACTTCTAAGTCTTTAAACTGTATAAAAAAGTGTTTTTCTGAAAAGGCTTCGATTGCCTTTGGGAAACAGAACTTTCTAGTCCCCAAAAATATGTCCAGAAAGTCATTATCAGTGTCCTGGTGGTGGTTACTGTCTGCCCGTCTATACTAAGTGTAACGGTGTGAACGACTGTCCAGGTCATGAACATGGAGCTCAGTGTCATGTTTACACAGATTCGTTTTGGCCCTACAAAACAGTTATAAATGTTGATAACATAAAGGTTTAGACTCGCGTAATGACTGTATATTTCGTAGCTTGTGTATTTATTTCTTGCATTGCCTACAGGGCATATCAGTTTTAAAATATTTCGGGGTGGGGGTGGGAAGGGCGCGCGTGCAATTCAACCTAATCTGATAATTAAAAAGATCATAAGTAATTGAACCAGAAACAAGTATCTCCTTGCTTCCTCCTGGCACTTCCCCTTGCCCCCACCCACCCCTCCCCCTCCCCTCTTTACCTCTCTGTCTTTGTGTTTCTTTTATCCCGCTCTTTCTTTCTTCTTTTCTTTTCTTTTTTTCTTTTCTTACTTTCCTTTTCAATTTCACGTTGTCTGTAAGTCTGTTTCCCAACCTCTCTCTCTCTATTTCAATTTTTTTCTTTCAGTGTGTTTCTCTCTCTCATTGTCCCTGTCGCTCTTTTTCTGCTTTTTTACTTTTGCTTTTATTTGCGTTTCTGTCCTCTCCTCGGGTCTCTCTCTGTCCCCCCCCCCCCTCTCTCTCTCTCTCTCTCCACCCCTCCCTCTCTCCCTCTGTGTGTGTGTGTGTGTGTGTGTGTGTGTCCCGTGTTTCTCTGTGTGGTGGGGTCGGAGGGATGTAGAGGCAGGGGCGAGGGGGTGGGGTGGGGATGGGGGGGGGGGGGGTTCTAAATGACGGGTGCACAATGTACCCGGTATGGAAGGCCTGGAGACGGATGACGCAGGCACGGCGCGGTGTCGCCCTCTTCAACACCACAGTGGGGAGGAGAGCTGTACAGCAGGCTAGTGGGCGAGACAGGCGAGCTGTTTTGACAACACCGCGCTAATATATTCAGCAACAGCTTGAAGCGCTGAAAGAGAGAGAGAAAGAGAGAGAGAGGGTGAGGGACAGAGAAAGAGGTGAGGGAGAGAAGGAGTGAGAGAGAGAGTGTGTGTGTGAGAGAGCGCATTTGTCCCGCTGGCTGTAGCGCAGAGACAGACAGACAACAAACAGAGAGAGAGACAGCGGAAGAGAGGAGAGAGAGAGAGAGAGAGAGAGAGAGAGAGGAGAGAGAGAGAGAGAGAGAGAGAGAGAGAGAGAGAATTGTCCCGTTGGCAGTAGCACACACACACACACACACACACACACACAGAGAATTGTTTGGCTAGCAGTAGCGAGCGCGCGCGCGCGCACGCGCACACACACACACACACACACACACACACACACACACAGTGACAGAGTGAGAGAGAGCGAGAAGGAGAGAGAGAGAGAGAGAGAGAGAGAGAGAGAGAGGGAGGGAGAGACAGAGAGAGGAGGGAGGAAGAGAGAGAGTTGTCCCGCTGGCAAGAGCCGCGGCAGAGAAAAACCTGAGCCAACACTCTTCTCAGGATAGATCTCCTTGCCGTGCACCCCAATGTCATCGACACTTGTCTTACCTCCACTGTCCACGTGCACACTTGCACGCGCTGTCTGACAGCCAGACGCGTGCGCACGCGCACGCGAACTCACAGACTCGCGCGCAGACGCGCGCACGCGCGAGCATCCCCCCCCCCACACACACCCACACACACACGCACACATATGCACGCACACGCACGTATATTCCCGTGTCCCCCCCCCCCCCTCCTCCACCTCCATCATCCCCACCCACGCACCTACTCTAGCACAGTGGGAGAGGGGGGAGACATAACCTGAACGTTCTGAGCGATATAAACATGGGGGACGTGTCTAATCCCCTGAAAATATCCACAGCTCAATGCAGTTCTTTGTTGCTCAAACCCAGGATGTCTCTTTATGTTGAGGCGCGCGCGCGCACACACACACACACACACACACACACACACACACACACACACACACACACACACACACACACACTCGCGCGCGCGCGCACTCTCACGCACGGTTGCGATTAGAGAAGAACAGGGTGGGATATGATAGAGGTGAACAGGGATCCCAAAACACTCCGCCTCCTGTAGTCTCCGTCTCCTCCGGCCCAATTGTAAGGGGGGGGGGGGGGGGGGGGGGGAGTACATATCTGTGTGTGTGTGTGTGTGTGTGTGTGTGTGGTTAGAAAAAAAGGGGGAAAATGTGCAATAAAAAAAATCGGAGGTATTCATTAATTGGCTGTGATGCAGATACACAGATGTTATCGTGACAGTTACCTCATTGTCACTTCGACGTCGACTCACTCTCTCTCTCTCGTCTCGGTCTCTCTCTCTCTCTCTCTCTCTCTCTCTCTCTCTCTCTCCTCTCTCTCTCTCTCTCTCTCTCTCTCTCTCTCTCTCTCTCTCTCGAGATACTATCACAGATAAGAGCAGAACAAGTAAAATACCGTGAGGACATCAGACCCTGGCTTTCAATGCATTTCTTTCTTTTGGTTGTTTTCAGCCTTGCCCAGTAAGTCGGATCTTTTGATTTCAGAAGTCACGTGCTGAAAAGTATCACAGACCCAAGCGGTTGCCACTCGCTCACAAGACATTTTCACTTCACCAACTGTCCTGGGCAATATAACCGAGCGTCACGCGTTCTAGTTTGTGACAATGTTTGTTATGACAGTATCTTTTATTCAGAGATTCATGGCCCCGTTGCCGGCTTGGTGTGATTCCAGTCTGCTCTATAGAACGAACGGTCGTCTTGGAGCGCTCCGTGGGCGTCTTTTGTCTGGGATTTTGAAAAGAGATACCGACTGTGTCACCGACTCGCTTCGTGTGTGTACAGACAACACGCGGTGCCGTAGTCGCTCCTGCGTGTGATGACCCTGCACCCCGACATGAAGCGTTTTGCGTCTGTCCCACCTGCAGCAGCTAAATCAATCAGGGAGGGAGCGGAGAGCGCAGTCCTGTCGGGAAGTGTCGGACCAGGACGGAACGCCAGAGCATCATCTCCAGAATCCTCAACCTCTCTGATCCGTAGAAAACGGGGACCACACACACACATACACGCGCGCGCGCGCGCGCACGCACGCATGCACACACACATACACGCGCGCGCGCACGCGCACACACGCACGCACACACACACACACACACACACACACACACACACACAGAAGGAAAAAAGAAAGAAAGAAAAAAAATCGTGGCGCTCCTTTCTTTCCATTAGTGGTGACTGACCCCAGCTCCGATATTTTGTCCGTGTCCCATCATGCCCTTGGTGAGTCCGTGTCCAAGTCGTTGGCACCGGCAACTTCATGGCGACTGAATTGGACAAGGCGGGGTGACAAAGTGACTCGGCAGGAGTGCAGAGTCTCCTCCGGTGGGTTGCCAACAACGTTGTGATATTCATTAGTTTCTGTGGACTTTTCATTGCCGACGGGACTGGGTAGCGACGGGACAGACCTTGACGTGGCTGGGGGGGGGGGGGGGGGGGGGGGGGGGGGGGTGAGCGGCGTGAGAATATGCCACGGGAGATCCGACTTCTCCGTGAGATGAAATGCATCTGACATACTGTGACCGTCGACTGGGTTGCTAAGTGAAAAGGACACGTTAATTCTGTGTTCTCAAAACTTTCTGTTCATGAGGTGGGCATATTTCAAAATTTTGTCAATCCGATTTGGATATGGTTGTCATCATTTCACAGTTGTTAGACGTATGGCATAATTCATGGCGTATTTTTTTTTTCGACGTACACCCGTACTGGAAACCCAGCGTTCCGCCCCAAAGTTGATTCGACAGCCGCTTTCTAAAAAACAGGTGTGTAACCTCATCTGTTTTTTTTTTTTTTTTTTTTTTTTTTTTTTCTTTTTTTCTTAATGGTGTTGCATTCAGCAAAACGCAGTAGCACACAAATTCGGAAACAAAAAAAAGGTGTGTATAAAAAGCAGCTACAAGCTGAAAGTAGACCAGAGGTGCACCGTGACTCATTCTATGACGGAAGGTCACAACAATGGCAACAGGTGTAAATCGCTGGTCTCGTGTACCAGTCTCAAAAAAAAAAAAAGTTGACAGAAATCGGCAAGTCGCATGGTCCGACACTATAGTCTCTGATTCACCGTGTTTCCCGTTCATGATCTGTTCTATATTCAGTACACTGAAACAAGATAAACTGTTTTAAGGGTTAGAGATCACGAATCAAATCTTTTCCTGTTATGCACTACTTTTTCTCTCCCCCCCCCCCCCCCCCCCCCCCCCACAAAGAGTAACGTCCAATGATTGGTGCCTTTAACGACCAGCATTCTCACTGTCAGGCCTGGGCTGGTTTCCTTGGTGCTGTACGTTGTGGCAGGTACGGCCAGTGGCGGATTCACCTGTGGCTTGTCACCCGGGGTAGGGGTAGCGTTGTTTGAAGAAGTTTTACTACTGGAATAAAAAGAGGGTGTCAGCGGAAAAAAAAAAAAAAAAGAAGTTGAATGTTATGTGTAAACAGATAGTTTGTTTTCAAAAAAGATCATGATAATGTATTCGGTGACTTGTATGACACGGCGTGAATTACACCACCGTCGTGTGTGTGTGTGTGTGTGTGTGTGTGTGTGTGTGTGTGTGTGTGTGTAAAGGATTTTATCGTGTACATCTGGAATAAAAACTGATGTATTGGTGGGATCTGAGAGGCTTTGAGAACAGCAATGAATGGAGTCTGTGTAGTAAATTGTGAAAGAGTCTCTCTCTCCTCTCTCTCTCTCTCTCTCTCTCTCTCTCTCTCTCTCTCTCTCTCTGCGCATGTGTGAGCGTGCGTGCTTGTGTGTGTGTATATATGTGTTTACGTGCGTGCGTGCGCGCGCTTGTGTGTGTGTGTGTGTGTGTGTGTGTGTGTGCGCGTGCGCGCGCGCCAAAAAGCACCAAACGAAAGAGAACCATACGACTAGTCCTCGCAAGGTGATGACCCCCTCCCCCTCCCCTCCCCCTCCTCCCCCAAAATCTTCTCTTGAATTTGTTCAGTTTTTTTTTTTTTTTTTTTTTGAGCAAAAAAAATACTCTTTCTCAATATTTGTGAATACGACTGTGTTGTAAATACCACACACACACCACACACACACACACACACACACACACACACACACACACACACACACACACAAGTTCTCCCCTCTTTTCAGAAAAAAAGAAAATGCCAGCTGAAATACAAAGTGAGCAAAATAATCAACATTGTAAAAAACAGCAGGATTTTGGTTCGTATGTATAAGCGTTTGAGTGCCTGCGTGCGTGGATGTGTGTGTGTATGTATGTGTGTGTGTGTGTGTGTGTGTGTGTGTGTGTGTGCGCGCGCGCGCGCGCGCGCGTGTGTGTGTAGAGAGAGAGAGAGCGAGCGTGCGTGCGTGTTTGCACGCAGGCGGGCTGGTTTGAATAGAGGAGGTGGGATAAAGATAGAGGTGGTGGTGGCATTGCTTTCTGCGGACACTATGGGTTAAAGTGTAAGTGGTTGTGTCGATGTTTGTGCGCATGCGCGAGTGAATGCGTGAATAGGTTTCTTTTGTGTGTGTTTGTGCGCGCGTGTGTGTGGTGTGTTTGTGTGTGTGTGTGTGTGTGTGTGAGAGAGAGAGAGAGAGAGAGAGAGAGAGAGAGAGAGAGAGCGAGAGAGAGAGAGACTGTGTGTGTGCGTGCGTGCGTGCCTGCGCGTGTGTGCATGAGTGTGAGAGAGAGAAAGAGAGAGAGAGAGAGACAGAGAGAGAAAGAGACTGTGTCTGCGTGCGTGCGTGCGTGCGTGCGTGCGTGTGTGTGGTGTGTGTGTGTGTGTGTGTGTGTGTGTGTGTGTGTGTGTGTGTGTGTGTGTGTACAACCAAAATTCCAGGAGCGCACATTACTTGAAGTGGAACTCGAGTAGAAAATGACTGTCTTCCGTGTCCCCCCCTGTCTCTTCTTTTTCATTTTCTTCTTCCTTTCTGTTTTATTTGTTTATTCATTCGTCTTTTTTTTTCTTTGTTACGTTGGTGTCTTTGCATTATCCCCGCTCAGTCACCAGGTGCAAATTCTGTCTGTCTGTCCGTCTGTCTGTCTCGTCTCGCTTTCTCTTTCTTCCTCCCTTCGTCCTCCTCCCTCCATTCTCTTCCCCCTGTCTGCCTCTCACGTTTTCCCTCTTTCCTTCCCTCTGTGTGTGTGTGTGTGTGTGTGTGTGTGTGTGTGTGTGTGTGTGTGTGTGTGTGTGTGTGTGTGTGTGTCGCTCTCTTTCTGTGTCTCCCTCCCCTCCCTCCCTCACCCAGTGTTGAGGTAAAATAGTACAAAAAAAAGGTAGAGAAAAGAAAGCAGGAAAAAAACAGAGAACTTTGTGGCAAGTTAGAGAGAGAGAGAGAGAGAGAGAGAGAGAGAGAGAGAGAGAGAGATTGAAAAGGTATCACTGTTCAATTCATGTTCTCTTTATAGCCCGACCGACCAGACAGGGGGTGGAGGGTGGGCATGTAAGGGCTATAAGAAAGACAAAAGGGTGGTTCTCAAAGTGAGAAAAAGGTATCGGACAGTAGACAAAGAGGACAGGCCGTTAAACGGACAAGAGGTCTGCGGAGGCTTTGGCTTGTGGGCGCAAGCGACGCGACACAGGGACTGTACATAGCCTTTTTTTTTTTTTTTTTTTTTTTTTTTTCCTTTTTCCTAACGTGTGTACCATTCCGGTCTTGACGGATAGCGAAAAGAAGGTGTTGGGGTGATGGACGATTATGGTGCTTCATTTAGCTACCAGGTCCCTCTGTCTGTCTGTCTGTCTGTTTCTCTCTCTTTCTCTCCCCCCCCTCTCTCTCTATCTCTCTCTCTCTCTCCTGTCTCTCTCTCTCTCTGTCTGTCTGTCTATCACTATCTATCTGTATCACTGTATTTCTCTCTCTCTCTCTCTGTCTGTCTGTCTCTCTATCTCTGTATCTCTCTATTTCTCTCTCTCTCTCTCTCTCTCTCTCTCTCTCTCTCTCTTTTCGCCCCCCCCCCCCCCCCCCCCCCCCCCCTCTCATATCTCGCTCTGTCTTGGTCTCCACTCTTCTCTCTCTGTCTTCCTGCCTCTTCTTATCTCTGATTTTTCTGTCTGTCTGTCTATCTGTCTGTCTGTCTGTTCTCTGTCTCTCTCTCTCTCTCTCTCTCTCTCTCTCTCTTTCCTCTCTCTCTCTCTCTCTGTGTCCCTCCACCCTCTCTCTCTCCCGAGTGCAGTAATCCCAGCTGTATGTCTGTCTGTCTGTCACTCTCTCTGTCTGTCTACGCCCGCCCCTTCCCCCCCCACCCCCCACCACCCACCCCACCCCTTCTGGGTACAGTAGACCCAGCTGAAGGCCAGGCATTGAAGTAGAAAGCAAGGTAAAGTAACAGGAGATGGGGTGGTAATCTCCCCCTGAGGAAGTATAATTATTTTGTGGTGTGGGTCCCTGTTCCTGTGGCGGTGTGCGGTGAATACTGGAGTGGCTGGCTGGTTGTACGGTGAAGGAAAGACTCTGGACCATCTCTCTCAGTGTGTGTGTGTGTGTGTGCGCGCGCGCGCGCATCACACACACACACACACACACACACATACAAACACACACACACACACACACACACACACACACACACACACACAAGCACACACACAGAGAGTGTGCGCGCGAGCGTGTGCGTCCGTGTGCGAGCGTGCGTGCGTGCGTGTGTGCGTTGTGTGTGTGTGTGTGTGTGTGTCTGCGTGTGTGCGTATCTGTGTATGTGTGTGTGTGTCAGCGCGCACGCTCACGGTGTGTGTGTGTGTGTGTGTGTGTTGTGTGTGTGTGTGTGTGTGTGTGTGTGTGTGTGTGCGCGAATGCGCTTGCGCGTTTGTATGTGTGAGTGCATGAGTGCATGTATATCAGAATGCGAGTGAGGGGATAAGCCTGTGACCGCTTTGTGTGTCCGAGTGTGTCGTCTGTAATGTTTCTGCTTGTTTATGTTTGTTACTGCTGAACATATCCAAATCCTCGCCGTGTGACTACAGTTGGTGTGGGGCCGTTTTGATTCTGGTGTGGGGGGCAGCAAAGTCTGATTGTTGTTGTCGCTATTGTCCTGTCCGCATTAAAAAGGCACCAGAGGTACGGCTTGCCTTTGTTTTCTTTGTCAGTGTTTTGCCTTGGCTTCTGTCACCCGTAGTACATTGTCGGGCGTGTTGTGGTCAGACAAAATCACCAGTCGTTTCTGAGTGGTCCAGGGTATATAGGGCTGGTTTATTGCTCCGCTGTTGAACGGAGTTAAAAGGCTCATGGACAAAGAGGCAGAGGTTCGGGTGGCGAGATGGTTGAAGGCAAATTCTTCCCCTATCACAGTGATTTTTGTTTGTTCCGGAGTGGTGCACAAAAGACATTGACTCCGCGGTTTGCGGTGCAAGAAACTTATGGTGTTATAAACACATGGGAAAAGATTTTTTTTTCCCCCTCCAGTTATGATTGTTATTTAGTTAGTTCTCCTCTCTCTCCTCTCTCTCTCCCTCTCCTCTCCGGTATCTCCTCTCTCTCTTCTCTCTCTCTCTCTGTTCTTTTCGGTCGTTTTGTCAGTCAGTCTGTCGCTCCCTCTCTCTCTCCTCTCTCTCCGTCTCGTCTCTATCTCTCTCTCTCCGCTCATCTCATCTTCCTCTCTCTCTCCACTACCCCCTCTCCTCCCCTCCCCTCCTTCCCTGTTTGGTGTGTGTGTGTGTGTGTGGTGTGTGTGTGTGTGTGTGTGTGTGAGAGTGAGAGAGAGAGTCTGACATTTAGTATACGCGAGATTTGCGTGATACTTCACACACTCGAACGCACGATTGGATGCAACGTGCAAACACACACACACACACACACACACAAACACACAAACACACACACACACACACACACACACACACACACACAATCAGAGAGAGAGATGAGAGAGAGAGAGAGAGAGGAGAAGCCCTCAACATTAAATTGCGTATCCACGAAGACCAAAGCTTTTCATTTCTGACAGGTGTTAACACCTTGTGTCCCATCCCTAGCATTCAAGCTGCACAGCCACATTGGTCTTCGCCACGTTACACAGACGTTCCGTATTTTGAATGCCCCCTACAAATATGTAGCTGTTTAAGAATCTATTTTCATTCGATGATAAAACGCGAATGACAGTGTGATTAAACAATACTTTATGGACGAGCCTCCTCTCCAGGGTCCATGAATCTCGGGAAACGCGGGTTACTGGTTGAAACTTCGTCATCTTGTTGAATTTCGACCGAATGTAAAGAGAAGAGAGGGATGGAGAGAGAGAGGGAGAGAGAGGAGAGACGAGAGAGTAGGAAGAGAGAGATAGAGGAGAGGCGGGTTTGGGGGGAAAGAGAAAGAGGAGAAAAGGAAAGAAGAGGAGAAAGAAATGAAGAAAGAATTAGAAAGAAAAAGAAACAGAAAGGGGGGAAGAAAGAAGAATGGGAGTGAGACGGGTTGGGGGAGAAGAGAGAGAGAAGAAAGAAAGCAAAAGCAGCTTGGAAAAGAGAGGAAGAAGAAAGGAGGAAGAAGAGAAAGAAGAAGAAAGAAGAAAGAGAAGAATGAGAAAAAGAAAAGAGAAAGAGCGAAAGTGAAGAGGAGGAAGAAAGAGAAGGAAGAGGAAGAAAAGCAAGAGGAAACTAAGGCCGCCCACCCACAGGGGAGAGAGGAAGAAGAGAGAGAAGTAATGTAGAGAAGAGGACGGAAGAGGGAAGCAAGAAGAGAAGAAGCAGAAGAGAAAGAAGAGAGAAAGAGAAGAAAGACGAAGAAGCAGAAAGAAGCAAGACAGAAGGAAAAGAAAGAGAGAGAAAGAGAAGAAGAAGAAGGAGAAATGAGGGAAGAAGAGAGGAGAAGAGAAAGAGGAAGGGAAGGGGAGAGAAAGGAGGAGAGTAAGAGGAACAGAAATGAAAAGAGAAAGGAGAACAGGAGAGAGGAAGAAAGGAAGTAATGGGAAAGAAATAGAACGGAGAAAGAAAAGAAAGAAAAAGAAAGAAGAGAGGAGGAAACAGAGAGAAGAGCAAAGAAAGAAGAAAAGAGAAGGTGAAGGAACCGGGGAGAGAAAGAAGAAAGACGAAGAGAGAGGAGAAAAGAGAAGAGAGAAGAAGTAAGGAAAGGTAAGAGAAGAAGAATAGATAAGAACGGAAGAAGAAAGGAACGGAGAAGAAAAAGAAACGAGACGAGGAGGGGGGAGGAAAGAAGAAGAGAGAGACAGAGGGCAGAGGGGAGACAAGAGAAGAGAAAAGAAGGAACAAGAAAAAAGAAAGGAGTGCAAGAGAAGTGGAAGAAGGAGACGGGAGAAGAGAAGGAAGAAGGAGGAGAGAGGAGAACAGAAAGGGGGGGAGGTGACAAGAAAAAGAAGAAGAAGAAAGAGGAAGAAAGAGAGAGGGAGGGGAGAAATAAGAATGAGAGAAGAGAGAAGAGCAGAAAGGAGAAGAGAGAAGAAAGGAGAAGAGAAGATGAGAAGAAGAAGACAGAAGAACCAAGCACCCCCCCACAGAGGAGAGAGAGAGAGAGAGAGAAAGGAAAGAAGAAAGAAAAAAGCGAAGAGAGAGAGAGAGGAGAGAAAGAGAGGAGAGAGGATGGGAGAGAGATGCACACGGGTACGGAACGGACGAGCACCGCGCACAACACACACACACACACACACACACACACTCAGAGAGAGAGAAAAGAAGAGAGAGAAGGAGAAAGAGGAAGATGGAGGCAGAGGGCGACGAGAGCAGATGGGTGAGCGCGGAGGAGGGCGAGATGCAGACGGACGGACGGATAGACACACACACCATACACACACACAACCACACACACACACACACACACACAACACACACACACACACAACACCACACGGGTCGAGAGAGAGGGAAGATCACACGCTCATGGGGACCTAAGTAGTATCACAGGAACGAATTGTGGGCAGAGAGACAGAGAGAGAGGAGAGAGAGAGAGAGAGAGAGAGAGAGAGAGATACGAGGGAGAGGAGACGAGAGAGAGAGATGGGAAGCTCACACGCTCATGGCTGATCAAAAATATCACAGGAACCAATTGTGGGCGAACATTGCAGACACAGTTCAGCATTGGTCCTGTTTGTTATGTGGCTGCCACAGAGACATGCGAAGGTTGCTTTGCATGACTGTAGCAGTGCTGTCACACACTGCTTTGCATGACTGCAGTAGTGTTGTCACACACTGCTTTGCATGACTGCAGCAGTGCTGTCACACGCTGCTTTGCATGACTGCAGCAGTGCTGTCACACACGTGTTGAACGGGCTGTGCTGTGTTTGTGGTGTTGCAGACGATCCGGAAGAAGAGGTACCGCTTCAGCCTGATCGTCGACGAACTGCGGGGGTCGGAAAAACACGGCCTACACCACCATCCTGCTGGAGCTGCTCAACTGCCTCATCATCTACACCACAGACCTTCAGAGCAGGATCCGCATCCGCAATGAGTTCTTCGGTAGGTGAAGAAGGCAAGATGGGTGGAACGGCCCCAGTTTGTAGTTTCTGTCCGGGGAAATTCAACTTGTTACGGTGCGATGTTCATGGAAGTAGCAACAAACTGTCGATGGTATATTGTTCAGAAATAGAAATTCTGGGGATGCGGATAGAAGTCCCTTTCTGATTATCTTCTTTTTGCTGTTTTTGATATTGTTCGTGTTGTTGTTTTGCTTGTTGTTTTTGTTTTTGTTCTCGCTTTTTCTTCTTCTTGGTTTTCTTGTCCTTGTTTTGTTTGTTGTTGTTGTTCTTTTCTCCATCCCACCTACACTACAGAACAGAATCCACATCCACCGTGAACTTTTCATTATGTTTAAGACAGACGTAGAGCAGCTGCAGGATCTTGTCATTATGAATAACATAGAAGCAATAGGGGACTTGAAAATGGGAAATCGACGAAAGTGTGCGTTTCTTTCGTATTATGCAGTATGAATTATGCTGATGAAGTTAACGTCATTCGATTTCGCCGGATTGCAGATTTTTTTTTATGTTTGATGGTGAGAATCAGCTTGCTAAGAGTTTTTTCTTCTCTTGTTGACGAGAGGTCAGAGGGAATAGGATGAAGGAACATGATAACAATGAAATAGTATTTGTGTGTTTTCTTTTCCTTTTTTCCCCTCTGTATGTTTTGTCCTCATCTATTTATTCTTTTCTGTAAGGAGACGTCATCCAATGCACCAGTTTGCAGACCATTAGCGTATCTTCCAACGGTCAGCGTAGAAACCAAACCTTCAAGAGAGAGAGAGAGAGAGAGAGACAGAGAGAGAGGGGAGAGACTGGGATTGGATTGGGTAGGTGGACAAACACAGGGCAAGAACGCTGAAGAACAAAGGCATGACTGTGTTGACCAGATTTACTCTCACTCAACCGTTGATCCACAAAGACACCAACCAACAACAACAAAGACAGCGCGAGCTGTTGACTGTATCAGGCATTCCAGTCTTCTCCAGCCATCCAGAGAACGACCAGGTGAAATGGTCCGTCAGACAGGCGATACGCTATGATGACGTCCCTCTCTCTGCCCCTTTGTGAATGAAACCCCGCGACCCATGCGACGTCGATGGAGCATAGCGAGGAGCGCACAGGGCCGTTGAGAGGGGGGCACGGGCTGTGTGAGCGTGACGTAATTCGTGGCTCATTACCTCGGCTTTGATCGGCGTCAGCGCTCCTCCATAGTAGAACACCCACACACACCCCACCCCCCCACCCTCCCGTATAGGAGCTGGCAAGCTTCAAACACACACACGCACACACACCTTACAACCGGTTTGTTTTCATTTGTA
>JADBJO010000916.1:172500-182500 GCA_016801955.1 Conus betulinus | reverse complement strand
CCTCGGCCCCTGTATCTCTTGACTCCCAGGCCCCACCCACCCACATCCCCACCCCCCTCCCTAGTGTCCCCCCCCCCTCACTTTGTGATCGTGCCAAGTGGGACAGGGCTGTCACAACACTTCATTCATTGCCGTCGCCCATGATTTCGTTGTGACACCAATTATTCATCAGCTAGAAATTTGGGAGTCGTCCATGTTCAGAATTATTAGAGGTAGGTTAAAGAGGACAACTTTTTTTCCCTTTTAATGTCGATGTAGAACGGAAACATTTTTTTGGCTAGTATCGGACAGATCGGATGTATGTGCGGGGAAAAGCAGTTAGGTTGAGAGATCTGTGGCATCATATCAGGCCACTGTCAGGCTATGGAAGTGGTATGGCTGGCAGTGAGCACAGTGCTGGGAACGTGTTCACGGAGATCAGCAGGGGCTGGAAACTGTCAACAACATTTCAGTTTATTCAGATGATGTGGCGGATAGGGGTAAGCCACCCAAGGAAAGCGGGGACCACCCAACACAATACTGACACTTGCCGGAACAGACTCGCCACTTCCTGCTGGCCCTTCACACACACACACACACACACACACACACACACACACACACGTTTCGCTGGCTCCCTGACAGCCTCCATCCGGTCACGTCCTAGACCCCAGAGACATGGGTACAGATACCTGCCCGTACCCCCAATACCTTTTCTTTCCTCTACCCTGATGACCTCCACACAGTGACCTCCTTATGTCCAAAGGAGTGCATGCAGCTATTTTCCAGCACCGCCCCCCCTCTCTTCCCAGTACTTCCCCCCAGTCCCTTAATGGCCTCCAATCAGTCTGTGTATAGGTCAGGGGGAGGGAGCAAAAAAGGCATATATTGGTCGGGCTGGAGGGAGGGAGGGGAGGGGGCAGGAAGGTCAGGAGGGGAGGGGACAGGGAGGTATACAGAAATCATTAGTAGGCAGAAAAATCCTCTGGATGTAGGCCGTTGAGGACAGCAGCTTGTTTGTATGTAGGTCATTAGGGGACATGGGGGGGGGGGGGGGGGGGTTATATAGATCAGTGGTTGACGAGAAGTTGTCTTTATAAAGGCAAGGGAAGTAAAGAAGGGACTGGGATGGGCAGGGAGATGTCTATACAGGGAAGTCGGTGGAGGACTTGAATTTCTGTACAGGTCAGTGGGACCAAATGAAAATGTACATGGGTCAGTTGAGGACAGGAGCTTTTTTTATATATATATAAAAAGTCGGTGGCAATGCAAAGTTGTCTGTATAAAGGACAGTGGGGACTAGAAGTTCTTTGTGTAGAAGTAAGTGGGGACATGAAGTCGGTGACGATAAGGAATTCTCTGTGTATGTCAGATGGAGACACGAAGTTCTCCGTAAGTAAGTCAGTATGGTTCTTTGTGTATGTCAACGGGGACTGGAAGTTCTTTGTATGTAAATCAATAGGTACGAAACTTTTTTCTATATGTGCCGGTGGGGGACATGAAATTTTCTGTAAATGTCAGATAGAGGCAGGACGTTCCTCTGTGTATTAGTCGGTGGGGACAGGAACTTCTCTGTATATAAGTCAGTGATTACAAGAAATTGTTGGTATACAAGTCAGTGAGTAAGGAAGCGTGTCTGTATATGTAAGTGTGGACAGGAAGTTCACGGTATAGAGGTCAGAAGGGACACATACTTTTCCGTATATAAGTCAGTAGGGACAGGAATTTCTTAGCAAATGGGCGAATTGTTGACAGGAAGTTCTCTACATGTAGGTCCAGCTAGGGTGGTATGGACGTTGTGTGCGCCGCTGGGGACAGAAAGTTGTGTGTACAGACCATTTCAGGACAGGAAATTGTGAATAGGTCGACCGTACAGGAAGTTGTTTAAACAGAGGTAAATGGGGGTAAAGGTACACATGTACGAGAAGTCAGTGTTGTTGTTTCTTTTTTAATTCGACAGTGGGGAGATGAATATATCGCTAAAATAAGATGGGTTGTATTCTTCTGTTGTCAAGACATATATCTGCGTGAAATTCGATCTGCTCTTCCAGGGTAGAACGGGTCTCCACCCTATGCCAACCCCACCCTCTATACTCCTTGTTTTTTTCATCTGTGTACTTTTGTTTCCCTATCAGATTTTTTTAAACCAGTGTTAATCTAGTTCGACCCCTTGTTATGACGGGTCCTCTTACATGCAGCAAGTGCACACTGCTGACGTCAGTGAGACATAACCTTCTATAAGTACGTAGAATAAGAAGCTAGGCAAACGTTGACCAATGGGAATATGAAACTGTGTAGTGAATACGGATTACAGACAAGAACCTTGCAAATTTACACATAGATCAAAAGAGACAAAAAGAAAGTGTCTGTCCAAACAGCCTGCAGTGTGTTCAGGGAGGGATGGGGCACTGCCTATCCAAACAGCCCGCTGTGTGGTCAGAAGACAGGTATAGCGGGCAGCTGTCAAGTGTTGGGCACGTGCGCGCCGGCCCCCCTCCGCCAGACAGACCTCGTCTAACCCTGTTAGCCTCTCCACTGTGGAGCCCCCGGAGGAATGTTTAACCTCCCCAAACTCTCCTCCCTGCTTCGTCTGCACTGACCTTTGCTTCCTCTCCTCCAAGGATTAGCGAGTGAGAGAAAGTGGCCTTTAGAAAGGTACATCCGCCACCACAAAGGCAGCACTACTACACCTGAAGCATGTACAAACACTTGCAGCGACGGTAGTTTGTTTGGGGGTTAGACGTTGAAATACAATCGGACCTCTTTAATTGCTGTTTTTTCCCCTTCCCTCTCCCCAAGGGCTCTCTTCGTTACCTTACCTCTCCTCCGTACTTGGCAGAGAACTGGCCACTGCTAGCACGATTTCTGGCCAGCCAAAGAGAGGGAGAGGAGAAGAGAGGGGGGGGGGGGGGGGGGGGGGGGGGGGGAGGGGGGGAAGAAGAGAAACAGAAACTGTGACTTAGCGTTTTAGTAACGATGGAAGATGGTGGAAGCGGGGGGAAGTGGATAACGTGAGGTCAATCATAGTAGTCTGTAGTACTGTTTGCGATTTGAGCAGTGCTAAACCTGATGCTCTGCATCCTCTCGTTTGTTGTAAATCAAGTAGATCTTTAGACATTGGCTAGGTAGAGGGTACATGATTTAGGGTTTTATTCCTCCTCTTACAAACTGAAGCGTGCTCATGTTCACGTCTGTGATTCCGCTCAGAGCCAGTTCCATTTTCCCCGTTTATAAAGAACTGCTGCGCTTTCCCTGTTTGGATGGGGAGAAAGTGTTGATATGAGGTCTGTTAATGAGGAGAAAGGTCGTGTGGATCTTGGGATGTGGCCTCAGTGAGGTGCAGAATAATGACACGACCATACGACCGTGACTTGAAAAAGACGCAACAAAGTGGTCTGCTCGTGGAAAGAGAGACGATTACGTGCCCGTTGAAGACTTTCAGTTGGTTGATGTTTTTGCCTGCAGTTGTCCTTTGTGAAGAATGGAATTCTACGGGCTAGAGGTGCTATTGTCACGTTGTTAGGATGTAGACTGACAGAACTGTTTGGATGTAATTGCGGAAAAAAAAAATTCCTGGTTAAGTATTAACACTAAACATTGCTAACACAAGAACTTTGTTCCAAATTATGCTGAGGTACGATGTTCGCAGCTACCAACAACACAGTGCCGGAATTTTTTAGATATTCTGGCAACAGGCTTGAAAAAATGAACTTAAAAAAAAAAAAAAAAAAAAAAAAAAAAGAAACGGGGGTGGCAGATAGCTGGACGTCATGTCTCATAATGGGAAATATTCCACTGTTCTTGTACATTATTTGCCGTTCAGCACACTTGACTTGCTTTTGTACTTTTACCCTTTGTCTTTTTAATGTACACACAGTTCCGTTTTTAGTTTGTTTGCTTCCCTAATATATACTTTCCGTGGTCGGCTGTGCTAGAAACATCATGACTTGACTTGTTCCTGGGCTTGCTGGGGATTTCGTTCCAAAGAGAAGCGAAGGAGCGGGAAACTGACTTAGCTTAGAACGTCATGAATACCAGATCGACCAAAGTGGAGGCGAAAACCAGATTAGCATTGTATGTCATGAGTGCCAGATTACGTACCCTAGTCCCCGAAGGAATGCTGGGAGCAGCCCGGGGTATCGTGAGTTACAGATTGTACCCCAGTCCAAAAACGTGTTGTTGTTGTAGGAAGGACTACTACTGTACCAGCAGGGTGGGAGGGGAGGAGGGGGCGGGGCGGTAATCCCGGCGAGTCAACAAACACAGGCCTAGCGGCAGTGAGCGGACCTCAGAGAGCCTCCTGGCCCTTTCTTACGACACCGGGGCCGGACGGACGGCGTGACTGGCCCGTGGAGTCAGCGTCAGCGGAGCGTGTCATGCCGGGCTAAGCCCGCCGCTGAGTGGCGTGCAGAGTCCATGCTGCGGGCCCAGTCAAGGCCCGTGACGCCTGATTAGGCAGCTAGCTTTTAATCCCCGAAAAGCAATCGTAACGGCGCGGATCGTTCCCCTCGGCTCGCTCTCAGAGCCCGTGTCCAGCGGAGTGTGGCATGGACGGGCACGACAATACGGATAAAGAGGCAGCCGCCCGCCGGTGACTCTCCTCCTCCTCCCACGTCCTGTCTATCCCCTGAGCTTCCGTCCTGTCCCCCCTGAGCCTGGCCACACCCTGAAGGGGAGATCGCCGTTCACTCGTGCGGAATCCTCATCCCGTCTGTTTAGCATCGCCCATAACCTGACAATGGCGCGGTGATAAGGACGTCAGGAGTCAGTGATGGCATGGAGGGGTCTTTTGGGCCAGAGCGTGAAGCTTGCGTTCAGGAGGCAGCGAATTTGAAACCTGGATGATCAGCATTGGGATTGTGTAGGCTTCCTTTTGTGATGTGTTGCTGTTCTTGTGGTGTCAGTGGGTCCGCATGTTCCTCCTCCCTCCCCTCCCCTCCCCTCACACACACACACACACACACACACACACACACACACACACACACACACACACACACAATTCTTGGACTAGTTATTCTCTTTGACTAACAGGTTTCAAATAGATGTCGACGTTGAACCTGAATTAACGGAATTCATCTTGTATCCTCTGCGTTTTCATCGTTGGTGATGAAATTCTGCTTGCCCTGTTCGTAAGTTTGGAGGTTTCGGTTTTGCTTTTTCTTCACATTTTAAGCAGCGGCCAGAAACCGGACAATGTTAAAGCGATGTCACAAATCACCCATGTTGTCTGTTATCATTTGCCCTGTTCAGTGAGAAGGGAGGAGAGGAGGGCAAGGGGAGGCGGGTTAGGGGAGGGGGGGGGGGGGGGGGGGGGGGGGAGGGAAAAGCTACGCACGAGTGGAAACCAGACTCGTAACAGTGTTACCACTTTTTGGCAACGGCCTGAACCTTCCCTTCTCTTGGAATCCGGCCTCTTGTTGCTGCCTTTGAATAGATCCAGGAGAGCGCGAGAGTCGAGTTACGAGCGGCTACGTGACTGGAGGAGGAAGGCTCGTCGCTAAGGCCTTCAGTAATGGACGCGCTGACCAAGCCGTCCTGTGCTGTCACGTTCCACACGTGGCGCCTGCAGGACGCCTCTGGACCGCTGTCTCTCGGTCTCTGTGCCAGAGCCCTCGCTGCCAGACCTGTCGTCTCGCATGCCTCTGTCAGCATGGGAGGGAGTCCGTCGGTGACCAAAGGGTTAATCGGTAGCTCAAAGTCCTGAATCTTCAACCGGGGTGGATCGCAGCAGGGGACTTTGACTGTGGCATTAGCTGTATTGTGCGCTGTATCCTTCATTCAACATGGACCTCGGGTCTTCACAAAACTGCAGGGCTGTGGCGACGTGCGTGTGTGTGTCAAGGGGTAGGGGTGGGGGTGGGGGGGGTTGTATCTCTCTGACCTTGTTGATCTCGGTCAGCACTGTAAAGCGATCAGTGTCAGTTGCAGCTTATTGGAGCGGGCAAAGCCAACTGACAGGCGTCGATCACGCTGATCTGTTCTTACGCTCCGCTCCCCAAATCTTTAAAGCTGGCCCGCGTGAGAAACAAGGAAACAACGTGAACGTATGCTGTGGTTGTTTTCTTCAGCATCCGTCACGCTGGCTCTCTTACATATATAAGTCTAGAGGTGAAAGTTTTACAGGCTCATTCACTCCCGGTACAGACCCCGGTCTGGAATCAACTTATCTTAAAGAGTCTTAGGCTACCAAGACGTTTATTTTACCACCCAGTCAGTGGCAGGCTTGAGTCAGAAGTTTAATGAGCAGTGCACAATAGACTGTTCTCCATCTCGGACACGAGCACGTGTTCAAGACATTTGTTCTCTGTCTTAGACTCTACCTTTACTATAGATTGTTCTCTGGTTCACACTCTACCATCTGTACGGCACTTTTCTCCGTCTCTGATTCTGCCTGAACAAGAGGTTGTACCCTGTTTCACACGTACTCTACCCTCACAACAGACTGTTCTGCGTCCAGTGTTTCACTATCTGTTTGCATGCATATGCAACTTCAGTAGCAAGCATATCACAGTGGATTTCAAGAAAAACCTTGTTCCAAGATGTTCTTCCCGATGTGATGCTTATTTCAAAAGGAGGTCAGTATTTTCTTTATCGGATCAGACTAAAACGCGGTTGATCATAACAAACTAGGGTGCAGATCGTTTCTCGGTTTTCCAAACTCTTGACTAGGTATGGGGGGTTAGTCAAGGTATTTGTAATGTGTGATTCGAACTTGCAAGCCGTGACGTGGTCTGGTCTCCACCGCTGACTGGGCTATAAACACCATGACTTGGCTATCACCTGCTGTAGACCGAAAACCGCGGGTGCTCACCCAGCACAGAGAGGTGGGGAGGTTTTTATGGCCACTGACGCACCTTTTCCGTTTGCGACTCAAAGACGCTCGGCGACAGTGGAGCCAGTGTAGTGTGGGTCAGGGCTTCCTTTCCCTCGGCCGCGTCGAGCGGGCCTTTTCGTGTTTGCCCATAGAGATGTGGGCCAGTCCTCAGGCCGGGCCCAGGGCTTGCAGCCCCTACCTGGCTGCTGTTTGCACCCCTTAAGACAACACCGGGGTACAGTCCGAGGGAAAAGCGAGCGGGGGTGTAAGAAGTATTAAGCCCGTCAGCTGTAGGTGTGAACCCAGGTGGACTGAGTCATGGGGGGGGGGGGGGGGGGGGAACAGGAGGAGTGGGAGGGAGTTAGGCCCCCTTTCTCATCCCCCTCACCTCTCCTCGCTTACAAACAGTCGAGCTGGGTCGTTCTGTCATTTGCACTCCTTTCCACTTTAAGAGGGGATGGTTGACGGAAGTATCTTCAGTGTGGGGGAAAGTGTTCAAACAGTTGATACGCTACGGTTCTGCTCTCTGTGACTGTGAGTTAGTGACGGTGTTTAGTCCCCTCATCACACAACAAAGAAAGCCATCATAGCAAAACAATTAGGTGTGAACTGCGAAAAAGAAATGGGGCAAAAATAGATAGCAGTGAAAACCCACGTGTCTGTGTGTCTGTCTGTGTGTGTGTGTGTGTGAACGTAGCCCGTACAGAGCGTGGCCTCTGAGCAAGCCAAGAGCCTCAGTGTAGCGCGTTCAGTGAGAGGCGTGTGCTACGAGTTCATGTCCCCTCTCTTCAGCAGCAACGTCTCCCACCATCGGAGGAAGACCGGCATTCACTCAGCAGCATGTCTGACTGTGAGACGGACCAGGAGTAAGTGTCACACTAACTGGAAGTAACCTAAACCTAGCGTTTGTGTGTGTGTAGAATTGAAACAAACATTATAACTGTAACCCTGACTGGAGTCGGCGTGAGTCTGACTGAGTAAAACCCGAGCCTGATGTAGAGTAAGCGTGAGACGGGCATAGGGAACATGCCAGGCTGACGCAGAGTAACGGTGAAGCTTGTGTAGAGCAGGTGTCCGGCTGACGGTGATGGAGTATGAGCCTGACGTAGACTATGAAATGTCGGCGTCATGTAGAATAAGTGTGAGCTCGCAGTAGAGTAGATATTAGGTTGATGTAAACCTGTTAGCCTGACGAAGAGTAACTGTGAACCTGACGTAGAAGTAAACCATTGTGAGCCTGACTTGAAGATAAAGTGAGCCTTACGTAGAGCAAGTACGAGCCCGGCGTTAAGAGCAGCTATCAGTCTAGCGTATACCAAGTTGAGTTGACGTAGAATCAGTGTTTTCCCAGCGTAGAAACTAATGTTAGGCTGGCGTAGGGGGAGCGTAACTGTGGCGTGGAAGAAGGGTTCGACGAATGTAACATGTACGCTAGCTGGCGGAAAGTAAATGTGTGAATCAGTCGCAGTGTGTGAGTGAATTGGGACGAAAGTGAACTTTTGTGTCACTGGGGTAAGAATAGAAAGATGGGGCGGGCGACGTTGAGACTGGGCGCGTACATGACCAAGGGGCTCTGAACTGAACGCGGTGGTGTAAACAAGGCGGAGGGATTGCAGACCTATATGAAACACAGGGGGGAAGGGCTGGGAGGGAGAAGAAGGGGGGCTGAGGTGAGTTAGTGACAAGGACCCTCCTCCCCGATCTTTTTGGGAGGGAGAAGGAGGAGGGGGTGGTGGGGGGGGGGGGGGGGGGGGGGGGGCGGAGAGAAGGGAATATTCGATCGATTTTTATTTTTTGACGTTGGAGGGGGTTGGAAGACGAGGGAAAGGGGCAAGAGAAGGGAATACTCGATTGATTTTTACGTCTGTTTTTGGTATTCCAATGAGACACGAGTGCTCTCTCTTTCTCTGTCTCTGTCTCTGTCTCTGTCTCTCTCTCTCTCTCTCTCTCTCTCTCTCTCTCTCTCTCTCTCTTCAGTTTTGTCCTATTTCTACCTGTCATTCACAGACGTGCGCTCAAATACACACACGCACGCACGCACACACACACACACACACACACACACACAACACACACACACACACTCACACACACACGACAGCGGAAAATAAAAGAAAGAACGAAGGAAAGGAGAAAAAGAAAGCGGGCAACAGAAACAGAAACCCAGATAGACCAGCGTCTTGTAGCGAGTGAGTGGTGGTGGTGGTGGGGGGGGGGGGGGGGGGGGGGGGATAGCGCCGAATCCAATTGACTGTACAGCTCCCCCCGGTGTTGTCTCACCTGGCCGCAACCCTCTCGGGCAATCAGACCCCGGCCAGCCAGAGCCAACAAAAAGTCAGTCAGTCCCTTTCTCTGCATGCTTCACTGATAGACAGCCGTCAGGGCCCGGCGCCACCCACAGTGGCCAGCCAGACCCCTCGGCAGGTACCACCAGTGAGATTAGCGAGAACGTAACAATGTGCTGTGTTAGAGAGCCATTCACAGTGGAACGAGCTCTGACGAGGGTGTGTGTTTTTTTTTTTTTTTTTTTTTTTTTTTTTTTAAAGCTTTCGTCCAGGGGTACGTCACTGTTTTTGGTTTGGATTTTTCGTTTGGCTCCATAACGGTCAGTTCCGTGTCAGTACTGATCGATGGCTTCATTGATTACGCATTCAAGAGCGTTCTTGAAGCGTGGTTCGAGTCTCTCATCTTCTGGTCGTTTGGTTTGTTTGTTTGTTCCCTCTCGCCATTCCACTAAACCTAAAGAGGTAGTGTGAATGCTAGTTTTGTTGTTGTTTTTTTTTTTTTTTTCTAACGAGTATCTATGTCGTTGTTCCGCGCACAGCATACATCTTGTGCATTTAAAAGAACCAGCAGCGACACACAGAGCTGTCCCTGAATTGAAGAGAGAGAGAGAGAGAGAGAGAGAGAGAGAGAGAGAGAGAGAGAGAGCTATGTATTATGACGACGCTTTCTCTGGGGATGTGGAAAGGTGTGGGCGTGTGTGTGTGTGTGTGTGGGGGGGGGGGGGGGGATGCGAATTTTACGCAGCGAAATATCTTGTCACGATGGAGTTGTACAGTATAACACTATTCTACGATTACGATGCTAATAAACAGTATTACAACTGCAATATCAACAGTAATGTTAGTAAGCATGGATGAGACAGACAGGCAGGCAGATATATATATATATATATATATATATATATGTGTGTGTGTGTGT
>JADBJO010000916.1:162500-170000 GCA_016801955.1 Conus betulinus | reverse complement strand
GCGAGGCAGGCTTGTGTGTGTGTGTGTGTGTGTGTGTGTGTGTGTGTGTGACTGACGTTTTGGTCCCCCTATTGTGCATTACTCATTCACACCAACAGGGAGCGGGGACAAGGGTCACGGGTCACGCGCGCGCGCACATGCACACGCGCGCGCGCACACACACACACACACACACACACACACACACACACACACACACTCACTCACACACGCACACAGAGTCCTCTCTCTCTCTCTCTCTGATACACACACGCTTGCGCGCACCTTGGGTTCTTCAAGTGTGCGAATTCAGGCATCACCAGGGGGGGAATATCCCGAGTAGTTTACTGAAGGAGGGAGAGTACTGGGAAGTGTTTCACATGTCCGAGGGATAGTGACAAGTAGTTGCCGACCTGCCGGTCCTGGATAGAGAAGAGTGTCCACCATGAGACTGGCTATTAAACTGGGTTGCCCAGCGGGCTAAAAGGAGGCAAATCGTGTCAGGTGACCGTCACGGGTAGGCGACCGTCAGCCTGCAGGCAGAGTACAGCGACCCTTCAGTCGTTCTTGTTCTGAGGCATGAATGGAAGGCTTCCGCCTATTGAGTGGTTTGCACCTTGTTGCCTGTAGAGGTAGCAACTACTTGGAGCATCAGTCCTGGCTGGTAGAGAAGTCCAGGCTGTTGGAATAAAAATAACTTGGGGAGTTATTGGTACAAATCGTGTGATGTGTGTGTGCCAGTGATTCCATTGGTTGAACCAGTTAAACTCGGGTTCTCTCTTGTTTGAGAATGGATATAAGGTGCCTGGAAAACCAGGAAGTGTGTGACTCACTTAAGGGAAAGTGAACTCGCCCGTCTTGCTGAGGGCTCAAGAAAATACAGCGTGAGCAGAGGTTTGCTGTCGCCTCGTTGTCTCCTGGGTGGGGACATAAGACAGTGGAGGTTGCTGTAGCCTCGGAGCCGACGACGAGAAGAATTGTCTCCCGTGTGTGGGGACGGTCGACAGCAAGACGTGTTAGCCTGTTGGAGCCTAGACAGGGAGCTGCCAGACAACGGTGGGGTGTTTGCAGCCAGAGAAGACCTGTGGGAGAGGCTGACAGGAGCCCTTTCCGTGGAGAGGGCGGAGTGCGGTGGAGTCCGGAAGACTCGGTGTGAGGGTGCGACTAAAGCTACGTTGCCAGTGTCCCCCAACTGGGATTTGGCCAATCGGGAGGACACAACAGTGTGGCAGCTTCAGCTCGTGGTCGCACATGTGTGATGAGAGAAACTGACGGTCAACCAAGGAATGCTGGCAAGTTATGGACGTTTTTTATTTGTTCTTAAGTTTATAAATGTGCAAATGTAATAGTGAAATATTGTCTTTCCTGGTTAAGTAAGGATCACTGAAGAACAGGGGATGCGATTTATGAGATTGTCTGTATGGTGTTTACATTGTTGTATGATACAGATAATTGTGTTGTGTAGTGACGGGTGGGGGGGCTCGGAGTCAAGTTAAATAAAAGTGATTATTTTCTGTGAAATGTTATTGGTTTCCCGTCACCTTTGTGCGGGCCCGATGTGAGTGACAGAGTGCATGTGCCTATGCGAGAGCGCATTTTGGTTGTGAAAAAGCGTAAATACTTCTGTCTATAACCCCCTGCATCCCTGCATATGATAATCATATTTCAATAACGAGGGGGAGCGTCGGAGACCCGTCACAAATTGGGGGGCTCGTCCGGGATGAACATAAATGAGTCATAAGTGATTTTGATTCTGGGTTTTGTTCAATTGCTAAAGGATTTGAAATTTGTCATAATTGTGGAAACCTAGATATTTTTTTTTACCGGAAAAGACGTTAGTCATGTGTTGATTGTTTTGATCTTTTTTCATGACTGTGCCTTCGTTTGAACTTGCTTGACTTGGTTGCTGTTGAGATTGAGTGTGTGTAGCACAACTGTTTGATCGCTTTATTTAGAGAGTGATCGTGTGGATCGCTTTATTTACGAGTGATCGTGTGGATATCGCTTGTTACTGTGGTTGTATTAGCTGGCTGATCGAGGGTTAGATAGCTTCAAAATGTCGAGTGAAGAGGGTACTGAGACAATGGGTCCGCTGAAAAAGATGGACCTCATAGAAGAAGAAAAGCTTTAGGGACTAAAGGGTCCGGAACTGAAGGCATATGTAGATGAGAACTGGCCCCGTGTAATCGAGGCTCAGAAAATACAAAGGGAAGAAAAACAGAAAAAAAGAGGAGAGAGAAAGAGGAAGAGAACAGGAAAGAGAAAGAGAGAGAAAGAGAGAGAGAGAGAGAGGAAGAGAACGGGAAAAGGAGGAAAGAGAAAGGGAACGGGAAAAAGAGGAGAGAGAACGGGAAAAAGAGAACGGGAACGGGAAAAGAGGAAAGGGAACGGGAAAAAGAGGAGAGAGAACGGAGGAGAAAAGAACGAGAAAGAGAGGAGAGAGAAAGAGAAGAAGAGGAGAGAGAAGAGAGAGAAAGGGAACGGGAAAGAGAGGAAAGAGAAAGAAGGGAGATAAGGCAGTTTGAGTTAGAAAAATTGAAATTGGAGAAAGAACGGGACGTGGACGCAAAACCCCAAGCAAACTTTGCACCACATGTTAATCCCTTGATCAATATGCCAAAGTTTGATGATAATCCGGACCATTTAGAGGATTTCATTTCGCAATTTGAAAGGATTGCCAAAGATCAGGGCTTACCCGAAGAACGGTGGGCTACAAATTTGTCCGCGCTGCTGACACCCAAAGCTAGGGATGCTTTTTTCTTTTCTGCTTACCACCGGAAAAACAGATGGATTATGAGTTGGTGCGCGATGCTTTGTTTCAGAGGTACCAGGTAACCGCCGATAGATATAGGAAATTGTTCAGAGAAAAACTGTTCGTAAATCAGGTGAGACACGTACAGTTCCTTTATCGGCTTAGGGCTCTCTTTGATAAATGGATAGGTTAGGAAACATCGAACAAAACTTTTGAATCTTTGAGGGAAGAGATCGTTAAGGAGCAAATTCTCTCCACTTGTCGGAAGGATCTCACAGTATTCTTGGCAGAAAGAGAATTAGGAAGTTTAGAGGAGTTAGTGAAAGTTGCAGACAGATATGAATCTGCCCATGATCAGCGTAATGGGGTGAAGGGATCGAACCAGTCGTCCCGTAATGCCCAGACCACACAGGCAGGGAGTGATTCGCCGACTCCCTACACAAAGGAGGCGAGACCACAGTTAGAAGCGGATTCGAAGTCCCGTGGCAACAGTGGGACTCAAGAGAATGTTAGAGTGAAACGCACATGTTTTAAGTGTGGGCGAGAGGGTCATATCGCCAAGGACTGTAGCGGACTGCGAATACATTCAGTTGTTGCCGTTGATACAATACAGTTCAACAGGAAGGCAGAGTGCCACCACCAACTACTAGGGCAGTAGTAGTAAACGGGAAGCCGGTGACCTGCTTGTTAGATACAGGATTGACTCTGGCGGCAATGGTAGAGCCCAGTTTTGTGAAAGAGACAGACTATACAGGGGAAACCACCTGCGTGCGATATGCAGATGGAAGAAGAATTAATCGGCTACCTTTGGCCCGTGTCAAAGTGGAGTCAGAGTTTGTTAGGAGTACTCTCACTGCAGCAGTACAAAGGAACCTTCCCTATCCAGCTTTGTTAGGGGGTAGGTACATCCTCCCAAAGCCTAACCAGGCTGCAAGTCAAGTTGGGAAAGCAAGGATAGTGCAGGGTAGGGACTCCTACAGGAAGTAAACAGAAGGCAGGTGAAGTGCACAGGCGCCGCTGGCAGTAGAGCTAGCGCTGATCACGGTGTGCGTGGTGGTGGTGCAGTGGACCATGAAATAGGTCGTCGTGGCAGTGCCGTTGGCCATGGAGGTGGCCGTAGTGGCGATGTCATAAGCCATGGAGGTGGCCATAGTGGCAGTGCTGTAGGCCATAGCGGTCGTAGTGGTGGTGTTCAAAAAGTTGTTGGCGTTGCCGTGGTAGTCAGAAATGTAGGAGTCACGGTGGCAGACCTCAGGGTCGGGGCCAAGAGGAACCACAGAGTAACTGGAACCGGCAGCTGGGCTGGAACCAGGGTGGCTGTAATAACGCGTGGCAAGAAGGTCGAGGTGACCAGCCATCATTAGAGAATGCCAAAGATAGTCAGCTCATAGGAGCAGACAAGCCAGTGTTGGAAAAGGGAGAAGAAGATAAGGCTCATCAAGTAATGGGCATAGGCACTGAGTGGGATTCGAACCAAGGAAGCTCCACAGATGAAAAGAAAATTGGTTCAGCTAAGACGAGAGTGAGGGATCATCTCTTAACATTTTGAAAAGGGGAGATGATCGTCGTCGCGGTGAATGGGCGCGCAAGCCCAGTTCACGTGATCTTGGCACAACAGACCCTGAGGCAATGGAAGTCAGGGGACTGAATGCCAAGGAGATTTTGCCGAAACAGGCTAGAAGAGGATCGCGCAGATTTTCACACGCTCCTTTAAGGACTAAAATGTGTGAAGGGTGCGCTGACTCTCTTATAAAGCCTGTGTGCGCAAACTATCTGCCCCAGGTACTATTGGCGAGCCACAGACGGCGGTCAAGATTGAGAGGGGCAGGAGTAGGTCAAGGGTTGGAATAATGCCTCCGGGGTGTGGCTGTTGTAGTGTGAACAACAAAGTAGAAACAATAGTAGGAGCAATGCCTTCAGGGTGTTGCCACTTTAAGTGTGAGTGGTAGCAGTGGGACAATAGTATGACCACTGCCTACGGCTGCTGTTGTTGTTGGCGTGAGCGATCATCCGTTACGGACAGCTAAGGGGTAAATAATGTAGCTGGCTAGTTGGGTGTACACAACTGTGGTGACTCTGAAATACTGTTTTCCTTTTTTTTGATTTTGATGGCCCCTTGTGGGGCGTGGTTGAGCCTATATTCATGTATTATTTTTCATTTTTTGATATATTTATCAGTTTGATGTTGCTTTTTTGTTCATTGCCATTATGGTTGAGTGTATGCTCACGGTGTTATGATTTTTTTCTGGTTGATATCTGTTTGCTCATGTTGTTTTGTTCACTGATCGGTAAAGTGTGAAAATGTCCTATTTTGTAACATCAGGATAAATGTTTGATTTGCATATTGTGTGTGTGAGACCGTGTGAGCAGATTGTGGCCACACGCCTGAAATTTGATTTTGATGTTACGTACGTTGGGGCCACACGCTTGAATTTGAATCTTGTCTTTGAATGGATCTTTGGCCACACCTTGAATTTGAATCTTGGGTTAATCATGGCTGTGCTATTATTAGAAAGTGGATGGAATGATTAATTAATATGTATGAACATGCTGATAGCTAACGCTATAGGGAGAGTTCTTGATTATATGTGAGCCAGTTTAGAGTTAAATGTTGTGCACAGTCGTTTATGACTGACCAAGAGTGATCTTTGGATTATCTGATTGATTTATTGGTTTTTAATTGGGTACATTATCCATGTTAGAAATGTTGATGGAAGTGATGTCTTGAAGCATAGGGGAAGTACTGGTGTATCGACCCATGCATTTGAGTTTGTTTTATCCAATCTGAGAACATTTCGTCCTGGAGGAAATGTTGATTGGAACAAACATTCTTAGGTACGGGGGTGTCATGAGTCGGCCGAATGTTCTCAAGCATTTAGGCAAATTAAGGGTAGTTTTGCTGTTGTTGAGAGCAAGTTCCTTGGGTTCTTCAAGTGTGCGAATTCAGGCATCACAGGGGGGGGGAAATATCCCGAGTAGTTTACTGAAGGAGGGAGAGTTACTGGGAAGTGTTTCACATGTCCGAGGGATAGTGACAAGTAGTTGCCGACCTGCCGGTCCTGGATAGAGAAGAGAGTGTCCACCATGAGACTGGCAATTAACTGGGTTGCCCAGCGGGCTAAAAGGAAGGCAATCGTGTCAGGTGACCGTCACGGGTAGGCGACCGTCAGCCTGCAGGCAGAGTACAGCGACCCTTCAGTCGTTCTTGTTCTGAGGCATGAATGGAAGGCTTCCGCCTATTGAGTGGTTTGCACCTTGTTGCCTGTAGAGGTAGCAACTACTTGGAGCATCAGTCCTGGCTGGTAGAGAAATCCAGGCTGTTGGAATAAAAATAACTTGGGGAGTTATTGGTACAAATCGTGTGATGTGTGTGGAGTGCCAGTGATTCCATTGGTTGAACCAGTTAAACTCGGGTTCTCTCTTGTTTGAGAATGGATATAAGGTGCCTGGAAAACAGAAGTGTGTGTGACTCACTTAAGGGAAAGTGAATTCGCCCGTCTTGCTGAGGGCTCAAGAAAATACAGCGTGAAGCAGAGGTTTGCTGTCGCCTCGTTGTCTCCTGGGTGGGGACATAAGACAGTGGAGGTTGCTGTAGCCTCGGAGCCGACGACGACGAGAAGAATTGTCTCCCGTGTGGGGACGGTCGACAGCAAGACGTGTTAGCCTGTTGGAGCCTAGACAGGGAGCTGCCAGACAACGGTGGGGTGTTTGCAGCCAGAGAAGACCTGTGGGAGCGGCTGACAGGAGCCCTTTCCGTGGAGAGGGCGGAGTGCGGTGGAGTCCGGAAGACTCGGTGTGAGGGTGCGACTAAAGCTACGTTGCCAGTGTCCCCCAACTGGGATTTGGCCAATCAGGAGGACACAACAGTGTGGCAGCTTCAGCTCGTGGTCGCACACATGTGATGAGAGAAACTGACGGTCAACCAAGGAATGCTGGCAAGTTATGGACGTTTTATTTGTTCTTAAGTTTATAAATGTGCAAATGTAATAGTGAAATATTGTCTTTCCTGGTAAAGTAAGGATCACTGAAGAACAGGGGATGCGATTTATGAGATTGTCTGTATGGTGTTTACATTGTTGTATGATACAGAGTTGTGTTGTGTAGTGACGGGTGGGGGCTCGGAGTCAAGTTAAATAAAAGTTGATTATTTTCTGTGAAATGTTATTGGTTTCCCGTCACCTTTGTGCGGGCCCGATGTGAGTGACAGAGTGCATGTGCCTATGCGAGAGCGCATTTTGGTTGTGAAAGCGTAAATACTTCTGTCTATAACCCCCTGCATCCCTGCATATGATATCATCATATTTCAATAACGAGGGGGAGCGTCGGAGACCCGTCACACGAAGTGATGACGACGACGATTCGCTAAAGCAGTTTTCCACCCCCTTGAAACGCAGTTGCATTTATAAGCGCTGGAAGTTCGTTTCTTTCTGCTCTATAAAATGTTTTTGTTGTTCGTCGAAGATGTTGGAGGTAAAAAAAGAAAAGATAATAAACACACCTTTTAAGCTGCATTAAACGTGTTAAAAGCCGCCCCCTTCCCTCCTGCCTTTCTGTTTTGTGTTGTTTTATGAAAGGGACGGAATGATGGGCAGGGGGAATTCCAGCCTTTTGCGTGTCCGTGAAGCGGCTGGTCAGCTGTCGCCATCGTAGAGGTCACTTTGTTTTGTGCGGAGTTTGCTCAATGAAGGGAATGGGTGGGCGTAGTTTGTGGGCAGTCAGGTTCCCCCATCCCTTCTCTTTCTTCCTTGATTCCCCTCTCTCTCTCTCTC
>JADBJO010000916.1:150000-155000 GCA_016801955.1 Conus betulinus | reverse complement strand
CGCCCAAGCCGCGCGGGAAGATGCGCAAGTTCCAGTGGCAGAAGATCCCCGTGACCAACATCGTCAACAAGGAGAACGTGTGGACCCGCGTGGGCCAGCTGTTCCAGAACTACACCATGGACTACCAGCGCATGGAGGAACTATTCGCCCTCAACACCGACGCCGCCGGCGCCGGAGGAGTGAAGAGGGCCCGGGCAGCTTCCGGGGCGGCGACGGATGGTACGCCGGACCTCAAGCGGAAGAAGGAGATCACGGAGGTGGGTGGAAATTAAAACGATACACCCGAACGTGTGCGAGTGGGGGGTCCTGGAAAAGTACTGTCCGCCGCAACTGCCGAACAAAGCAGATGAGAACGATCAGCTGGGTGGGGTACCTCACTGAGGAGGGGGTCATGGTTGGAGTTTGAAGATCTGCGTGGTCAGTTATTTATGTGAAATGAGGGGGGATCTGGAGGGGAGGGGTACCCTTGCCTGTGGAAATGACTAGTTTCGGAGCTCCTTCACGAAAAAACGATGATTTTCTTCCAAGAAAATGTGTAAAGGGCCGTTCACTGTCATTTTCACTTTAGTGTTTCACCACGATTACTTTTTTTTTCTCTTCTTGCTTTAGTCGTATTGGCAATGCAGTATGTGATTGCTTAATGTGCACATATACCGTTTGTACATTAATGAAACACAATTTCTAATGAGTTGTCTGATTTTACTGTATGTACTCCCCTCCCCCCCACTCCCGTTCCCGCTCCACGCATGCGTTTATATTTGTAAATGTCAATGAATATAAGACACAAAATGTTTAACCCCAATTTCCTGGTTATCTTCCCCCATCTTTCTTTCCATCATCCCTACTTCCCACCTCCCCCTCCCCCCAAACCCCCACCCTCACAACACCTGCCATCCCCCGGGCTACCAGCAAAGTGCTGACCACAGCGTGTTGCGTGGGACCGCGGCCCATCACGCTGTCACTGTGGGACAAGGGAACCGGAGGGGGGGGGGGGGGGGGGATGAAAGAGGTCATGTACTTGCACACCTGTATGGCCAGCGGGGATTTCTCACCTGCCTTGGACATGCTCCTCCTGCTTGTCACACCTGTCTCTCCTCTCTGTCAGCTTGACGCGCTGGTCAGTCGTTCACCCCCCCCCCCCCCCCACTCTCCCATCCCCCATCCCTTTCGGCTGTCTTAGGACCCTCAGTTAGGGCATCGCCCGGCCGACTGGGAATGGGACCGGACTGACTGAATCTCCGCACCTACAAGACTTGACTTCAGACCCCAGGGAGGGAATGGTGAAGGGGGGGGGGGGGGGGGGGGGGAGATCAGAAGGGAAGTGAAGACTGGAAAGGAAGTGAGGAAGACTGGGATTTTAAGGGAAGTGCAGGGGTGGGCGAGGTGTGTGGGGGAGGGGTGGGTGGTAGGGGGTGGGGGGGAGTCGGAACAGTAACAGAGCAGGGAAGAGTAGACAGTCACAATGAATGACACGTTCACGCAACAGCCTCACCCTCGGCCCTGTTATGGCCCTACGCACATCGCAGCACAGCAGCTAAAAAGAGGCAGTGTACCGGGTCGCTGCCCCATGCACTGTTCATCGTACGTTGAGGTACCAAACGACAGGGAGTGTAAATCAACTGAATGGGAGGGATGTTGCATCGTCACACACCTCGCCTCTCTCCCTTAGTTTTTCGGATTCTCTGGGATTGAAAACGAAAACCGAAAGGGAAGAGAAGAAAGAACACCGACGTATGTGATCGCCTGGGGCAGGGGCTCTCCTGTGGTCCCTTTGAGTGCAAACGGACCGTTCTGATGTCGATGCCGGTTCGGAAGTGATGGTTACATCTCCAGACGGGAAGCGGGGGGTCAGCCCGTGCAGGATGGGCTTTAGGACAACAGTGAATCGGACGACTGGGACTGGACACGGGTCAGTGATAGCACAGACAGGTGTGTCCGGAGCGTGGTAGGGAAATGACCGCTCCACGAGCCCCCCCCCCCCCCCCCCCCCCCTCCCCGCCTCCCGAAAGGAGTGATAGTCACGGAAGTCCGGCAGTAATGGGGGGGGGGGGGGGTGGGGGGGGCCTGTGCTGAGTGGAGAGATTTACGGCTTTTCAGCCGCCGCCGCCGCCAGGAGTATGCACGGAAGTCGTGGCACAGGTGTACCGCGCCTTCGGGGGGAGTGGTAGGGGAGGGGAACCACGATTAGAGTCACCTGCCCTTTGGCGACTATCATGAGATTATCCTTGGTTCTTTGCTGTACTGAGATAACGACAGATAACCGATCCATCCAGAGCGTAACAGTTTCTGACCTGGAAGATGGTATCGTGGAGCAGTGAGGTGTGAGCAGCGACGCCGCTTTCTTGACGGTGAACCAGAGTGGATTCAGTCACCTGGCCATCACTGTCGCTTTTGACGTGACATCACACATGGAGGGAGCTGAGCCTCCCGACCCCGTGCAAAATAGTGGGAAGTGTTGTTTTCATGAAAGTGAAAAGGGCATTGTTATCATTGTAGAATTATCATTGTCTTGAGAAAAAATGGCTCGTTTTCGCGCAGTAAGAAACACACACACACACACACACACACACACACACACACACACACACACACACACACACACACACACTCAGAACTGTGTCCTTTTGACGCGTGTAATTGCCTGCTTACAGCTGACACACTGACGTACACAGATGTGTATAGAAGCAGCAAGCTGCGAGTAGTCACATAAAACATTTAGTGTTAATCCTTCGATAAGCTGAATTTTCTTCTTCTTCTTCTCTCCTCCTCCTCCTCCTCCTCCTCTTCTTTTTTCTTCTTCTTCCTTTCTACTTCCTTACATCTTCTTCTTTTTTTTTTTTTTTTTTTTTACTTTCTGTTTTCTCTCTTTTCTTTCCATCCTTCTTTCTTTTCTGTTATTCCATCCTGCCCTCTCAGTGCCATCTCTACCCACGCCGTTCATTCCAGCACCCCCAAACACAGCCACACTCCAGCTCGCGGTTTATTCATGAGAAAACGCACGTGTGTGTGTGTGTGTGTGTGTGTGTGTGTGTGTGTGTGTGTGTGTGTGTGTGTTGTGTGTGTGTTGTGTTCAGATCAACCTTCTGGAGAGCAAGCGGAGCCTGAACGTCAACATCTTCCTGAAGCAGTTCCGCATGTCGCACCAGGAGATCGTGCGTCTGCTGAGGGAGGGCCACAGCCAGCAGTTCGGGGCCGAGCGACTGAAGGGGCTGCTCAAACAACTCCCCTCACAGGAAGAGGTGGTCGCACATGAAGATATGGAGAGAGAGAGAGAGAGAGAGGGGGACGAAGAGAGAGGGGGGATGGGAGAGACAGAAACGGGGGCAGAAGTAGGGAGGTGGAGAGAGACTGAGAGCAGTGAGAGAGAGAGAGAGAGAGAGAGAGAGAGCGGGGGGATGTGGGGGGGGGGGGGGGGCAAAGAGAAAGTGGGATGGTAGAGAGAAACGGGGGCAGAGAAAAGAGAGTTGGATAGACAGAGAGAAAGAGAAAGAGGGAGGGAGGTTTTGTTAAAAATGGGATAGGGGGTGGGAGGAGGAAGGAGAGGAGGTGGTGGAGAAAGGCAGATAGAGCAGACAAACGGAGACGGTAGAAGAAGAACGACAGACAGAGAGAGAGAGACAGACAGACAGAGAGAGAGAGAGAGAGTGAGAGAGAGTTTTTGTTAGAGTGGGAGAGGGACGGGAGGAGGAAGGAGAAGAGGGGGAGCGAGGCAGATAGAGCAGACAAAGAGAGAGGCAGAAAAGGCACGAGTGAAAGGGGTGGGGTGGGGGTGCTAAAGGGGAAGAGATGATGAAGAGATGGTGGAGGATAAAAGATCAAAAAAGAAAGAGGAGAGAGGGAGATGAGCGAGAAACCAGTAAGGGTTAGAGATAGTTGGGTGGTGTGGGAGTGATGGAGGAATGAAAATGGGGGAAGGGGGAAGGGGGGAGGGCAGAAAGGGGGAGAGGGAGATGAGATGAAGCAAGAAAAAGTAAGTAGAGAGACCCATGGACTTGGACACGGACATCTAATGAAGAAATCCTCCACCCCAACCCCACCCCCTCACCCCCATTTATTTATGTATTTATTTATTTATTTATTTTTATTATTATTATTTTTTTTTTTTTTTGCTGTTTTTCAGATCGACATACTGAAGAGCTTTGACGGTGATCGGGAAAAAACTGGGGAACGCTGAGAAATTCTTCCTCTGTCTGATGGGCCTGCCCAAGTAAGTACCCCGCTGTGTTTGCCCTGATTGATGGTGCTTGGTTATCCTGCGCACACACAAAACAATGCGCGAGACAGGGTACAGATTTTAGTCTCTCCTGTCTGTCTGTCTGTCTGTCTGTTGGTTTGTCGGCATACTCAGACGAACAGAGTTAGGCACATTTTGATTCAGGTTTCACAGAGTTATTTCTGGGGCCTTTTTATCTACTAGAGATGACAGTTTAAGGTGTGGAGAAGCAAAACCGAGGAGAATGGCCAAGGAATAGCTTGTTCGTGAACGACAGAAATAACTCTCAGACAGGAAGAACGCCGTCTTTATTGGTGTAGGGGGGTTGCGAAAACCCAGTTGAGTCCAGTGCTGTATTGAATTACGTAACGGGGAGGCAGGTCTGCCTGGTGAACAAAGGCTCATTCTCCTGATCCAAGAGGTCTGGTTCAGATGTGCACTTGCGACATGTACAACAGAGGAGGAGTCAGCATCTGTAGCAGACTCCATCCCTATCGAGGTCTTAGGATGAGACTGTAAATCACGGCCCTGTTTGTTCAGGCCGGTCATGAATAGATAAACGATTACAATATGGACGAATGAATAGAGGGGCGAAATAAATATGAAATAAAACTTACGCACATATCACATCCAGGTTCATCACTGTCGAAGAGTAGACCACGGTGTGCCAATAAGATGGAGGACAAATAAAAAAAAAAAAAAAAGAGAGAGAGACGGAGGACAAAGACAAACAAACAAACAAGAACAAGAGAGAGAGAGAGAGAGAGAGAGAGAGAGAGAGAGAGAG
>JADBJO010000916.1:122500-142500 GCA_016801955.1 Conus betulinus | reverse complement strand
GCAAAGCCATCAAGGTGAGGCCTTTGTCTGACCCGCTCTTTCTGTCAGACACGACGGACAGATCTACCTTTATGGCTGCTCAGTGACAGAGAGCCTCAGAGAGACTCTACACCTCTTACAAAATTCTAATGATGACAAGAATTCATGATGTTCACACAAAGCGTAGTATCTTGCAACAGCAACTCAACGCGCAACTCACTATTCACTCCAACAAAGGCTCAGACTCTGCCTCCCCCTTCCCTTTCCACCCCACCCCCTTCTCGACCCTATACCAACACGCAGATCCCTCCTCTTCAAATCATCTACCTTCTACACTTTACACAAGGCTTACAAGGATGTTCAGTTGAACGCTTGTCGGAACAGATGTGTTTTGAAGCTGTTTTATAACTTCGGGCGGAGGGGAAATGTTGCGTGGACTAAATGGCAGAGAGTTCCAACCATATGGCCAGAAAAAAAACAAAAGCTGCATTGTCCCGTAGGTACAGATCGATGGTGTCGCTGTGCTCGTTTTACGCAGGGGCCCAACAAATCTTGGAACAGAATAATCGAACTCTTGGGTTGATTTTCCCCAAATGTTCCCGGTTTTTATACAACACGTGATGGTTGTTTACACAGAGAGAGGTGCTGGGTAAACTTTGTTGTCAACTTGCTGCCAGGTGACTGAAGTGGCACCTAACGTCACGGATGGTGTTGAATGTTGCAGGAGAACCAACAGAGGAAGATAAAGGAGGAGAGAGACGAGCTGAGGCGACGCCAGAAGGAAGCCTCCCAAAGGAGAAATTCCGGTAAGTGTTGACCTCCTTTCTTTTAACGCCTTTCTTTTCTTTCGTGCGAGAGCCTGAAATCTTCGAAGCAGCCCTCTTTCTTCTACTCTGTGTGACTGCTCTTTCTTTCTCGTTTTTGCCTGGAGACGCAGAGCTTAGGTAGTCTTTCAGTATTGTCCTGTCTCTTGTCCCGTTTCAGTGTCTGCGTTCTTGCAGGCTTCTGCCTCTTCTCTGTCCGTGTGTTATTCCTCACACTGGGAGATGTTCATGACCATTGCACTTGATTGATTTCCTCTCCTTTTATTCTCTTACCTTGTCAGTCGTCGTCCGTCTGTTTGTCCGTCTGTCAGTCTTTCTCTTGGTCTGTTCGCTTTATTTTGTCTTCACTCGTTATTCCAAATAGTTGCCCGCGCGAAAGAGTGCTACGTTTGAAAAGTTCCTCTATGAAATGAATGTCTTACTGTGAACAGGAATGCCGAGGCCTGGGCTTGCAATTACAGATCTGCTGTTATGATGTGTGAACGTGACTTCAAGGAAGATATGAGCGATTACATATAGTGGCGTTTGTAAGAAGGAAAACAGAAGACGACGGATGAAAGTAAGTATGGTGGAAGTAGAGACAGAAGTGACACTGCGTTGTGATGTGTTTGCAGGCGTGGCCGAGCCGGAGGATCAGAGCATGGACAGAGAGGGAGGATCCATCGTGGACATGCTGCTGGCGGACGTCAGAAGTGGCTTCTGTAACCGCAAGCACGGGGACGGCGGCAACTTCAACCTCACAAAGGTACAGAAGGTCAACCTGGACACCAGCGCTTTGGCAGCCGCTCTGACGTCAGGCAATGGATGTCATCTCGGGCCAGGACCCTAAAAGCTTTGTGAGAGGAGGTTTCGGCCGCGTGTCGGTCAGCAAAAAGAGATCGGAAAAGGCCCAGACTGATACAGACTCCCCGTCTGTCGACTCTTCCTCAGACAGCATTGGCTCCGATCCACTCACTCACCGACGATCACGGAAGAGCTACGCCACAGAGGATGACGCCTCTCTCATCGAGTTTCTCATGGACTCGGGTCTGGACAAAGACACGGCCAAACCGGAGGCCTCCTTCGATCGGTACGCCAGCCTGCGGAGAAGACGTCAAGAGCGGCGTGAGCGGAGAAAGGCGCTGGAGGTGGTGACGGTGGAGAGGGAACGCGCGCCGTCCCCGGGGTTGAGTGAAGGGAGAGCGCCCCCGGGCACTCCGGTCCAGAACGGGCAACGAGAGGCACAGAGCAGCAGCGCCAGTGACTCTGCAGGCCGTGGATCCCAGGCGGTGCGTCGCACGAGGAGCTGGTTGGACAGACCTGCCGTGGACAAGGCCCTGGCAGAGCAGAAAAGAAGCAGCGCTTCGTCCGAGGACGAGACTGACGCCCTCGTGGCACGCATCAAGAACCGCCTCAACAGCAAGAGCAAAGACGAGGGAGAGCAGGAGCCTGCCACCACCCCATCTCCCGTTGGGAGGTCGGCGTCCCCTTTTTCCCCACCTCTGTCCACGCTACCCACAATGGGGAAACGCCGCCCCGTTCCCGTGGCGAGAACCCTCGCTGGCGTAAAGGAGGGGATTCGCCATATCATCATCTGGAGCCCATCTCAGAGAAAGACAGTGGCGCTGCGTCAGACGCCGCCAGTGCGGGCAACTTGCAGGGCGTGCATACGGTGCCCAATGACCGGGCGCCCAGACACGACCCGCCAGCCGACCCGCCCGCCACAGACCCCCAGTCCACTCTGGAGAAACACCGGCAGCAGATGAAGAAGCGCTACAGCAGCGTGGAAGCCGTCGATCTCAACAAACTCCTGAACAACGAAGCCTGGGAGAAGGGACCCACCTCCCAGGACGATTCTGACATGCAGGTGGCCAGGTCCATGCGCCTGGTCATGAGCAACAAGATAGGCACTGACGTGGACGGACTGCTGAAGACCATCGAAGACTCCAAGAGACCTATCGACAACTTCGGCGTCATCACCCCCAGCATACGACAGCAGCCAACAGAAACCGTGGCTGCCATGGTGACAACAGACAAGGATCCAGAGCCTTCAACAGGGGAGTCGCCAGCGTTGAGACAGAAGCGTGAGATGAGGAAGAAGAGGTCCAATCTTGTCCTGGAGGACGTCCATAGCGCCCTGCGGGGAACCTCCAGTCCAGCCAATGATGAAGATACCGTCCCCAAGACAACCAGCGAGCCAAGTCGATCGTCCAGCAGCCCCAAGACCCCGCCCAAACAGCGCTCAGCAACGTCTAAAAATAAGCAGAGTCCTGACTCGGACAAGAGTAGACAGAGCCAAGAAGACCGGCGACAGGCAGCCAAGAAGAATTTCCGAGATGCCCGCTTTGGCTACAAAGACCTGAAGAGTGTGGCGGAGGTGAAGACGCGTCCCCGGAGTGACGTGGAGCGACAGGCCGTGGACCAGGCCCTGAAAGATCTGGTGTCCAAGAGCGGCATGAGCCGATCCAAATCTTACGACGAATCGGTGGCCCGCCAAGCCACGTCCGAAGGCAAAATGGGCATTCGCAACAGCGGCAGCAATCCTGACACGTCCAGTGAGAAGCAGGCTTTGTTACGTGGACACAGCGCTCACCGGCTTGACACTGACGGCCGTCGCAACGGGCTGTACGTGCCTAGCGATGAGAGCGACACAGAGCTGAAGGCAGAGCACACTCAGAGATCAAAATCAGCATGGGGGAAGACTGACGGCAACTCCAGCGCTCGCTCCCCCATCAAGTCGGCCAACACTTCCACAGAAACCCTGCAGCCAGAGAGAGACAGTGATGAGGAGTCTGGCACAGAAACTGGCCTGCACAACGGCAGCCATGACGAGCAGGGATCACCACGCTCCAGTCCTCAGTCTATCAGCAACAATGTGAGAGGGGAAGTTGTGGCTCGCCGCTACAGCCACCTGGACAGCAGACACGTGGAGCAGGCCGTGAATCGTCTGCAGAGCAAAGTGGACCAGTTCGCAAACGACGACAGTCCCATGGCCTCGGTGGCCAAGTGGCGGCTGAGGCGTACCAAGCGACTGAGCATGGCTGACGAACCGGATCTGGAGTCTGCCGGACACATCAGGGAGATGGCAGACTATGGTAACGAGGCAGGCTCGAGGATTAGCTATGCCAGCAGCTACGCCAGCTCCACAGACACAGATCAAGGGTTTGACAGCATGGGCAGCGTTTCACAGCAGACCTCTCTGTGCTCAACGCTGGAATCGGACACCGTGGCCAGTGGCACCAGGAGCATGAGAGCGGAGCAGCGTGACAGCGGCATCAGTGACAGCACTTCCAGTGAAACGTCACTGCCTGGGGAGGACATGCACCACGCCGGCACAGGCAGCTGGACAGGGCAAACGTTGACGGTCACGCCGCGAGACGGTCCGCCCAGTGGCGGGGACCTCAGCGCCCTGACCCCCGACAGCGGCCACGGCACGTGGTCTTCAGAAAGTACCCCCACCCTCGACAAACAACCCGCATCCATCTCCTCCCAGTCGTCAGCTTCTCCAAGAAAGCTCAGTCTGCTGGCCCCAGCAGAGGCAAGTCCGGGACTGTGCCAAGCTATATGCGAGCCACCAACAGCTCCTCCAGGTCCGTGCAGCCCCAACAGAAGCAGACTCCAGTTTCAAGAGGGATGCGGCATCTCGGAAATCTTTCCGTGGCAAGGAAAGCACACTGAAGAAGAACACTGCTGTCCGGGCCTCCATGCGGGCTGAGAATGCCCTGAAGCGTGACCCTCCGGCAGAGAGTTCTTTTCAAGCGTGACGCTCCTTCACGAATGTCTGTCCGCGGAGCTCGCTCTTCCATGCGATCCTCGACCACTGGCGCTACCTCTCCTTCCCCGGTCAAGACTGTGGCTCTTCAGTCTGCCCACACGAGGACCAGCGTCAACGGCAAGTCAGAGGTCAGCAAAGATTCTGTGGGGAAGACGTCAGGACAGAGACTGACCCCTGGGGCAGCTGACAGCTCACGTCCAACCACCCCCCTCTTCCAGGCCGACCACACCTTCTGTCCGGCCGACCACGCCTTCTGTCCGGCCCACCACTCCGTCTGTCCGGCCCACCACCCCGTCTGTCCGGCCCACCACCCCGTCTGTCCGGTCCACACGTACCCACGGCCCGAACTCCACCCAACCCACCCCCCAGCCTGCCTCGTCTGCGGCAGGTCTGGCCCGTTCTCAGTCCATGAGAGTGACCTCATCCCGTAGCTCCCTAGGCACGCCCAAATCAGACTCTAGCAAGCGAAGTTCAACCCCTCGTCTCTCACGAGAAAAGCAGTGGGACAGCAGCAAGTCACGAAACGAGGCGCTCCACTACCCCTTCTTCTGACGACACCCCCCACCGAAGATCTCACGGAGCAGAGGCTTCCACCCCCTCCAAAGGCCACCCCGAAATCACTGTCACCAGCCCCAGCCCTGATCCCTCATCCCCCAGCCCCAGATCAGCGCCAACCAAGACCAGGTCACGACTGTTGGAGCCCACATTGTCCTCTTCGTCCAGGACTCGGGCAGCGGACAAGGAGAATAACGTGGTGAACAGCCTGACACGCCACGGCAGTCTCAGGGCGGGGAAGACCTCGCCGCGTCTCACCTCCAAGGAACTGTCCAAGGAGAGGCTACCAGCCCCAAGAGCGGGGGTCTGCTGAGCAGCTGACAGGCAGCAAGAAGGTGGCACCCGCCGACCTGGACCCGCATCCTCTGCCCACAGTGGCAGAGAGTGAGGATGCAGAAGCCGGTGCCAAAGACAAGTCCCCGTCAGTGCTGAAGGGTGGGTTTAAGCAAGGGCAGGGACAAAGCCAGTGCCACGCCCAGCAAAAAAACGGTAGTGGTGTCCAGCGCCCAAGCACGGGCAGACGCAACCTCCAAGAAGTGACGATGAGTTCAGCTGTGTAGAGAGTTCTCTGTCTTCATCACCTTTCCCATAAAGATGGCCAGGGTTGGCCCTGATACTTCCAGGCTTTCTTCCAGAAGGGGTGTCTGGCACCGGTCCTGAGGGTCTCTCGCTGTATCTCAGGACCTCACAGTAGTGCTGGCCACTGCCTCACGACGAAGAGGAGGGAGCAGCCAGGATAGACAGTCGTGATCCCAGTTCTCCACACCCTGCCTGTCCTCTTCCTGCTTCCAGGCAAACTGTCCGGTCTCCATCTGGGACCACCCGGGGAATGATGGTTGTGGCACTGTCCCGGTTTTCCCTTTGGCCGGCAACGGCCCCCCTCCCCCCCCGACCTTCTCTAGATCTCACACGTTCACACAACTCGGGTATTCAGAGCACCCGTTTCTGCCGATCTCTACATCACCGACACCACCCATTCTCCCATCGCTGAGAACCGACCTGCCTGGACTCGGAAACTCTACACCGGTGTTTCATATACCTTGTAACCAACCTCTCCATCCCCTCTGCCCCATCCCCTTGTGTGTTGACTGAATGGTGATTTACACCTTAGACAACGCATTTTCTTTAGCACTCAGCGATGTGTAGATTGAATTAGCCAACAGATTGACATCAGTATCTGACTGTGCAAACTGCCATGTGCTTTTTTTTTATCTTTGAAGTGGAAAATTGTGCTGCCATTCCATATCCTGTAAATGTCAAATGTAAACAAAGTGGAGTGATATATATCGCTAGTTGGCTAAAGAACGAAAACTATGTGGCTATGCAACAGAAAAGCAAAGGGGATCCCGAGCTCAGCACGTAGCGAGCAGCAGACTGGTTGTGTGCAGCATGCAAACAAGACTCATCCGTGTTGTGGTGGCTTGACTGTGATATTTGTCTTAGTACCGAGCAATAATTGCGCGGCCTAGGAATTACTGTGCATGTGAGAAGCACGTGCGTCCTACTTCCATGAGATGCGTTGTCTGAGCTTGGGGACATACATGCGTAGGGGTTGTGACGGCTTTTAACGTGCAATGTCTTGGGACGGCTACGGCTTCATTTTGCGGGTGACTGTCTGAGGGAAGTCGCGGTTCAGCGTGCTTTGGTCAGCCGTTTCCCCCCCCCCCCCCCCCCCATTCGTCATATCACGCGTGACGTCATCAGATGTGTTGACGTCATGGGATGTGTTGACGTCATCAAGTACCGTCGCTGACACCACAGCCAAGTGTGAGGATTCCTAACAGTTCCCTGTTGCGGGGGTTGTCGTGCCTGACGCAGACAGTGGAAACAGCTGTGACATTACAGCGTCAGGAGGCTGCACGTTGCTCAGGCCACACGGGCTGACGTCCAAAGCTTGTTAGTTGTGACTGTCTTCATGTTGTTGTTGGTCGTGATTTGAAGTTGAGACTATAGTGCAGCTAGAAGTAACATGCGATGATGTCATCCATTTGTAAGTGTCACGTCACAATGTGTTACCGTCATGCACACTGCTAGCATCACATCTGGAGGTGTTCACAGCTTTACTCTGCTGGCAACAGTTGTTGACCAGGTGATTTTTTACCTTTGGGATTTCATGTTGACGAACCATTAGACACCAGTATTGTCGTTATTGAAATAGCATCAATTCCATGTTGACATCACACACCGTAACAGACCCATACTGAAATAACATCAATTCCATGTTGACGTCACACACCGTAACAGACCCATACTGAAATAACATCAATTCCATGTTGACGTCACACACCGTAACAGACCCATACTGAAATAACATCAATTCCATGTTGACATCACACACCGTAACAGACCCATACTGAAATAACATCAATTCCATGTTGACATCATACACCGTAACAGACCCATACTGAAATAACATCAATTCCATGTTGACGTCACACACCGTAACAGACCCATACTGAAATAACATCAATTCCATGTTGACATCACACACCGTAACAGACCCATACTGAAAGAACATCGATTCCATGTTGACATCATACACCCATAACTTGATAAAGGTAGAGCTGCCAACTGTTTCGCTTAAGGTAGGAAGTTTGTTTTTGTTTTTTTTACACACATTAGGCCTACATGTGCTCAAATGATTACCCATAAAGTGTATATGATTTTGTATAGCTTTAAGAGGATCTGAGTCATAACAGCTCCCCCTGATGTGCTTTCCGTAGTGGCTAGACTAAAGTGACTTGAGACATTACAGTATCAGTCAAACCAGTGAAAAGGGCTTTACGCATACTGTAATGTCTTCGAGTGACACACACACATTTTTGTAAACACTTTGTATGTGGAGAAATAGAGAATCATTGATTGATTCAAAATCGGTCATCAAGGAAAATACTACTTGTAGAATTGCACATTTAGGGCCATCAGAGACCCCAGGAATAAGTTTGAAGATTTACAGTGAGCGTAAAAAAAGGACTAGGAGGCCCTCTAGACCTCCAGTATTGCCCACCTTTGTGTGGCTCACGGTTGGCAGCTCTGCCGATGAAGAAGCGCACTGGTTAGGGGGAGGCTGACTAAGAAACCTGGTAGTGACTGGGACTGAGAGCAGGGGCACTGAGAGAAGGAAGGAGAGAGGAGAAACCGTGGTGTCCTTACCTCGCAATCTGACCGGCCGGCAGAGAGAGGTGACTCGTAGCACCATCAGCTTCCTCTTCTTGCCCGACACCGTACATAGAGAAGAGCTGTCTGGCTGTTTTCAGATCGACCTGAGCATGACCAATGAACCGTTTCGCTCATCTGCTGTTGCAGGCTGTCGCTGTAGCGGGAGTATCAGAGTCGGTGCCATGCTGCCCAGACATGTGGGTGGTAGAACACCGAGCTCGCAGTTAGTTGTCGGAAGTTCGAATCTCGCTTGCGCCCCGTTGCAGAAGAGTGAGACCTTTTCTCTGCCCATCTCAACATGGTGTCGTTCTGGTGGTACCAGTGTAGTGTTAAAACAGCTTCCCCGTACTTTTCTTCTTCCACTATCCTGTGACGATTATCCCATTCCCCCATGTCACTTTTGTGGATGTGGATGTTCAACTTGGATGTAACAACTGGCAGTGTCTGATTTATGTGGACAGTGTTGAGTCTTCGAGGAAACGGAACATGTAGATTAGCTCAAAGGCAGCCAGATAAAAGCTTGTTACGGTGTTGCTTTCGTTTTTTCGACGGCTTATTTTCGCATCTCGGGGAAACCTGTTTCGATGTTGTTCACGCAAGGAGAGAAAGTGGCCCATCTTGTCTACTTCCTTTCGTCAGTCCTGCTCTCCGTAAGCCCAGGGCCTCACCTGTGTACAGCCCAGTGCACCCTGCGTGTTGTAGTACACACACACACACACACACACACACCTGGAGCATCTGTTGACTCAGGCGAGAAAAAGGGGAGATCACTCACCTGTATGCGCATCATGTCATGTTTTTTTGGTATGTAGTTATGATGAAAAAAAAAAAACCCTGATGTAAACCATCCAGCCCCCCCTCCCCCCACCCCCACCCATTTCCTGCCCCCCTTCCCATCTTCCTTCCACCCCTACACCCCCTGCCCACAACTTTGTACATACAGCCGACTCGACAAGATTAGCGCAAAAAGAAGTTAGCCGATGTATTCACGACTCCACCCAAGATGTAGTCGACGGTGGTGTATTAACTGGTAATGATGTGTGCACCGTTCTTTGTGATATTGCAGCATTCTGGCTTCTTCTTTTTCTCCACCCAAAATGTTGTATGTAGCCTTCGCATTGCGGGTAGGAGCCACCTGCCTGGCAGTTGTGTGTGACAGAGATCACCAAAACTTACCAAAGTGTTGGTCAGCTGTAGGTAGTGAGTGAGTGAGTGACTGTACGGTTGACAAAGGTTTCCAGGCCCCAGCAGAGAAGGGACGTGCCTTGGGACTGAAGGTGCTAGCTGAAGAAAGCATGCCAACTATGCAGTTGTGTGGATCATCTGTGCCCAACAACGAGCACCAGTTTTTTTTTTTTTTGTTGTTTTTTTTTTTGTCCATGTCATATTTTTTCAGGAGACAACGTTTGTGTTGAGCAACTTACGATGCAATGACTCGTGGAATCTTCATCTATAATAATATACACGCTTTTAAAACTGAATAACAGCAGGATAGATTATGTCGGTTGTTTGGTATGTGTCTGATGTGTAGTGATTTTCGTTGTTGTTGTTGTTGTTGTTGTTACTAATGTCCTAATCAGGTTATTATTATTTTTTTTTAGCAAAAATGGTCATGCCTTATAAACCGGCTTAGCGATTTAAAGGGAAACTAGTTTGTCTTGATGTTTTGACAAACATGATTTGCATATCATGGATGAATTTGTGAGATTATTTTTGTGACTATTCCCTATTCCCATGTTAAATTGTGCATATATGTGTATACATGTGCAAGTGTGTGTGTGTGTGTGTGTGTGTGTGTGTGGAACAAGCATATAAAGCGCAAGCTCGCGCGCGCGCGCGCGCATGTGTGTGTGTGTGTGTGTGCTTGTGAGAAGCGAAAGAAAGCCAGCAATGTGATACACGAGAGACTTCCATGTCCTTGGAAGGGTGGACATCATGTTAGGAGGAGATGTTGTGGATTCTGGATTGTGTTCTCTAGATGACATGTCAACATGTCAAGTTTGTTTTTTTACTCGTCTCTTTTTTTTTTTTCCTTAAAGATACTGTTCGTTTTATGCCTATGTTTCGTTTGTGTCTTTATATTTCAGTGGACTGCCTCCCCTGTTTCCATTTCCCTCCCCTCCCTCCTCGGCACCTTTACGCCCCCTCCCCCCCCACCTCTCGTCCCCCCCTCCACTGCCCCTCCCCCCTTTCCCCCTTCCGCCACCCCCATCCCCCCACCCTTCCAATTTTTTGCTGCCACTTTTTTTTTTTTTTTTTTTACCTAAGCGAGCAGACTTAATTGAATGTGACAAAGTTGTTGGATGCAATTGCATGTTCCATGTCTTGCGGGAATGGAGGGTTCCTTCTAGAAGTAGAAGGGGAGCAGAAACAGGGGTAAGTGGAGTAACGATGTGATGTGACCAAGCTTACTCCGGTTGCAGATGCATATTGGTTTTGATTTTGTTGATGTTGTTATTTTTTTTTTACGATATTATTTATACACCGCCTTGTGTATTTATTCTATATGATATAATTTTGTAAACAATAAACAGTATGTAAGGAATTTTCAAATGCGGGATGTTGTTCGGTCCTGGTGCGATTTGTATCTCTCTCTGACTCTTTGTGTCTGTCTGTCTGTCTGTCTGTCTCTCATTTTCTGTTTGCACACTTCTGTCTGTCTGTTTGTCTGTCTGTCTGTCTCTCTCTCCCCCCCTTCTCTCTCTCTCTCTCTCTCTCTCTCTCTCTCTCTCTCTCTCATCCATCGTGTAAGGGTCTTCTCCCCGTCCTCGCTCATTCGGTCTTTCACTGCATGTGTGTGTGTGTGTGTGTTCTCTCTCTCTGTGTCTCTCCCTCTCGTTCAGCGTTGGTAGACTGGCCGTGAGAGTGGAAGGAAGAGAGAAAGGAGTGGATATAGGGGGGTGGGGGTGGAAAGAGTGGGTATGGGGGGGGGGGGGGGGGGAGGTGGGGGGGGAGGGGGGCTCAGCGACATTGCAGACGTGGCTACCCGCCGACACTAAAGTGACAGTGTGGGTGAATGACTCCCGTTCTGTTGTACCACACGGTGTTCACGTGCTTCTCGCCGCTGTCCATGGCCTGACCTGAGCTCTCCACGTGACAGCAACCTCGCCTTTCCTGCCCGTGCTGTTGGTGTTTGCACGGGCACCTAGTGTCTGCCGGGCGGTACTCCATCTAGAAAGAATGTCCGAAAGCCATGGCCTGACCAGTCCTGTGTGAGTAGCGGTTTGGGAAACGCAAGTATAGGTACTGTAGCACGCGAAGTAGTCTTGGGAATCCTACCTGTGCTGCATTCCTTTCTGACACAATTTTCTGACTCCATCGCAGATACGCACTCTTCAAAACCATTGAGCGATCTGTTCCAGTGATCAACGTGTCAATGCATGAAGTGTTTACGGATATAAGTAGCAGTTGTGAGCGGATTTTGCCCCGAGTAAGCTGTCTTCTGATTTTTTTTTTTTTAGCGTCCTTTCGTTTCGTCAAAGATATGGGGTGCCTCAAAATCTGTTCTTTTCTGTTTTTTTTTTTGTTTGTTTGTTTTGTTGTTGTTGTCTACCCGTGTAAAGTTACATCCTGCAGTACACCATCAGCCAGTATTTCTGACGAACTGGGATGATCTTCAAATCCTGCCGAACAATTAAGACTGGGATGGAGTTGTGTTCGGCAACAGAGCATGTCCAGCTTCCTTTGGGAGCCACAATGAAGCCTACAAGCCTTTGACGATCCTCGTTTTCATTGAAAAGAAGTCCCGGGACAATCTGAACCATCTGCAGTCCTGGGGGCTTCCACCACACACCACACTTCCCCTAAATCATAGGAAATACCTCTAGCGTCCAACATTCTAGCGCTGCTATTTTCCGCCACCAAGGGGGCGCGAGGGTTCAAAACAACAAAAGACCCATTCCCGAAAGTTGAAGTAACATAATTTACATGACTACCGTGACGCCGTGTTTAAGCAGGATAACTGACGGTGCAGGGCGAAAGTTTTCACTTCTGACAGATAGTGCTCCCCGCGCGTTGTTGCAAATTACCACTCATTTCCATCCTTCCAGAAGGGAGTCAGTGACCCGGCAGTGACACAGCCCGGAGGACAAAGTAAGCTGTAATCGCTCCTGTGTGACAGGGTCTCATCGTCGGGGGGGGCGGGTGGCGGGGGAGAGGGGGGGACGGGGGGGGGGGTGTGGGGGGGGGGGGGGGGGGGTGGGGGGGGGAGGCACGGGGGGAGGATGGGGGGGTGGGCTGGGCGGGAGGGGGCGCGGGGGGGGGGGGGGGGGGGGTAAGGGGGGGGCAGGGCGGGACGGAGGAGCGGGGGGGGGGGGGGGGGTGGAGGGGGGGGTAGGTGGAGGGGGGGGGGGGGGGAGGGGGGGGGGGCGGGTGGGGGGGGAGGGGGGGGGGGGGGGTGGGGGGAGCGGGGGGGGGGGGGGGGGGGAGGGTGGCGGGGAGGGTTGGGGGGGTGGGGTGGGGGGGGCGGGGGGGGGAGGGGGGAGGGTGGGGGGGGGGGGGTGGGGGGGCGGGGGGGAGGGCCGGGGGGAGGGAGGTGGGGGTGGGGGGCACTCAGAACTTTTCCGTGTATCCCAAAAAGGACCCAATTCGAACTTGAGTGATTCCGGTTCTGCATACATGCTTACTGTCTTAATGCCCCCCACGGTCCGGATCCCCCAGTTTCCCACCCCGTCAGCGTACAACACACCACACACAGCACACACACACACCCACGCCCGGTGCGTGCCGTCTCACTATAGCCCGCGCATATACACGTTCAGGACGCAACGACTATGTGTGAGGGGTGGAAACGGAGGCGGTGGAACTAGAACGCAGGGAGCTCCCAGGGTCCTACACCCACCTGCTCAGACTAGAAACGGCGCAGTGTTGCTACCGTGAGAAAGGGAGACAGCAGTGCAGTTGCCGTACCAAGGAGCTTGTGGGAGAGCTGCTTTTAGAAATAAAAGGAAAAAAAAACAAAAAACGAAAGTGGGTGTTAGAGGCACTGGACGCAGCACGAACTTAGAGCCAAAAATTCAAACGCGAAGCAGCGTCCGTGTCAACAAGCCTGCGGAAAATAGTCTGGGGTTCCCGAGTCTTGTTGTACAGGACAGCAATATAAAAAGTGGTAGCTTGCCCAACCGATCAGTAAGAGGGACAGTAATGACGTTGAACTGCTCGATTCGCTGGGCTTTCTGTTGAGTTTCTAGCGGTAGACCATGACAGGGAGCTCGAAATTCTTTGGAGTTGCCACTCAAAACGGAGCTCCGAAGCATGGATGTCTTATTTTTTTTGTGGTCTGTGACTGTTGCTTCTTTTTTCTTTAACATATTTTGAAAGAATAAAAAAACTATCACGTTTTAAAAAAAATCATCACGGAAAAAAAGCGTAAGCACATTTTAACAAAAAAAGCTAAACTTTTTAAATACAACATACAAAAGATAACAAGGGCTTCTAATGGTTAGCATGGTCAAGCACCACTCTGCCAGACAAAATAAGTCGTGCGCGATTTGTAACGGTTGTGTTCAGATTCGTCGTTTCAAATTTGCGCCGTGCTAAACCGGGAATTATGTGATTAAGCCAATCGGCACCAGTCAGCCCACAAGTAATGCGAACTATCTACGAAGTTCTTTTTACCAGTGGTTGGATTTTTAGGCCAGAACAGAGCTTCTTCTTGGTCCGGCAAAGCGGCTGGTGTCGTGGTCTCCCTTAACTTTCACTCCTCACCGCTTTCTTCTGGGGTCGGGCAAAACGGGGTATCGCCGAACCTTTTTCCACTCTAAGTCCGGATGCGGGGGACTCCTTTTCCCAAAGCTGGAGTTTTTCTAGATGTTATTCTGATACCTACAAAGTTAATGTGGTGTAACTTTACATTTAAAAGTTGGCTGAAATATCAGGGTGGGGGGGTGGGGAATTAGTAAAGTACCCCCAAAGTGATTATTCAAGCAAATGGTCCTACACAACACTTCACCGTCGATTTGAGCATATATTTTGAATCATTTTCGGCACTTAATAGTTGAAAGACGAAAGAGCTCTCTTCTCGTGAAGCGTGAAATTTCTCCAGGGGTGCTTTTGAATACGCTGGCCGTTTAAGGCTTTTGTCAAAACGGGGGGGGGGGGTGCGGGCAACAAGGTCACAAGTCATAAAAAAAAAAGAGGATAGTGGTTCATATTTAACAAAAAAGCAACACGCGCTCGCGCGCACACCACACCAGCATCCATCTAGAGATAGGACAGGGGGGAAAGATTAGTTCTTAAATGCAACGGATGTTACGCGTTACTCACGGTGTCAGCTCGACATTTTCCAATGCGGAACGATACTAATGTCCAAAAATGCTTGAAAAGTTCATCTTGTTTGTGTTCGAAGTAATAATGCGCCTGCTATATAATGCAATGCTACGCTTCGCTTTCACTTCTTCTTCAACACATTCCTGTAGAGTGCAGTCACGATGGGCGGTCCAATCCCCTCCTTAAGCTGGTTTAAGAGCGAGCAATATAGTAATAGTATGGATGCCAAGAGAGGGGCCTGGGTCGACCTAGTGAATACAGTATTGTGTGCGTTCATTCAAGGTTTCCGGGTTTCAATTCACCGCGTAAAGACACGACGGGTCAGAGAGATCAGTTTCTCTTCAGAGTCAAACAGCTGTCCAGGTTTCCTGCCCTAGCAAAGGCCTTTGCCTGATAGATTCACGTGTAATACGCGTGCATAAGAAAGGCCTTGCTGCTGCACGCATGTTCATCTATGCATTCCGTTCCATTCCATCCATTCCATTCCTTGCCGTAAGAAATATTAATTGTCGTGTAGTCCGGTGGGAGGGACGAACGCAAAACAGATCCGTCCCCCAAAATAAACTCTATGCACCCTGGTGTCGTATTTAGACATCGTCCCCCGACACAGAAAGGTTGCTTCCCGTAATGTGGCGATACCGAAACCTGCCAGAAAAAAGCCGTATGTCACGTAACAGCAAGGTGCAGGTGAACAGAGTAGTAAAACACAATTAGGATACGGCGAAGAAGTGAGGGGAGGGGTGGGGGAGAAGGGGAGCGGTAAGAAAAAGCCATAGTGAAAAAGAAGAGAAGGTGAAATAAATACTAGGTGAAACAGAGGAACAAAAAAAGGACGAAGGAAAAATCAGGAAATGAAGAAAGAAGAAATAGGTTTAGGGAAAATGGAAAGGAAAAGTAGTATTGTTTCGTTTTTTGGTTGTTTGCACTTTTGTGTGACGACCCCGACATAGGAAGACAAAGGGACAAAAGTAGGGGGGTACGGCAGAGTATAATCATAAAGCTAACGTAGTAAGTAAAGCAGTGAAACTCAGGTCCTCTCTGGACTGCTTGGCGGCGTTCAAAATGGTTTCATGGCTTGGCCCCTCATCTTTTTAAGAAAAAAAAAAAATCATGTTTCACAGATAACACTCTAAAAACATTCTCAAAATAGCCTGTTTTCTTTTGTTAGTTTTTTAGTAGATGGTACTCAGCTGTACGCTTCTTGAAAATCAGATTTGCGTCACTTCCTTTTGTAACCGTACCTTACGTTTACGTTTGAACTTCACAGATGTCAAAACTCCGAAAAGCACACAATCTGCAATTTAAAAAAAGAAAAAAAAACAAAAAAAAAAAAAAAAAAAAAAAAGAAAAAAAGACCCTCCACCCCCCACGCCAACCCCCCGAAGCTCCACTATCATCTGACAGAAAAATGAGTAGACTTACTTTTTCCTCTTTTCGATTTCAGAGAGGTAAAACTGACTGTCTTTTTTCTCATTCATGTTATAGCCATAGGCGTGACTTACTTCTTCTTCTTAAGGTTCAAAATTATGCAGCTGTGTTGATTTTTTTTAAAACGGCAAAAACAGTCACACACCACCCCTCTTCTGATAACATTCTACTGATTTCCGGGCTCCCACAGATAGAAATACAACACGAGTCTCCATCTGCTGCGATGACAATCAATTTGTGCTTCATGCTATTTTTTCTGTATAATGAATATACACACCGTCCTGTTCCCTTCGCTCTTTAGCTGACACTCGCAGTTTCCTCCATTTCCGAAAGGAAAGGGAAACTAGATGTGCTCTCGGGAGAACGCAGACATCGGTCAAGGTCGAACGGATCCCAGTGCCGCTCTTCTAACCGGATCTCCAGAGCAGATCCACACCAACTTCTAACGGCTTCGTCCTCTGGCTACGAGCCATCTTTCCACCACGTTTTGTCAAAATCAATACCGCAGTCTGTGCGTAACCTTGCCAACAGGAGACAAACCGAGAACCTGGGTGAAGGTAACGATGAGGACATTGGGCTTGTTCCTTTGTTTAACATGTCACTTGGAACACACGTCCTCCCTCTGGTTGCCATGCGCCATGTTCTTTTCCGTTTGGAAAAAAAACCCCACAAAACCCACAGTTCAATGTGCCGTCAGGGGCAGTGAACTATTAGAGTTTAACCACGTCAAACAAGTAGTGTGAGGGGCAGGCTCTGTGGTCTATCGCAAAGAAGTTTACAACATCGGACGAATCACAGAACTCCGACATGATGTTCCTATCCTTAGGCAAAGGAGACAGAGATCAATAAAAGGGAAAAGACGAAGTTGGGATAATCCAGTGTCTAGGGGAGAAACAGGATTAACGAGCCGCCGAAACGAAGAACAACAACATTCACAAAACAAACACGACGCGTTTTGGATCTGTGTGCTCTTTCGTTTGGCAGCGCAGTAAATCTGGTTTTGCTCTTGTTTCAATGTCCGTCACGAGTCACCCCACCTTGACCACGGTCTGTTCGGTCTATTGTCTCATTCTTTCTGATTAGAATCCGCTTCATCTTCCACGAAAACAGGACAGGCAATGCCTTGAAAGGCGAGAAGTTAAAAAAAAAAAAAAGAAAGAAAGAAAGAAAGAAAGAAATGTGTTCGAATTCTGCTCAGCTGTTATTCTTGTTCCCACGCACCAGAAATCGTAACTTGATGCGACTGGTTTACTCAGATATTGCGACATTCTCACTCGAGAGCACGCCCCATAGAAAATGGAGGAACCCCCCCACCCCCACCCCACCCCACCCCCCCTCTCCTTCCGCCGTCTTTAGCTTGTCGCTGCGCTGAATCAGGTTCTCCGTTTTTTTTTCCTGCTGGGTGGACAGAGAGGGTTTTCATGCCCGAACAATCCGCCCAGCCCACGAGCGGTTGGAAGTCATGACCGTCAGCTCAACAGATGGACGGTCTAACGATCTGATTACACCTGCCCGCTTCTCTTCCTGTTTTTAGAAATCCCTAAATTGGTAACTTTTTTTTTTTCGGACAACAGCTGGTCAGCCACAGTGTCCACCCCTGTGAAAACGGAAACGTGCGTCCTGCTGTCCGTGCACTGCTCTTCACTGTTGTGTGAACACGCACTCCCAGCGTTCGTGTGCAAGTGGGGAGTGGGAGAAAATCTGAGTGGAGGTGGAAGGGGAAGGAGGTTGGTGATGGGAGGGGGGAGAAGGAGGAAGGTAAGGATGGTGATGCGGGAGGGGGGGGGGGGGTATGGTGATGTCGGAGAGGGTAAAATGGAAGAAGGTATGTAGAAAAATGTGGGATTTCCGTTGATGACTGGTATTTTGACCGAGATGTTTGGATGGTTTTTTTTTTCTCTCTGCATTTCCTTACAGTTAATCAGAAGTTGAGGGAATAAACACATTTTTCTGATCATCATCATCGTCATCGTCATCGTCATCGTCATCGTCATCAGGATTAATATAAACAGGTATGATCAGGGGATAAGGACATTATTGTCAATATCATCAACGTGAATATCATCATCTTCATCCTGCTTTTTCGTCGTCGTCGTCGTCGTCGTCCTCCTCCTCCTCCTCCTCGTCCTCCTCCTCCTTCTCCTCCTCCTCCTCCTCCTCCTCCCTCCCCCCTCCTCAACATCATCGTCGTCGTCTTTCGTCGTCGTTGTTGCCATTGACAAACAAGCATGGGGAAGGGGTAGGTGGTATGGGGAGGGGGGGGGGGGGGGGGGGGGGGTAAGGCACTGTCAGAACGCCCTTCAGGTGACCTCCGTGTTTTGGACGAATTGCGTTGTGTCTGACCAGGAGTGGAGGAATTACTTTCTCAATATAGCACCCCCACTCCAAACATCGTGAATCACGACAGGGTCAAAGGACACGGGTTCAGCGCAGTTCCCACGAGTTTCTCGTTTGGCCGGCACTGCTAGGTGAGGTTGTCCCTGTCTGCCTTATAGCATCACTTTGGATGTTGAACGTATAGGTCATTTGCAGTCCTGACGCAAGGCCCGTGTCTATACATGGAGGTGTGGGCTATGTCCGAAGCGCAGAAGAGGGAGGGTAAAAAAAAAATACATTCCACCTGTAAATACTGTTTTGCAGCGGTCTTACCTAGTTACGAGTCCCCCCCATTTAAACGAAAGAAGCACACACGTACAAATTCACAGACATCCACACACACATACACACACACACACACACACACGCACACGCGCACGCACGCACATACGCACGCACGTACACACACGCACTCACGCACGCATGCACACACACGTACGCAAACATGCACGCACACACACACATGCGCGCGCGCGTACACACACACACACACACACACACACACACACACACACACACACACACACACACACACACTGTCTAAAATCACTTTATGTGAATAGACGTTAAATTGAAGAACGAACGAACGAACAGAGAGAGAGAGAGAGAGAGAGAGGGGGGGGGGGGGGGGCCTACATAGTGACAGAGAGAGGAAATGAGAGAGGCCTACATAGTGACAGCGAGAGAGAGAGAGAGAGAGAGAGAGAGAGAGAGAGAGAGAGAGAGACCTATATAGTGACACTGAGAGACAGACAGATAGACAGAACTAAGGCAGGAGATGTTAACTGTGAAAAACGGGCCGTCGTCACCACTAGCACCCCCCCCCCCCCCCCCCCCCCAGTAATTTGACCTCCTGGTCAGTCTCACAGATGAGTAACTGGACCACACGTACTGTGTCAGGTACAATGACGGAGACGGGTGGAGGGAGGGGGGGGAGAGGAGGGGAAGGGGGGAAAGGGGGCCGTAACCCAGTAATCCCTCGTGCACCTTCTGTACGGCTCATCGTGCGCACTTCGCCCGTTCATTGGGTTCTTTTCTTCTCTTAATCCGGCGCCGAGGCAGTTGGGTGTTTAACGGTCCAGTGAGACCTCACAGCAATGCTTCTCTTGACTCATTTTCCTTCTTCGGCTAGAGAGGTTCGATGTTCTTTCTCCCATTGGATCAGATGATGGGTTGCGTGATGATGAACAGGATGGGTTGTGTGAGTGCCATTATTAAGTTCTTGGCCGAATTCCGACTTGGGAGATGTTGTGTAAACTCGTTACCACTCTCCCCCCCCCCCCCCCCCCCCCCACCCCCCCCCCCCCCCATCCCCCTCCCCGTGTGTGTGTGTGTGTGTGTGTGTGTGTGTGTGTGTGTGTGTGTGTGTGTGTGTGTGCGTGCGTGCGTGCGTGCGTGTGTGTGTGTGTTTGTGTGTGTACGTGTGTGTGTTTGTATGTGTGTGGTGTGTGTGTGCGAGCGTGTGTGTGTGTGTGTGTGTGTGTGTGTGTGTGTGTGTGTGTGAGAGAGAGAGAGAGAGAGAGAGAGAGAGAGAGAGAGAGAGTGAGAGAGAGACCCCCACCAGCACACGATAGCCAACAACTCTTCTTCAACAGACAGATTAAGAGTTGATGTGTATGGAAAGAGGTTTCGCTGACCTGTTTGATTATATTTTTTCA
>JADBJO010000916.1:87500-117500 GCA_016801955.1 Conus betulinus | reverse complement strand
ACACACACACACACACACACACACACACACACACACACACACACACACACACACACACACACACACACACACACACTTAGAAGTTCATCATGGAAAAGACTGCGTGACACACTTTTTTCTGGATCAGTTTTGAAGGATGAGGGTGGCAGACGACAGAGACGGGCAGTGAGTTGTAGGCTTGTGCAGCAGAAAGAAACAGGAAAGGCGCTTCCCGCATGCCTTTCTCTGTTGAACTTTGGTGTGCGGAAGATCCTGTCTCTGCAGAAGAATGGAGAGACCTTAATGGACATCAATGCATAGACGTTCCGAAAGGAAATAGGGTGCTGTTCCAGTATTGACATAGAAGATAGAGACAGGTCTTGTATTTTATTCTTTTTCAACTGGAAGACCGTGGAGCTGTTTGTGTGTGTGCCATGCTGAAACTTGTACAGGCCTACTTTAAGGTGACTGTTGGTGGTGGAATTTTTGGACTTGTTGAGAGGTCTTAGGATTGTGTATGGATAGTCAGCAAGACGTGAGTTATAGTAATCTACTTTTTACTTACTTAGGCCCGTTGCTCTTGCCAGAGCATAGGCCATCACCAACTGCCCGCCAACGACCACGGTCCTGGGCAATCTTTTCTAATTCGCCCCAGCTGTAACCCATCTGCCTGGTGTCTGCTTCCAGGTCCCGTCTCCAGGTGCTTCTTGGTCTTCCTCGCTTCCTTTTGCCCTAGGGATTCCAGGTCAGGGCTTTTCTGGTGGTGTTGTCCGGGATCTTTCGGAGCGTGTCCTATCCACCACCGCCATCTTCTTTTGCTGATGCCGTGCTCTACTGGCAGTTAGTTAGTTGCTTCTTTCCACAGCTCTTTGTTGCTGATTGTTTCTGGCCAGTGGATCTGGAGGATTTTTGGCAGCAGCTGTTAACGAACGTCTGCAGTTTTTGGATGGTGGGTTTTTTTGTTTGTTTGTTTGTTTGTTTTTTTTATTTGAAGAGGCGGATTTTCGTCCTGGTGGTGATTAGTCGAGATTTCCAGATGTTTTCAGAGTGATGAAGGCTGCTATTGCTTTCCCTGTTCTGGTTTTCACGTCGGCATCAGTTCCCCCTTGCTGGTTGACTACGCTGTCCAGATAGGTGAAGCTGCTGACTTCTTCCAGTGGGGCTCCATCTAGCATCACAGGGTCTGGACTGACTGTGTTGATGTGGTTAATTTTTAGCATTCGGAGTTAAAGTAATCTAGCCTGTACAAAATGCATGTAGTAACTAATGGCTTAATAGTGGCTTGATAGTGTACAGTGGCACCTAATCTGATCTCAGCAAATGCAGGACAAACCAATCCCCCCCCCCCTCCCCCATCCTACGAGAGTGGCTTAATCATGGATCCTGCGTGTGTGAATATATCCTTCCAAAGGGAAGGGCGCCACCGTCACCGTCCAGTAACCGAACACAGTTTCAAAGTGATATGACTGCAGGCGGAAATTGAAACGAATTTTTAAAAAAGTTCCGTGCGTTTGCGCATACGTGAAGATCTTGCTTGCACGGTTAATTAGTACTGAGTCCGCTAAACAACAGGGACAAGCAAATTAAAAGACAATGTGCACACTGAAATTGCAACCTGCCTGAACAGCCGTTGAAACAGCTCCCGACATTTAATGTATCCGAGTGGAAATGATCCACCATATGATTTGCTACATCTTTGGCCGGTGAATTCAGTGCAAGACTGATGCCACACTACAGAACGTCAGGACCTTCCAAGCCGAAAAAGCAGACACTGAACAGCCTACTGGAGCTTGGTTGATCTGGTGGGAAACGCTACTACTATTGTTCCAAAAGATCTGGGGTTCAATTCCGACCCGAGATAGCCAGACTGGGAGAGGTTCTCTCTTCGGGATAAACATTCTTGAAGGCGCCGGTTCCCTTTAGCAGAGGTTCCGTGCGTTTGCGCATGCGTGAAGATCTTGCATGCACGGTCAAGTTCATTTCACCTATCACGCGACTATGCCGTCCATCTGCCGGTAGAAAACGGTTGACACGCATATTTACAAACACATGCACATTGCTGCAGCAGAACCTTCCAAGTTATGATGACATTGCCTGGCTTTAACAGTTTCAGACCATATACAAGTAGAAGAAGGACTTGGTGTCATTTCCAATATTTTCTGCAGTAGGGAATATGGATAGCGTGCTTTAAGATTGTACGCTTTTCTCCCCAAAAAGACCTGGAAATACTTAGGTCAGTTCCTAAACTTATCCTGCACTACATGTTAGTGCTTGAGCTAACTTAGCACTACCTCTTGATTTTTAAGCTAAATTTTGGTTTTACTTTTTAAGCTGACCATTCTATCTATCGTTCATAGCCAGCTCTATATTTCAAACTAATTCTTGAGCCACCTCTGCACTACAATCCATTCTGATGCTAATTCTGTATATTACCCTACATTTATGAGATTTTAAATTAACACTGTTCTATATATTTTAGCCGTAATGTGGCCATCGGCTGGGCTGCAAGCAACATGAATTTAATTGTACATATTGATTTGGGTTATGGTACTTACATATTTACTTCTATGAATAATATAACGGATGGTCGAGATACTGGCCTATTTTGCTTGTATTTCAAGCTTTCAATTGACTGATGTTTATTTCATGTTTATTACTTTCGTTTCTGATATGATTATTTTGTGCTGTACCCCCTTGTCACTAAGGCTGTATAGCTAATGACATCAAACATGTTCAGTGTTCAGTGGTGTTATTAACACTTTGGATAACTCCATACTACAAAATAAGTTAAGCTAAGTTTATACTGCGCGTTACATGTGAATCGAAGCTTTTACTACGTATTAGCGTTTAAGCTATCTGTATTCTGTTAGTGCTTCTGCATGATGGAATGTGGTATAATAGTAGTTGTAGTGTAGTGGTAGTAGCAGCGGCGGCAGAAGCAGCAGCAGCGGTAGTAGTAGTAGACGTAGTGGGTAGTGGTGGTAGTAGTAGGTTAGTAGTAGTAGTAGCAGCAGCAGCAGCAGCAGCAGCGGCAGCAGCAGCAGCAGCAGTAGTAGTAATAGTAGTAGTAGTAGTGGCAGTAGTAGTAGTAAATGTAATTATAGAAACAATGATGATGATGTGTGTGTGCATGGGTGAGTACGTGCATGAGCGTGTGCGTAATACTTGTACATGGGCGTGAGTGGGTATATAGAAATGAAAAGATGAAAATGAATGTGAATGTGTGTGCATCTCTGTGTGTGCGCGCGCGAGCGCGCACGCGCGCGTACACACACACACACACACACACGCGCGCGCGCGCGCGCGCGCACACGCACACGCAAGCGCGCACACGCAAGCACGCACGCGCGTGCGCGCACACACACACACACACACACACACACACACACCACACACACACACACACATATCACCCTTAAATTTACATGTAAAAAAAAAAAAAAAAAGGGGGGGGGGCGTGCAGGGGGCGAGGGGAGGAGCTTGGGAGCTTTGGAGCGGCGGGAAAGGGGGTGGGGGGGGGGGGGGGGGGGGGGATAAGGTCATGTAATCCAGTCTTCTCCAATGGAGGTCACCCTCTCCCCAGGTGAGTGAATACATCTCAAAGAATAGCACCCACGTAACGGTTGTCAGCCCAGGAACGATATCCCCCAAATCCATTGCTGCTTATTCAAGGGCCAGCAACTCCAATCACCCTTAGATATCTCTATAAAGGGGGAGGGGAGAGTGGAGATGAAAACTGGCCGTCCGGGCCTTAAAAGCCCTATCTTTATGCATTGTTTGATCGGAGATACCCGAGATATCGGTCTGAGCTTTGGCGTTTGTGACACCTTATTGATCTTGCTCTTAGCTTAGGTCTGCGTCCTTTAACTATTTCCATCGGCAGATAAGACGTATGATAGTAGTCATATCTTGTGATGTTACTGAGTAGTTTGTTTCATAAAGGCGAAGTTCAGTTACTACATGAAAAATTTATTGTGTTAGCATGGCTGTGTTCAACAAATATCTTCACGTTTGTGCATAAGTGAGACGTCAAACCAATCTATTCGTTCTCAATCTAATGGTACATTACATAGTGCTACAGTTAACTTGTTTATTGTAGGTGGACTAACATTAATGTGAGCTTTGGTGTAAATCTAATTCGTAAATGAATAATGAAAATCTCCCCCTCTCTCTTCTTTTTCTTTTTTGTCTTCTTGTTCTTCTTCCCCATTTCATCCCTCCCCTGAACTGTCCATAATAGTATTATGTCATTCTGGTGATATCGGTGTAGTCTGAAGTTCTCCCCTAACCCCCCCCCCCCCCCCCCCACTCCCCTGGGTTGTCCACCACAACATGATGTCATCCTGGTGGTATGGGTGCAGTCTTAGACAGCTTCTCCCCGTCCACCCTTGCCTGGGTTGTCCGCCAGAGGTGAGGTGAGTGTGGACGTTAAACCTGAATGTACTTAAACAATAAACAAGTAGGGTAACTCTTGCTCCCATAAGGAAACCTAACACAGAGTAACTTTTATTCAAGACTGGCACAGCCTTTTAAACTTGAATAAAGTCAGGCAAACACAAAGACGAACAATCTAATAGTGGGGGAAAAACAGGCGCAGGCCAACAACCCCTCTGTCATCAGTGTATTTAGTCACCGATGATTCCGCCATCAGACACATGTGTGTAGGCGTTTCACCACCGATCTTCGGGCTCTACGACTCTCACTGCTTAAAGTACGACTATTCTCTATAAAGCAAGGCTCCTTTTCTTTATTTTCCTTTTTTTTTTTTTTTTTTTTTTTTGGGGGGGGGGGGGGGGGGGGGGGGGGGGGGGGGGGGGGGAGATGTCAAGACATTGGGAAGAAGTTTGCTTCCTGTCAGTTATTTAGTAATCGAGGTCAGCCCAAACATGCTTAGTTTTATCGTTAAAGCCTCCTGAATCGCTGAGAGACAGACAGACACAGAGACAGACAGACACAGACAGACAGATGGCAAGTACATTAATTTTCGACATGCATGCGTGATTTTATATTTAAAATGACTTACCAACAATTTCGAAATGATTAGGCGTACTTTTACATTTTCCGACAAAGATAAACCTGAATGGCAAGCTTGACCTTCCCACCTCCTCCATGTATTTCATGTTGCGTTGGTGACAATTTAAAATCTCTCTCTAGCTCTTCAGAAAATACTGCGAACGACTAAAGGAGGTTACTTCTGAATTTAATCAGGGAATGCTATGTTTTGTCCCATGTGTCGCAGCTTCACTGCGAAACCTGTCGCGCGGGCAGGGGGGGGGAGGGGGGTTTTGTCTATGTGTGTGTGTGTGTGTGTGTGTGTGTGTGCGCGCGCGCGCGCGTGCGTGCGTTCGTGCGCATGTGCGACATTGCCAGAATGGTTCAGTTTACCTTATTTACAGGCTTCACTGCCTGATTACAAATTTGGGGATTTTTGTTTAGCTTTTAATGAACAAAATAAAATATGAGCCAATGGTTTTCTTAATCACTGCATAAATGTACTTTTTGTCAGAAATAAGGCAAGAGTGTTGAAAGTAGGGGGCCCCTAAACTCAGGTTTGCCATGGGACATGTGGAAGGTCGATGAGCTCACTGATTAGCCTCAAGTCATGTTTAGGTTACAGCCAAGACGACAGCAAAAAAGCACCAGGACTGCAGGCTAGGTAAAAACAAAACTAGGCATCAGTTTAAATGCCAGAAAGAGTGAAGTGCTGCAACTGAAAGACTGACTTAAAACGAAGTATATCATCAATAATGTTAAAATCAGATCAATTGAAATTTGAATTTTGTTTAAAAAAAAAAAAAAAGACCAGTAAGTAAGGCTTACATTTTCGGAACAAGGTCACATGAAATCTAAGGTACAATTTTTGTGTTTTTGATCACACACATCATAACACTAAGTGATTTAACCAGCAGTATATGGAGCCTCCTTCCTCTTTCAAAGATGTGGAGTAACTTGGGTGTAATCAATATATAGTGTGTAGAAAGTTTCTTCTCTACAGCTTCCGGAGAAAGATGAATGTAATTCCTTTAAGTCTGGGCCAGTTGGAACAGATTGTCAGCTTGTGTATTCTGTTCTTCTTGCCAAAGAGTTTTGATAGTCCTTGGGCTTTTATCTGTGAGATCTGTAAAGGCACTGGATATTTTTGACTGTTCATAATTTGTGGCATTCCTGAAAAGCTGGTCTGTAGCTTCATTGCCCTCAAATGCCAGCATGATCTGGAATTTAAGCCAGAACAATGTTTGAGAGAAGTATATATTCAATACTTAAATTCCAAGAGTACAGCCCCATGGTTTATGTTGTGGATGGTAAAGGCCTGGACAGTAGAAAATGAACCTGAGTTATTCAAAAAGTCTCTTTGGTGAGATTGAAAAACCATTTTCAGAACCAGAACTAGTGTGTTCTATTCATGGGTGCAGACAGGAAGCAGTCAGTCACAATAACACGTCTTTACACAGTGGATGGTTTGAAGGAGAGGGACAGAAGGCGCTTGCAACAGCACCTTCATTTCATTTGGAGCCTTCAGTGAAAAATCTGTCGACGTTTGAACATTTTTTGTCTTGTTCTGATTGCATGTAACGTTGACAGTGACTTCTCACACTGGTCTGACTTTGGCTAATTGTAGTGGACCCAACAGTCCTGTAAAAGTGTCAAGTATTTTATTTTATTTTTTTTTTTTCAAATTAATGGTGCGGGCGCACCAGCAATCTGAAGCTCTGTTTGCCCTTTCTTTTCAATGAATGTACATACACATAGTGAATATTTCATATCAGTCAAATTCTTATCGACTTTCAGGACTTATTCCTGTAGACTCCAAGAACAACACTGGCCACAACCACACTTCACCTGTCGCTTCCACATTAGTCCAGCAGCCTTTGTCTCACTCTTGATGGATTTTTTCCAGATCTGCTTCAGCCTTCCAACTTGTCTGCCCTTATGGGTTCCATTCCAGTACCTGCCTTGTGACATTGTCGGCTGCTGTGTGTAGAGTATGGCCAATGTAAGGTGTGTCCAGTTCACTCCCATTTCTATTTCTTCACATCTTTGCTGATGGGATTTTGGTTTGCTTTTTCTTTTAGGTTGGTGTTGGAGATCTTCTCAGGTCACTTGATGTGAAAGACGTTACAAAGGCATCTGTTAAAGAACATCTGCAGCCTACTGGTGATGGTACTGGTCAATCTCCATGTCTCATAGCATATAGGAGAGCCTTGAAGTTGTTGTTGAAGATTCTGATCTTACTGCTGTGGAACAGTGCCTTGGAGTTCTAGATAGGTTGCTTGGAGTGAAATGGACAATTGTTGTATACTTTCAGAAGTGTGTCAGGTGGAGGGGGGGGGGGGGGGGGGGGGGGGAGTGTGACTACCTTATAGAAGACAGAATATTTAAAACATAGCAAAAAGAAGAAACCACCAAAAAAACAAACAAAAATGGATTGATCTTTCTTTTCCTTTTATTGTATTTCAAAAGGAACAAAATGGAGGTCTTAGCCTTCTTTATTCCACCAGAATAAACACACAAACGTGTATCTGCACATCTTTGCATTTAGACACTCACACACACAAGCATACATCTGCACACACCTGCATTCAGACAGACACACTCTCAATAAGCTGCCAAAAAAATCACATTCACCCATAGCACAATTACAGCTTCATGGCCTTCCTCTCACCAAACTCTCTCATTTCTCCTCTTCTCACTCCATCCAAACGTACCAGTGATATTTGATTTTAGGCCAGAGAGGAAACACTGTCTGTATTATACTCCTCTTCAAAGAAAAATTTGTCTCAAAGCAGCCACCCATTTTTTGTTCTTGTTGTTTCCAGCAGCAGTTAGGATTATGTTCTGCACATGTTAAATCATACTTTGCACTGAAGTGAGTCAGTAGCAGCGCCCTGTCCACTCTGGTGGGTTGCCTGATAGAACCATAGGTCTAGACAGCGGGCCTTGGGAGGGCCATACAATCAACCCGGATGTGACTGTGCATGCGTATATTTTGGCCGTGCGTGCATGTGTGTGTGTGTGTGTGTGTGTGTGTGTGTGTGTGTGTGTGTGTGTGTGTGTGTGTGTGTGTGTGTGTGTGTGCGAGTGTGTGTGAGACACAGAGAGAGAGAGACAGAGAGAGAGAGAGAGAGAGAGAGAGAGTCACATTTAATGTTGACAATAATCCGATACCGACATGATGAATACACATTGCCTAATATTGACACTTGGCAGGCCACTTTGCCAAATGTTGACATGAGGCAGTTTGCTTGCTTAGTTAATATCAACATTCAGCCAATTGTCAACACTAACCACGGCAATGTAATTAATTTTGAAGGAATTCAACATTGTCCAGGTGACTCCCCAAAGTGTTGACCTGACCTCAAGTGAGTGGAACAAGTGACTTAAGGGTTCAGAAGACGAACAATTCAAAGAGGAGACTATTCACTCCAGTGACGACAGCTGGGTGTGGCCATGACTACAGTCACAGTTCATTGTCCTATTTACATTGCTCCTTTCCTTGTCTGAAACAGATCACAAACAAAAAAGACAATTCTTAGAGTGGAGACAGGTTTGGGTGTAGTAGGTGGAGGTGGGGGTGGAATTGGGTGTGGCTTTCATTTGAAGAAATCAAAGAACCACTGAAAAGTTTGACTTCAAAATAAATTTTCAAGAACAGAGAAAAAAACAGACTGCTGTATGACTGGGAAGCACACAAAATACATCAGTCACCCACAGACATAACTTTCACGTGGTTGCGAACCCATCTTTAAAAATTTTGTGAGTGAGTAGAAATATACAGGAGAGAAAAACTGTTTGAAATAAAATCTCTGTACATGATGTGGCTACAAAGACAAACTACATCGATTACAGGCAGAGAGGCTGCACTCACATCATCATTTTTTTTCTGGTCAGAAATAGTTCAGTTATTTTTTTTTTTTCAAAATCGAGCGACTGATGGCGGAGAACGAAGCAAAATTTAGAAAGAGTGGGGGTAGTTGGCGCCAAGGACATTGACAAACAAAGCACAGGACAAGACACGATGCATTCGACCTCTTGGTCTTCTTCAAGTAAAAAAAAAAAAAAGATCACATTTAACATTTAGGACAGTACAAGCAAAGAACGAAGAGAGACTTATCTGATGTCCATGTGGTGTGCTGTGATAAGTCTCTCTTCGTTCTTTGTTTGTACTGTCCTAAATGTTAAATGTGATCTATTTTTTTTTTTGAAGAAGACCCAAGAGGTCGAAATGCATCGTGTCTTGTCCTGTGCTTTGTTTGTCAATGTCCTTGGCGGCAACTAACCCCCACTCATTCTAAATTTTAGTTCAGTTATAGTTCACCTGCGCATGCTTCCACCAGCACTCCAGACAATACAACTGATCTATTGCAGGAAAAACATATTCAAGTTTGTTAGAAACTGTATGGCAATGTAAGGAGGGCAATCGCTATGAGAAACATCATACAGGGATGACCTGAAGTTCCTGAAAATAAAAAAGAAAGAAAGCACCTGTCTTTGTCCCTCCTCTCCCTTCCCTTCCTAACAATTTGAAAATAACATGGTCAAGCAGTTCTTTCCTGCTCCTGTGGATTTTATGATACGATCTGATCCCACTTTCACTGGAATCACACACACTCCACTGCAGACAAGGTGTACTCACAGTAATGCCAGCATGCTATGTTTCAGTCTTAAAACAAACACTTGGAAACATGTCCGGGGATTTTCTTTGAAAATACAACAGAACATATTGACAGCAATAATGGTCAGTTCATACTTATGCTTCTTCGTCCATTTCTACCCTGATCTAACTATACAAAGCCAGATCTGCACTCCTAAGCTATAATCCTCACTTCCCACATCCAGTTTTGTACACTTTATTTGGTAGTCTTAAATCTTCCACTCACATTATTTTGAACCTGTAAGAAGTACATTTACTGCATAACTCAGGTATACTAGGTATTAATCTGTTCTGCTGTGCACAAAATCATCAAACATTTGCATAAGAAGCTTCTTCTGGCCAATCATATGACCTTTTTTTAAAGCTATGGAGCGACAAAGACTCCATATCTCAGCTCCATTTTGTGCAACAGGTTGAACCTGGGAGTTAAGTTACGTCACAACAAACCATTCAGAAGACTGATTTTCTAAATTTGATGGTGTCTGCATAATACACAGTAATGCGCGCTCAGCTCTGCTTGTTGTATTCATACATGCAACAGTGTTATGTTAAAAAAGTTGATGTCGTCTATGACTAATGAGAAAGAGAGAGAGATAGACAGACAGACACACATACACAGACAGACAGACAGACAGTAGGAGAGGTATGTTTTTTACCTTCAGATGAAGTGCTGTCAGTTAGCGTCACCCTTCTCCCACTGCTCCACTGCTGTTGCTCCCAACAGCGCCACCCCCTCGGCCTGTACACCACCACATGACAAGCTAGCATCACTGCTACTGGATGTTATTACTGCTTGTAAAAATGTCTGCCTGTGAAATGGCTTCCAAACACTTCGGTGACAGCATTGTATGCGTACCATTTCAAATAACTCCTCCAATCTCATACACTAGGAAAACAATTCACAACCGACTCAATGAAAGGCATGCCCAAATTTTGGTAATGACAAAGATAGGTTGACAGATGAAGATCACTGGCTCTATTTTGATGTAGTAACTTCTTTTATCCTACTTCATTCATTTATAATTAAAGATGAAAAGAGAGAGACTGATCATTTGCAGAAAAGATAACCATGACTTCTCTGTTCAGTTGCGTATAAAGTTTACTATTTTCTGCTATACGTGTGGAAGGATATTTTGAGTATTATTTAAAAAAAAACATTCACAATGCAGAGAAAACTAAAACATTCTTTGATAAGCTAGGTTCTTTACATGTTGGAAACAAACTGAATGGCCAACGTTTCCTTGGGAAGACCAGCCTGGTGTCAGCAATGGTGATGCATGCAGAGCAGCATGCTCGGATACCATCGATGATGTGGTGTGTGACAAATTTCCCCGATCTAACCCAACATGAATACCCCTTCCATACTGTGTATTCGTAACATGTATACAAATATTTCTACAATCGAGCCTTTTGTTATTATTACTTTGCAAACTCAACACAAGCCATAGTGATAAGGCAGTTCAAATGATAACCCACTTCGCCCACACTCCAGCATATTTAGCTGTTGCGTAATGCTGCAGCAGTAAACCCTAAGTTGACACAAAATCTCAACATGGTTCACTTGATTGCTGAGAAATACCATGTAGCACCTTATGTAACAACTTATAAAGCACCTACAAATGTTTGTGACCACATACATTTTTTTGAAACGGGAAAAAAAAGGTGAAGAATTTTACAAACTGGGTGGCAGAAGAAAAAACATGTATGTACTCACCACACGTGTAGGAACATCTCCAACTGACCTGCACACAAAAAAAGGTCAATACCACTAACATTTAAGGATATCTCCACTCAACCCATCCAACCTCGGGAAACCCACCCACACCCATCCATCCTCACCCCAACTGGTGAACTTGAAGCAACGATGAACACACCAATGGAACACTGTCAAAATTTCGGGTAACCATGAGATTTTTTGCTACTTTGTCTTATTGGCCTTCAATGCAAAGCATTCAGTCTCACAGGTACCAAGTTTATCCAGCCAGTCTTGGTCTGTCTCCAGTCCACTGTCCTCTTCAGCCACTGAAGAACTATGAGACACTGTCGTGCTATAGTCATACCACATAGTTTGTTCCTGAGGGCAAGCACTACAGCATGTCAGCTGTCAGACACTGGTGCGCTACAGCCATACAACATGGTTTGTACCTCCAGGCAGGCCTTCCATGTCATCAAGATCATGATGATTGTCTGCACAGATGCTGACTGACAGTTTCTTTGACATTTCAAAGCCTCAGCCTTTGTACTTTTCTAGGCAGATACTGAAGAGGGTGGGAGACAGCAGACAGCCTTGTCTGACTTAACAATAGATCTGAAACATTGGCCTTGTGTTTTTGACATACAGGTATCTTCCATGATTGATGAAAGTACTGATGTTATTTTTAAATAAAGGATTAAAAAAAAAAAGGAAAACAAGAGAGAGACAGAAGGGAGAAAATGGGTACGGGCGGTCAAGGTACACAAGTGAGGATTACGAACACCATATCTTGTTTTGTTATAATGCTGTACAAATCCTGAAAAAAAAGACGCATTCACAACAAAATAAAACAAAAAACCCCACAGATATGAGACCTCCCACTCACCTCTCCCTAGCTTTCTTGGGCTGAGCACCGTCACTGTCAGAGTCCATGCTGGAGCCGTTGTCAGAATCAGATGGCACGTCAGAGGTGGCAGGAGCTTCCACTTCCTTCGCTGCTGTCACAGTGGTGTTGATCTTCTCTGGCTCTGCCGACACTGCGAACCCACACTTCTCACCCCGCGACCTGCACAAGAGAAACACAAATAACAGTTCCTGTAATACAAGCAGTCAGTGCACCACCTACATGGCTAAAAAGATAAAAAATAAACAACAACAGATGATACATACAAACAGAAATGCACAAACTGAAGGAAGGCTGCTGCAAGCTGTCAGAGAGGAAAATGCAAACAGGCATGAAAGCTGAAACTGATTGTACATAAGGAAAGGTTAAAGATCCCATAGCTTAACCGTTATTATTTTGTTATTATATTGGGTATTTATATAGCGCCTATCCTCGGTCACAGACCAAGCCCTAAGTGCTTTAAAATAAACACACTACCTCACTCACTCAACGGGCTGCCTACCCAGGTAGAGTCAGCCGAAAAGCAGCCTACTGGCACTCATTCAGTGTGTTTCCCGTACCATACAAATATCAGTCACTCATTTTCATTTTTCTCATTTATTCCTCCAGTTTCTCACATAGGATGCATGCGATGTCTATACGTGTCCTCCATTTCCACCGGTACACGATGGCACACGATAACAGTAAGTGACAATTTTTGTGGCTTGATAAGAAATACCAGGTGGCTATCTTTTTTTTTTTTTCATGCTGATCGATGAGAATGAGGATGATTAAGATGAAGCTACGGATTTCCATTTCGGTCTGAGACTACATGACAGGGCTGTACTCTACGCTTCCTTTCATAATATATCCCTGCGTCAACCAGGCCCGAGAGATACAGGCACCTGCAGTGTTGGTCAGGAAATTTGAGCAACACTCTCAGAAACGCATCCATTAAGTGGATGAAACTCGACTGTGTGGTCCCAGTCTTCCCAACTGAGTCCGCAGCAAACTCAACTCTGGGTAGGAGCCAGTCGGGGCAGAAAAAAACCCACATGACTCTGATGGGATTCGAACCCATGACCTCCCAGCCGGCAATCCGCGACGCTAACCACTTCGCCACGGTGGCTGGTAGTGGCCATCTTTGATCTACATCAATTTTGCCAGCGCAGCGGGAACCTCCCCTGCTCTTTTCGATTTTCAACTGCTGTGGGTTCTTTAACATGTGTAGGGGGCCAGGAAAGCACACAGATCCGACTCGCTTATAGTCCCCATTCGATGGACTTGATGTTCAGTTCGATTTGTCATTCAAACTGGGGAAAGAAAGGGCGAGAAAGGCGGGGCTCGAACCCACGAACTTATCACACGTTGGATTGGCAGGCGAACATCTTAACCACTCTGCTACCTTTCTTCCTTTACCAACCGTGTCAGCCAATAGTGGCTGACGGGATTTCTTTCCCTTGTGCTGCCTCAGCCAAGGCTGGCTGACGGACAGACAGTACATTCTGCCGTGTCATTGGGGATGTTGTAGCGAATTGTAGACCTCACTTTCAGTGCTCTATTGTGAACTTGGCTGACCCCAGCAGCTTTGAAACAAAGCGACTGGCGGCACCGGGCTTTCCCCGCTAAGCGTGCGGCGTGTATTTTCCTGTGCCAGAAAAAATGTCGGTCAGGCAAAGGGGTGGTAGCAATTCTTGCTTGATGAAGTGCTTGAAATCATATTACAAAGTGGATCTGGTGATGAGGGGAGTGATAGAAAGATAGAAAACTATGAAAGAGAAGAGGAAAGTGAATTGTTTGAAGATGCAGCCATCTCTTCATCTTCTGATTTGGTGTTGTAAAAGAATGGAAGAGAATGTAAACAAAGAATTTTCTTTACTTGGCAGACATGTTTTTCAACGCACAGTCATGTATATACATTGAAAGTAAATGATTCGAAATCACTATGTTCAGTTAGTTGAGTGTTTTTATTTCCTATGACACCTAACACAACACTATCAGTTATTGTCTAGCTACTGTAAAAATAAATTAAAAAGTGGCCAAATATGCGTGTCAGCAGGGACTGAGCGCTATGCGCAAGCGTGCGGCAGCAGGGAATCGTGCTGTCCATGCCACTCTCAGCTAGATAGTAATAACGGCCATTTGGGCAGTGAACTATCAGAGGTTCACCCTGTGTAGGGCACAGCATGATGGAAGGCCGTACCCATCCCTCTCCTTCCACTGCCTTTAACCTTTTCACGACGCACAGTGCGATAGTGACGGCAACTCAGTCGACCTGTTCACGATGGGCCGTTCCGTGGTGACAGCAACGCTGCTGTACTCCCTGGACGTGCCGTGCCTCTGTGATGGCACAACTTAAAAAAAAATCCTCTGTTCTCTTGTCTACAGTCTAAGGGATGCAGCTGCCCTAAACATTTAGAACAGGGTTCTAGCGACTGGAAGGTAAGTTCACATGCACTAGCGATGACCTTCGTGACCCCAGAATAGTCCAAACTAAAAGACCTGTCTCAGTGTCTGGCACTGAGAATTTTTGCAAAAGGCATGTGTGGAATTTCCTGCCTCGCCAACATGTGGGGCAGCAGAAGACTGACAAGGGGTGTTAGAACTGGTTCAGCAAAGTAGTTCAGAGGATGAGAAGGGTAAAGGTGTACAGTTTATCAAAAAGAATCTGAGTCCCCTTTCTTCCTCATTTGCTGTTGTCATACTAACCAAACAAATGTAAACAAGACTGTGTTCTCCTACGTTTCACTTATGTTGTTTCTGTAACTGTAGCATTGCTGTTTTACCCAAAATGTATATAAGTCTATGCTCATTGCAAAGTTCACGTTTTACCCTTTTCCATTGATACATAACAATTGCTTGTAGGGTTTATATTAGGGGATGTAAAATAAAATAAAAAAGTGCAAAAATTGCACGTCTGCAATGGTTGTAAGCATGTGCGGTGCACACGTCTGCAGGGAAGTGACGTTGCTCTGCTGACCTGTGCCCATCTTGAAAGTATTAACCTTCCATGAACTGAATCTGGTACCCATTTACTGCTGAGTGGACAGAGAGGGTTTTTAAGCCAGAGATATCCAACCTCACTTGTGGTTCAAAACTCACGGCCATCAGTTCTGCAGGCAAATGTTTTAAACATTTGGCTGTGGGCCCCTCTACCTGATTGTAAAAAACACAGTTTTGCTGTTGGAACTTTTATTATCAATTACACACTAAATCCATAGATTTAGGAACATAGTGTAATCTGGAACCCTCTCTGCTCTCAGTGGTCTCTCCACCGGAAGACTGGTATTTCAGTGCAATCAGAATGACTGGTGCATTATGAATGAAACAAAAATCAGTAATAAATGCCATTCTTGTTGACCTCATGTTGTAGTGTTGAGGAGGTTAATTTCAGTAATTACAATTAAAGACTGATAAAAAGGAAAAAAAAACCCCAAACAAACAATTTCCGCATTAACTGTGAACACATTACACACCACCTTTTTCTGGGTATATGCTTATGATTACTGGTTACAAAACACACCCAAAGGGTATGGATGCACAGGTCTGATAAACATGTGGTACGGAAAACCAGTGGTAGTGAAATGAAATACTAACATCCATGTGTATCAAATAATAAAGACAAACTCTCACTCCGCTAAGAAACTCTTCAGGGTCACTAGGACTAAGACTAGTGAAGCCAACTATGATGATGAGCTTTCAAATAACAGTGTCAGGCTGAGCCTTTGATGTCACTTGTCCACTGTATATACAGCATGTACCAAGGGAATTCTGCAGATGAGACAGTGCGGAGGATGGCGCTCAGGAACAGGAGCTAATGCTTTACATGAGTCCCCCATGAAGATAGTTTTTGTTTCCAGAATCTCTTACTTGCCTTCCTTTCTGAGGCCGAGGCAAAACATTTGTTCAGCCACAGTGACTTTCATGTCCCAAACACTGTGACCTTCACCATGATAGCCCTGGGACACCAGGAACTGTTTCCTCCTCCAGTTGTGGGTCTTGGTAGTGTCTTTCCCCATCTGGTCTTGCTCCAGTACTGGATCTGTGTCCATGGAATCCTCTTTGCCGGGTTTGATCGGATTCTCTTACATACTACATCTCTTGACATCTCTGGCACAGTCAACAGTGTACCCCAGGTTCTAACATTCGCGCTATACGGTGTCTCCAGTGTCTCAAAAAAAGTTTGAAATAATGAATATGACCAAGTTAAGTTAAAAGAACAATTTCTGATACCAAAAGTATGTATATGAATGAATAAATACACAAGTATGGAAAAAAGAAAACAACAAAAAAAAACACTTCCCTTCTTGTTGTTTTCTTGTTGCAATGCTGAGATGAGGAAAGCATCTCATACCCAAATCTAATAAACTGGCTACCACAAAATTGTATATACAATACTTTCCATGACGGTTTGGCAGAGTAGAGTGTTACGTGTATTCAAGATAAACTGGTGTGCGTCAGGCTATGAAACATTCTGACCGGTGCATGTTGAATTCTGAAGTGTCTATACCTGGGTGAATCAGTGTAGCCTAGTCGTTTTGGCCATCTCATACACACGACCAGCTCTTAGGGTCAGGTCTGTGTCTACACCGCTCAGAGCAATCACTGGCCACAGTGCACATCAGTCCAGCTCACACACTACACCATGTTTTGGCTCTATGTGCTCAGACACGGTCTCATTTTCCTGGTCTAGTACATCTGGAGTATAACCAGCAAAGTACAGTCTGCAGAGGAATTAAAGCATGTCATGTCCCAAAGTGCCTTATTTATGGACAGATCATGCTTTTTCTTTAAACATCAGCGTGTGTATGACACATTCAAAAACATCTTGCAGTCCAAGCATGACGGTGCACTTCAACAGTGTGGATGAACAGGTGTGCAGATTCTGACCTGGCATCCTTGTCATTGGCCAGGGCCTGGTAGATGAGGTCCGCATCTCCATCACCTTCACCAGCGACATCTTGGTGCACTTCTTCACCTGCACATCATCGCCATCAGCCACACACCATGACAGCACCATCATCATCATCATCATCATCATCATCTGACAGCGTGACATTTTCATAAATAAGAATGAACAGTGCCTGAATGGTGCAGTCTTGCAGTAAACTATTCATTGCATTTTCAAACACTATTTATTCATTCCTGAGTAACAGCTAGCATACTGTAAAAACATGTTATATGCACACATATAAGGAACACAGTGTGGCTTAAGATGCTTGGTTGAAAACACGGGTTTTCATTTGTACTTTAACAGGTAAATGTTGAGGTCTCTCCCTCCCAATCAAAAGGAAGCTAACAGAATTGGACAGGTCACAGAGCCCAGCATATATAATGACATTTCTTTAAAAAAAAAAAAGAAGACAGAGATGATAAACAATGATGAAGTTTAAACAGTCTAGAATCACACTCTGATTCTTTCCATTTCAAAAAACCCATTTCACCTACATACAAAGAAGATAAACGTTGTCCTAAAGAACTGAAAGTCAAACAGGAATTTTTTTCAAACAATGTTCAGCCATTATTTTAGTCCTCATGCACCAAAAATAGTAACAAGTTCTGACTGGTAGGAAAAACCACTGGCATTCTGCCTTCTGAAAGCAGGCATAGGTCTCCACTCCCACAAGCAGACACGTTCTAGTAAACAACCTACCTGCCTACCCATCTGGTTGCAACAACAAATTCAAAGATTAAAAGGTAAGGTTGGGGACAGTAGGATAAATCAAAAGTACTTTCAAGAATCTGAGGTAGGGCTTGGGTAGAGGTTGTGGGAGGGTACAATCAGAATAAAACAAACCCACAACCTAAATACGACAATGGGGAAAAAAAACAACTGACAAGGTGATGTGGGGTTAAGGGGGGCAAGAGGTTGAAACATGAAGCATGAACCACAAAGATGAAAAAAAAAAAGTCTGCCTGATCCACCTTCCACAGTAAACATTTTCTAAAAGTTTACTTAAAGCCTCCAGAATAAAACCCTAGCAGATCTTTTTCAATGAACCTGTCTCCGTCCCCGTCTCCTCCTCCTCCTCCTTCCCAACTTGCCCCACCCACCTTTCCATCCCTACAACAGAGTGATTCTACCACAGGAATCGGAAGAATATCATTCCCCCCCCCCCCTTCCCAAACTTCCCCGAAGATGGGAGTATGGCTGCCTTAATGGCAGGATCAAAAATGGTCATACACACAAAACTCCACTGCCTGTCTATACAGGCAGAGTCCACAGGAGTATCAGCCTGCGTATGCAGAAAAAAAAATCCCCTGAAGATGCACCCTGTAATGGGAAGAATGGGGGAGCTGATGATGACGATAGCTGAGAGGCCCTACAAAAACGTGGCTTGTCCGAGTCCGTTCTCACCTGGTCCTGATGCAACAGCATCTGACCTATGACCTGCAGCATGCAAATCTCACGGTGTGTTTGTTGTTCTGACCAATCATCATCCGGCCCTCCATCACACGTTCTTCCCGCTCTGTGGGGTCCATCAGCAGGTGTTTCCTGGAGAATGATTCCCAGAATGCTATTTATTTTCTGGGAGCAAAATGGAACTGCATTTTGTGGATATCCATGCTGATGATGTGGGATCACACTAAAACATTTATCTCTGTGTGTATTTGTGGCTAAACTGGTTTGGGACCAAACTGTGTCTTTTTTTTTTCAAATGGACAAGACAAAGTTAAACTTGAATTCACATGGATGATTTAGAATTTTTTTTTTTTTTTTTTCAGACTGACAAAGTTATATGTGTATTCATATGGATGATTTGAAATAAAGTAATACTCATTTTTCACAGGGGAATGAAACAGGATCACTCACATGCTTCTGGTGCAACATCCGGAGTCAAGTAATATCTTTGGAAAAAAAACCGAGAGCCACACACAGTTTTCAGGTGGAGGGTAAGTAACCACAATATTTTTTTTCTTAAATGGATACAGCATAACAGTTTTCATCATAAGGGTCACTGGGAATTATACACATAAAAAATTTCTAATGGATAATACATCATGACATATACTGAGATCAATGCAACAAAAAGCAAACAACTTTTTTAAAGATGGATAATACACAAACGAAAAATACCTGTTTTCTTTTTTTCAACCACACTGATAAGCACAGCTTTCTTTTTATAGATGTTAAGGACTCTTCTTTATAATGTGTTTATGCTACTTGACACATGGTTACAGAATGTATTCAGATGTTTTCTTTCTTTATTTCTTTTGTGTTCCCAGTCATGCTAGATCCTCAGTCTAGTAAGTAAGGTGAAGTCAGCAGTCTGCTGCAGCAACCCCGCTGGTCCCCACAGATCTAACACATTCTATTCTAACTAAAACCACTTTTACCGTAACAAACACTACATTACTGTTATCATCACTCTCACCACTGGCATTGTCACCGACAGACTGCATACGCAGACTGCTTTCAGACTGTGACCTACCCTTGATGGAAGAAGGCGAAGGTGATGCACAGTGGCATGTGGTGAACGCTGAGGGGGATAGGGTCTCGCTCTTCTGCAGTGTGCTGTGGGGCAGACCACTCAAACATCAGTCACTAACTGAACACAAAAATGTGCATCTTAACTATCTGTAAATTGACCACACACACACACACACACACACACACAAAAAACACACACACACACACAAAACACACACATACCACACACACACACATACACACACACACACACACACACACACACACACACACACACACACACACACACACACACACACACACACACACACACACACACACACACACACACACACACACACACACACAACACACACACACACACAAACACACACACACACACAAACACACAAGCAAACTCACACACACAAAAACCTCGCTCCTCTGTTGTGCACTACTTCATTTGAACATCAACAAGTTACTGGATAAAACATACATACCAAAAGTTAATTGTCAGTAAATTTGAAAATGTCTAACTCCTCTGCCATGTGCCTCACTAAAGAAACATCAGTCAGTAACTGAAAACATTACAGTGTTTTTAACAGGCAAATGTCTTGCTTCACAAATGCATATTGTGTAAGTATGTGTGTACATCAATCAATAACTGAACACAACATCAATAAACCATTTAAAACGGAAAATTTTGTCCAAAAATGTAACGCACACACACACACACAAACACACGCGTACACACACACACACACACACACACACACACACACACACACACACACTCACTCACACACACACACTCAAACTTTGAAGTTTTCCTACACACTGTGAACCACTGTGAGGGAGACATGAGTGCTGTGTTACTTATGTTCATCTGCTGTAGAACATTTTCCACTGCTCAAGCTTTTAAAATCCACAAATGGCAGAATCTTAACGTGTGGGAATAAGGCACAGAACAAGTATGGAAAAACGGATAAAATAGAACAGAAGTAACAGGCAGTATGACAGGGGGTTTCTTTTGTTTTCTGTCTTTTTGCTTTGGATGTCAAGCATGTGAACGGTAAGGCTTTTAACATATGTTGTTTCCCCAAAGCAAATTCGGTACGGAGTCACAGAATGTAAAGCTTTAGCTCAGCTCCCTTTAATGCTTCGGCAGGAAATACTCACAACGGTCACCTCCTCTCCCTTGACAGTGACGTCCGATCTCCTGTCCATACCAACAAAATACGTGTCAGACATGGTTCACACAAGACAGTGTCTGATGTACCTACCAAACAGGCATCATGTTCCAGAGGTGACCTCTCATGCTACTAATGAAATCAGCACAGAATCTGGTGTCACAGACATTGTATAATAAACAACAAAGAGAAAACAACATGATTTGGGCAATACAAGATATGTGTGTTCCATAGTTGAGTACAGACATGACCTTTGCTTTGTGTATTTATTTACCTACTTTTTATCAAAACTAATTTTTTCCCCCACATGAGTGGGTTGCACATGGCGGAAGGGGTGCATGTTGTGGGTAGAGGTGTGCAAGTCAGGTGTCTCTGTGTGGGGGGGGGGGGGTGAAAGGGATTTGGGGGGGCAGGGGGAGGGGGAGAGGGGGGGGTTAAGAAGTAGGGAGGGGGAATGAGAGGACATCATGAAAGCAAGCCTGTGTGGTGTTGTCCAAGTTCAGGTATGCATGTATTTCTTTCATATATAAAGTGCTTTGAGGTGTCGGAGAAAGTTATAGAAATGTCTCTTATACATATCATGACATCAGCCAAGCCTGAAAGATTCAGATACCCGCAGTGTGGATCCAGAAATTTCGGCAATGCTCTGCAACAGGCATTCACTAAGAGAATGAAACTCACTTAATTGTGTGGTTCCAGTCTCCTGATTTCAGCCCACAGCAAACTCACCTCGGTCCATACCCTGGAGCTGGCCCAAGGGCTACCAATTATGTGTGCTGCAGTATGTTTCTCTTTGCCAATTAAAAATATGAACTGTATCCAAATGAAAATAAAAATTCGTCTCTTCTGTTGAGAGTGTATATACACAAAAATGTAAAACTTCAGATACATAACAAGAAATATAATTTAATGTAACACATGATATATAATTACAAAATTTTACCAAAATGTAACACATGATATTCAACACAAAATAATAATAACAATGCAACAATTTAGAAATATAATCAATATGTAATACTTCACATACAACACCAATATATCACAAAAAACATAATTCTAGGAATGAAGATTATCCATGTTCCCTCACTTCACTAGTATCTTGATTAAATACATGGGTGAAACTTACAACACAGACCTCAAATTCAAAAGTTAGAAAGTAATAGTTACCTACAGATGAGCTCTGTGAATATGTCTGCATGCTTGCGTGTGTGTATGCGTGCATGCATGCGTACTTGTGTGCATGCGTGTGTGTGTGTGTGTGTGTGTGTGTGTGTGTGTGTGTGTGTGTGTGTGTGTGTGTGTGTGTGCGCGCGCGCGTGTGCATGTTTGTATGTGTGTGCGTTTAGGGATTTACATATCCATGCTACCAGTAAACACAACACTGACTTGAAATGCTTGAGAGCAGCAATGGCTGCCATACTGCAGCAATCCAGGATGTTCCCTTCATGGTTTAGCACTGTGATGTCCACCCGCAATATCCACACCTACACATACATACAGCTTCACTGAGTTACCTAATGGTTCAAGTGCATCCACTCGCATGGTCAATACTGACACACAAACATGTAGCAATCATGTACATGCATATATTACCTCAGTGGTCCAGATGTATCCATGTACACTATCCATATCTGTACACACCTACAGCAGTCATGTAAGAGCATGTTACCACGGTAGTCCAACTATAACCATTAAGAAAGTCCATATGTCGTTTCACAGTGCTGTATCGTCACGGTTCAGCTTAGAGATGTCCAGTGTCTATGTACACATCTTTGCACTCCTGCAACTCTTAACACTCCTGCAAGTGAAGTCATAGTATGTTGTTGTTGCAGCAGATTTTTCTTTTTTGCAGTCATAGTATGGGCATCTATAAGCGTACCTCTAGCAGTCAAATCATGTCACAGTGCATGACCTTCATGGTTACACACAGGAGGTTAGTTTGAACCAGCACCTGTTGGTGAAAACTACAGAACCACTTTCAATGAATCTTGGTGGAAGGACGGAATGTGGCTCAAAGGGGCTAACCTACTGACTCATGAATGCCCATGTAGTTACTTGACTATGTGAGCTCACTCTTCCCATTGGAGCCCTCAGAACACGTCTCTGGGTGAGGAGCCAGCTGCGGCCCCCCTCCAAAAAAACAACTAACAATATGCTGCCAAGGTCTCAAAAAACATAAAGAGCAGCATTTTGACATTGTAAGTGAAGCTTTCCAAATTTAAGCATAGCACTGGAATATCATGGAACACATCAGACAGACCAGTACTATCAGTCACACTTTGCTTCGCACACACCATGATGGTAGACTGAGAGGACAGAAATCTTACTAGTTCTTGCAAGGTTTTGGCCAGACCTACAAAAAAATCAAATGGCCAACAATGAACCCAAATGGTAAGGCAGCAAAATCATGATGACCATAGCAGTTTCTGCTTCTACTTTTTCATCCTGTGAGCTAAACCTGGCCATTTAATGAAACAAATCTGTAGTCTAACGCTCTACACTGTCTTGGTTCCATTTACACACTGCCACTATGTCCATGATGCGCATTTTTCTGAAATATTCAGAAATTTTTATTCTTGGCATGGCATTTTGTCACAAAGTGTGGCAGCATAGCATTGGCAATGAAATCGTAGCACACTATGCTGATAGTGTAGCACTTGGCAGCTCTGTGCTGCGGCTTGAGTTTGAATCCACAAAGCTTCAACATCACCCCCCACCTCCCCCTGTGCCCCCCCCCCCCCCCCCCCCAATCCTCCACTGACAGCCTGCATTGCTAACCACAGCTCCATGGTGACTGGCTGGAACAGGAAGTTTGTGTAGCAGTCATGTTTTCACCCAAATCAAGTCTGGATTTAAAGGGAATGATGGTGATTGGTGCATGCCATTTGACCATGATGTATGCCCGATTAATTGAAATACACAGCTCTTGAGCTCATCAAGCTGAAACACATGCCAAACGCTTTGAGTGCTCACTCACGCCACGTCATGTTGATGACAGCCTAGCTGGCCATGGAAGCTCTAAGGCATACCCCAAAATGAAAGCTTTGAGTCATATTGATACAGCCGGATGAAAATGTTTAATGCATCAAGTGTTTGACAGATCTCCCTTACTGCTGAGTATCAGATCTGATTCAGTCTTGTGATGGGAGTTTTAGATTGTGTATCAAACTGGCCAGACTTCAAAAGGAGCAAAATAAGGTCCCGTGGCTTGTACTTGATGTTATACTTTGAGTGATCTTATGGGACTGTGTCTGTTTGCTGCAAGCGATGATAATCAGAATGCTCAGGATCTTGGTAAGAAATTGAAATCACCAACAACTCAAACTGAAAAAAAAAACAACAAACAACAAAAAAAAAAACTGGCAGGGAGACACATTCTGGAAGAGCAGAATCCTCAGACTTACCTTTTCCCCTGAAACAATACACAGGGACTCCAAATCCACACACTTTGAGTCCTTCAGACAACGCTCCAATAGCCGGTTCAGAACCACTGTGTCTTCGGATTGTCTGCACACATTGGGGATTTCTCTGTCAGCTTGTTGTGAACGTTTCAAAACTGGCACTACATATTTCCGAATTCTGGTAATGATCTTATCACCCTTACACAACATGGCATTAAGATTCCCTCCATTGTAAATGCACATCTTTTTTTAAAGGACTTCATACATCTCACTGAAAAAAAAAAACGACGAAGCTGCAGTATACTTACCTCCCTGCCTCAAATGAGGGATGAGCCATGGGGCTCATCTCCACATTGACATGCAGAACACCCTCATTGGCTCTCCGTACTTTGGGGCAGCCAATCTCCCCAGACACGTGTGCCAGCACTCTGCAATCAACCCATGACATGACCAGAAACTGACCAGTGATCAATACACAATATGACCTATGATTTGCGGAATCAGTTTTTGAGCAGTTAAATTTCTTGATGCGTCCATTATTTACAAACAGAGTCTTTCTGGTTACAAATTTGTTTGGTTGGTTCAAATAGTCATACGTGGAGATGAATGGCTACCTCTTATTTTAGAAGTTTTACAAATGATTATCACATGACGTTAACCTGATGATGGTGTGGTCAGCTGAGAAAGAATATCAAACAAAAACGTAAACTACCTGATGATATGTGCACTTAGGGACAGATGTTGTAGAGCATAACAGTTCCAGAAGCTTTCAGAATTTGCATTTATAATATTCGATAAATATTGACTGATCATGCGACAGCACTTGTTCTCTTTCTTTCTTCCTTTTTTTTTGTGACTTTCAGCTTTAAAATCTGTAAACAGGTGAGGCCAGATTTTGATTGCTTTTAAGAAAGTGCTATATGAAGTTCATTGGAGCTCAAAATCATGTCTCCTTTGGGACCATTGTCATGACATCTGAAGAATGAAATGTGCATTTTCTGTTGGAAAAAAAAAACAACTTCAAATTTCTTGTACGCATGGGAAGCCTTGTGTTCTGTCTGAAAGTGATTCAGCAAGAGATAAGGAACAGAATCTTATCTTAAGATACATGTCAGCATTCTACACACAAAGTGTTTCCAAAGAACATGACTATTTTTTCATTGCAACATTTGTGACATCAGCATAATCGTGCCTGATGATTTTTGTTTTTGTTTTTGCATTTATCAAGTTTTTCTTTGATGTGCACTGAATATTCTTTTTTTTTTTTTTTTTTTTTTTTTCATCAATCAACTGGCTTTTCAGTTGTGTGACTTTTATATTTCTAATTTTCATAATTCAGAATGAATAATGGTTTAAAGAAAAGAAAAGAAAAGAAAACAAGCTAAAAAAAAAAAAAACCCTATCCATTACAAAAAAGTTTTCTTAACTGAGAAAGTGAATACATGTATAAAGTGCATACATAAAGTATGCTACCTTGAACGGTCAAAAACAAGTCATTTAAAAAAAAACAAAAAAAACTTGTGTTTCAGAACAAATATTGAAAAAAAAAAAAAAAGCAGAAAACCTTTTCAAATATTATTTAACCCCTCCTCAAAAAAATTCAAGTGATACAAAGTGCTGCACATTTTGCAAATCTATCATCAAAGATCCATCTCTTTGAATAAAAAAAACATGTCCAACATTAGAAACTGGCTTTTCTAACTCATGAGTGTAGTTTTATTCAGCATGCACTCAGACAGGCCACACACTCAGTGAATGAAAACACCTTTGCATTTTTATAATCACAGACATACACCTATATGATACACGTGTGAAATGAACCAATCCAGAGTCCAAAACTTGTTTTTGCCAATGAGAACCTGGCAGGTTCCAAAGCTGTTTCCAAAGGCTATTTTAACCTGCCGGAAATCTGTTGGCTGCCTTCCATCCACTCTCTGTTCAAACAAAATCAGGAAAGATCATCATTAAAAAAAATTACTATTTCATTTGATAAAAAAAAAAAATCTATAATTGTCCTCACTTGAATTTGTAGATCACTAAATGTGACAAAGCTTGAAATGTTAATTGTTATATATAAAAACCAATCATTTATTTAAAAGAAGACATCCCAAAATGAAGTACATCATAATTAACAAGATGCAAAGCATATAAACCTACTCCCAGTTTATCTTCCTGAAAAAGTCACAATCAAACATTCGTTATAATGTATTTCATCACTGAGATATTCCATAAAGAAGACAAGCTGTTTTGGGTCGTTATAGCCATTAGTAGCAGCTATTCTAGTAAAATAAAACATACGGCATCATCCGTGACCCATAATGAACATACCTACAAATTTTCAGAAAGATCGGTCCAGAAGTTTTGTCTGGAGTGAGTGGAACACATTTTGACCACAGATAGACACACACAGAGACAGACAGACACACAGACAATATTTCTCCACTCCCATTGTAAAGTGCTCCCTGTTCTATAAGAACTGTGGGTACAAAAAGGCAACATGATTTTTTTTTTTTTTTTTTTTTTTTTTTTTTTTTTTAAAGACAGCTCCTTCAGATTCCTCAACAGACTGTATCCTGGATGGACACATTAGCAAAACTCAAGTCCAATTTGAATAAAACTCACCACACAGAATTGATGAAAGGCAGTCTTTTTATGCAGGCAACCGAGCCAGCTCACAGAATGAGCTTGCAACCAAGCTAAAGCTTTATTCCAAAGTTTAATTTGTGCACTGCAGTGCAGTGGAGCACAGAAGCTTAGGAAAGTTTATTGTTGTACTGGCAGAACGAAAAAAACAACAAACAAACAAACAAACAAACAAAAAATGAAATCTATTGCAAGAGCAAAGATAAACTGTTCAAAAATGCCTTCAAAGAAAATTACCAAGAAACACTCTCTGTATCTGAAGTCTGGCTAGGATTCGAGCGGGAATACTGATCTCTTCATTTAGTGGGGTAGGGGGCAGGTGGACAATTGTGTAGTGTTGAAGTTGAGGAAAAAAAATATATACTGCTATCCAGACTAACTCATGGAAAATGTTGTGAACAAACACCCACTTGTTCTCGTCTCCCGTTCCTCTCCCCAACATGCACAACCAGAAAAACTAAAGTTACTCATGCAGTACATGCGTACTTACACACTCTCACTCATACACTCACAGGAAAGGTGCTGTAGCATGAAAACTAGTGCAAAATAAGATGTAGTACTTTCTGACCAGTTAAGCCATAAACGGGACAAATCTATGGGCACTGAGGATCTTATCAAAGAATGAAAAAGTTCTGTTCAGGGCGGGGGCTCGTAGGGATAAAACTTAGCAGACCTATGAGTATGACAGACCTATACCAAAAAACTCCCCCCAAAACAATTATATTTTTATGAAGGTGCAACCCAGGATTTGCAGTTCCTAACTGCTTGAGATGAAAGAGTAATCACTAAACATGCGCCTGAGGACACACACACATACACTCCAAAATCAACATGAATTTATCACTTTAAAAGTTAAACTAAACTAAAAAAAAAAACTCGCAGTCTTTATTCAAAACTATCATCCCATCAGCATACTGCATCTTGAGTTTGTCACTAGAATTTTCTGTAACTTGCATGTCAATGCATTTTATTATTTAATCTTCCTGAAACAAGTTGTACAACTTCTTCTTCTGCCAATGTCCATCTGTCGTTGTTGACAGTTGTTGACATAAAATTATGTAGGAGTGAAGGATTTTGCACAGTGTGAGGAAACAAAATGTGTTGGGTTATTGGGTTTGTGTCAACACTCTCAAGCTGGAAGTGCTGAGGGAGGGTGACATGACAGTGTCAGGGGGGCATGGCACTCCAGATATGGATGGTTCTGGGTAAGGAGTTGTTGCGGTAATCAGTGTGGCAAAAAAAAAAAGTGTTGGTACAGCTGCTGGTGGCGGCTTCTTTTATCCTCAGAGGACAGGGGCATTAGGCTGACACAAGCCGAGAATCCAGAACAGATTGTATGGAGCATGGTGACCCAGGTGAGACACTGACATCCTTCATAATCATTTTTAATCATCAGACAAGTTTTGCGTACAGCGACAGTTGAAAAAAAAAAAAGAAGAAAATATCTTTTGTCAATTGGTTGATCTTTTCTTCTTATCTTAAAAAAAAAATTGTGGGCATAAACAGGGTTCCCGATGAGGCATACTTTGTGGACATTTCATGCATTGTAACTCGAATATTTGTGAAATTCACCATTTGAAACATTGTATTGCCCATTTGACCACTGTTTTGAAGTGCAACAAATGTGTTTAGTTTACAAGTCAGCACTGAAGTCATTTGTGTCTGTCATCAGTCAAGAATTTCTGATACTGCATCATTATAAAAGTGATAGACCCACCTAACCATAACAACACTGCCTGAGTCAGTGTATGTCAAGAGAGAAAAACAGACAGAAATGAAAGCAAGATGGAAGTATGACCAGATGCTTTGCCAGCGCTGTGATCAGTGGTTATCAATTAAACTTTTGTTAGCTGTTCAACTCATTTTGTTACTTGTCAGTTTGACTGAAATGGGTAACATATGCATGTCAACAGACTGGACATGGATATAAATTCAGCATAATTCAACTCAGCATTACCATGCAAATTAAATATGAATGGCTAATTCTTGCCATGTACATGATACAGGATGATCCACAGACAATTTTTGTTTGTCTGGGTGTGATATAAAGAAAAAAGAAGTGTAGTTGTTGTTGCTTCATTGAACAAGAATATCAGTTCAAACATAAGGACATTCAAAATACTAGAACTGATTTTTAAGACTGCAACAATGGTTACATGCATAGTCCTGGAGTTAGTATAGAAAAAAAAACACAAAAAACCCCCTGAATCTGCACTTAACTGATTTCTGCACAGGCAAGGTATGTGGGTTTCACTATTCAAGATTTTCTACTAGGGGTCAAAGTACCAACACCCTCCCTCCTACAAAGTGAAAGCATAGAGTGAAGCAATCCTTTACTTTAGTCTTTAGGCATTAACCCATGGTTTCATTCAACCCTGACAGGGACACAGCGACTGCCTGTGTAACCCTCACAGCCTGACAAGTTTTGCCTGTACAGTCGGATGATGAGGGCTGATTTACTCAAACTGCCATTCTTGTAACTCTAGACTGGCACATAAAACAACACACTCAACAACAGAAATGTTTTTTTTTTGATAATGCATTCAATTTCCATTATCTTTGAATTATCTGGTGATACATGGTTCCTTGATAAACAGAAGCAGAACAGAGGCTTCATCACTTCATCAGTACTTCTTATTTAAGACATGATGTATTTATTACTACTACAATTGTGATAAATTTACGAATCATAAAAGTTGGCAGTCTCATATTCATAGCCAAAAATATTTTCTGCATATGTGAAAATTGATATGGATTTTTACTTGTACTTTAAAAGTTTTCTTTAGCAAAGATTGCCACCCGCGATGTCATCCAAAACTTGACTCACAATAACTTTACTTCATTAACTCATGGTGTCAGAAGGACAAAAGATTCAGAAAAAAAATCCTCGTATCAATCTAAATTTGCTTACTGAAAGCAGCACATTGTACAAGAGGTTTATAGCTTCAAAATACACTCCCTGTGCTTATTATTCATGTGCAGAACACTGATTCAAACTGTGAGATTTGATTTGAACCTGATGCCCAGTCTCTGGTTGGTCGAAGGCAGCCATACGGGGTGTGTGTGCCCACCATACCAAATGCTGGATACTGGGCGAAAAGAGTTAATGAGACTGGGAATCCTAGCATAAACCCAAAATGTTGGA
>JADBJO010000916.1:80000-82500 GCA_016801955.1 Conus betulinus | reverse complement strand
AGGCAGTGCTGATTTGTTGAGGATTTGGGCCTCAGCTGTTGATGTACAACAGAATAAAGAAAAGAAAAGGAGAATCTACAGATGTGACTGTGGGTGACCTTAACTGCATTGCAGTGGGCCGGAATAGCTCAGTTGGTAGAGCGCCGTACTCATAATCTTGGTGACCCTGGGATTGCGGGTTCAAATCTCCGTCAGGCCGTTTTGGTGCAGGGGGATTTTTCCCTCGGAGTTAACATTGGTTCTGACTCCATTTCCCATACGGTTCTTTGAATGAGATTATAAACCAAGGTTCCATGTAAACGCATGCATAACATCTTGCTCACATGTAAAATCCCATCACCAACTTTCGGAAGAGAAGGCCAGTTTGGCAGTTCTGCAGTCAGCACTACCCAGGTAGGCAGCCCGTTGTATAAACGAGAGTCTTTATTATTTCATATGTAAAACGCTTAGAGCCCTAATCTTTAGAGAGTAGGCGCTATGAAAATTAACATTATTATTATTATTATTATTATTAACAGTGACATTGGACATTCAGTTCGTAAGTGTGATCAAGTGTATGGGTATGAGTATGAATGCAGTGGAAATAGCAGGCAGTGAAACTGGAGTACTGGAGTATTGGAGATATCAAAGTCATCTGACCAACTGAAGGTGTAGTAACTGTTGTGATCTAAGTGCATGTGGCTTTGACAGTATGAACAGTTGTGTACTGATCTCCCCATTGGGGGTGACTCAGAGATAAATCAGTCTGATAACAAAGATGCCGGCTGACTTTCACAGGAGGAAAGTTTTATCTCAGTTCAGTTGAAAGCTTGTGAATGTTCGGTTATCTTGTAAAGGACTCATACAAAACTTAACAGTCCAGCTCAAACGATCTTCATCAAGTATGTTCTCTTATGTTGCTATTAAATTTTATTTGGATCCATGTGAGTTAATGTTCTCTACACTCGAGCATATCAGATTCATGGTCTTGTCAAGTCATTCAGATTTGTGTAGACAGAAAATCTGATTAATGATAAAGCAGACTAATGTTTATTGGTGAAACAAGCGTATGTGACTTGAATGAATGTATCCATGGAACAAAAATGACAAAATTACCAATGTTTGCTTTGAGTGATTGAACATGCTGGCTGAATGACTAATGTTTGTATCATCGATGGAGCAAACATGATTACTGAAGTGACTGACTAGTGTAGTATTTGATCTGTGGAGGAAACATGATCACTGTATTACTGATGTAAGTAATACTAACAGTGGAGCAAACATAGCATAGGTGGCCATATGTGTACACAGAAACAGACATGGTATCTCTGTGTGATTGCTGTATCTATTTCTCACGTGATGTGGTATCATATGTTTTGTCCATAAATGACGTGCTGCCTTAACATCATATTTTGTGAGTTGGTATCATAGATATTTTGTCCATAAATATATTGACTGCATTCATACCTTATTTCATGCGTTGGTATCATATAGTCTGTGTATGAATATATTAATTTAACATTTCATGACATCACAGAGTACAGTTCCGATCAAACTGATCAGTAGGGATCAAAACACCATGGCTGTGTCAGTGAGCTGGTGGATAGGTTTCCCGGCACCTTGCGGCGGTCGAGTCTGGGAACACCTGGTGTTCGCAACAGCTTGGGCAGCTCCGACCAACAATGGGTTCCATTGCACTTAAAAAAATGTTTTCAGACCAGTAAGAACGAGTTTATGATGCGATGAAGAGCAGGGGAATGGAGCGTGAATTTCCTGTTGAGTTGCTCATCGTTCAATGTAAACAATAGCCAGCATTTGCCTTGAACGGACAAACAAAGGCTTGTGTCAAGGCTGGCCCCCAGCCTGTTGTAATTACGCCCTGTGTGACTAATCGTGCTGCGTTGTTTCGTTTTTGTTAGTCAGTTGGCCAGACTGCCAGCATGACTGGAACAGACTGCCAGTATATGACTACAACTATCTGTTGTTCCAACTGGTAGGGGTGGTGGTGGGGGGGGGGGGGGGGGGGGGGGGGGTGACTCATGATGGGGACAGACCTGAGACAGGCTTTGCTGACAGACCTGCGTTGAGCATTGAGAGTGCAATGGTATGAAAAGGTGACAACCCGGCACGTGCAGCAAAAGCTTCATTGACTAAGAGGGATGGTTCGGAAGGGGAGGGGGACGGGGGGTGGGGGGGGGAAGGGGGACAGGATAAGCAAGGAAGGGGGGAAGACAAGGGGGGGGGGGGGGGGGAAGACAAGGAAAGGGGGGGGGGGGGGGGGGGGGGGGGGGGGGGGCAGGGAGGGGGGGGGGGGGGGGGGGGGGGGGGGGGGGGGGGGGGGGAAGAGGGGGTCCAGGTGAGGGTCATGACTGCTCCACTGAGCTGAATTGAGAGCTCTCTTGAACGGCACAGCTCAGCTGGGACGAGGACCCACACAGACTTTCTGGTCCGCGTCGTGGCAGGCTGCTGCGGCCGCCGCAGGAACAGCCGAACGACGGCACCGGCAGCGCAGGCGGTGCCA
>JADBJO010000916.1:67500-75000 GCA_016801955.1 Conus betulinus | reverse complement strand
GTATTGATGACACAGGAGAGAGATGACAAGTGGAAACCAGGGTGTTGACTGGCCAGGAAGGAATTGTTGGTCAAGGTGGCATAATGAGACAGACCAGCGACAGGTGAAGACATTGCATTGGAAGGGGTGTCGGAAAGCAGCCATGTAGACATCAGACACCCTTGTCATCACAGAGCGAAGACTGTACCTGCCCTGTCTTGGGAGCTGCTGTAAAGTGGAGGACAGCGCTGGTGTGACTGGATCTCCAGTGAAGACCTCACCATGCACTGGATGGAACTGATGTCTGTGCGCTCGGCCGTATCAGGGCAGCCCTGGTTGGCAGGTAGCGTCCGTTAGTCCTCTGTGTGACGTGTGATGATGACAGGCTGAGGTCGTGTCTTTCTGAAAAGTTGTGCCCTTCATGTCAGTCATTTCATGATATTGTTATTGAAAATAAAAAAAAAACAAACGAACAAACAAAAGTAAAATAACCTTTAGAATTTCTTTCATCTCTTCACAGTTTGTATATTGAGTAGTTGGAGACAGAAACAAAATGGAAGGGAGGATATAAGGGAGAGAGGGTGGGGGACAGAAAAAGTGAGAAGCTTGACTGGAAGAAAGTGCAGTTAGAGTCTGATTTCAGTCAGCAACAAATTTCCAACAGGACATGGAAATATCCGATATCAATACTCAGCTGTGCAGAATGTGCATGATGTTGAATCAGATAGGGGGTTAAGGTGGGGAGAGAGGGAGGGGGGAGTCAGTGTTGCACCTTGGCAATTAGAAGGTAAATGTGGTCATATCTGGACATCACACACAGTTCTATGGACACAGTCTATGGACATAGTGTACTCAGTTGTCCCATGGACTGATTTTTGAGAAATGGATTATGAATTTCCTTTCATTGCTGACACATTTTCAAATGCCAAAGAGTGTATTTTTCAAAACTTGTCATTTAGTAAGTTGACCAGAACTACGTTTGACTTCATTTGAGTGATGTCAGTGCTGACAGTAACCAACAAAGATTGCTTTGTTTCGGATAGGATATCCTATCAAGTTTTGTTATCAGGACAGGGATAATGGAATGCTTCGTATTGTATTTTTGTTGAACTGCTTTCCTTGAAGAGAGTGTGTTGACATAGTAATAGCACCACCTTCTGCTTTAGTTTGATTGAACACATTATATTTTTGTATCTGAGCTGTATCAGCATGGACTAGCGCAGCCTTTTCATTGCTATGGATTGCAGCATCAAGAGTGTTAAAAGCATACCACAGTCAGAAGCTTGGTTGGAGTGTCATCCTCTGAAAACTAACACTCCCGTCAGCACTTAGGTTGGGAGGGGTGTCTGTGAGAGAGGGGGGGGGGGGGGGGGGGGGGGGGGGGGGGGGGGGGGGGGGGGGGGGGAAAGAAAAACATCAACTGTGGTCCATGTGTGACTCCAGTGTCTAACATAAAACTTCCAGCGCCGAGGAAGAGTGTGCTTGTTCAAACACAACTGCTAAAGGCTGGGTTGGTGGATAGGCAAACCCGCTGTTCTGAAACGCCCAGTGTGGTCGGATTGAGCCAGCAGTGAAGTGCACAAGCATGAAAACGTAAATGAGCAGCCGCGGTTTGTGTGTGTGGCCGTGTGTGTGCACCATTGTTATTCACGCAGCAGTACGAATTTGTTTGGTTTGTGTCCAACTCCCTATCTCCTCTCCCCCTCTTTTTTTTCTCCCTTCCTCTTGCCCTGCCCCCCCCCCCCCCCCCCCCCCCCCCCCCCCCCCCCCCCCATCACTCTCTTTCTCATAAGAGGCTTTTGTCTGAATGTCATTAATGAGCATGAGACAGCTGCTCAGTTTTGTCCAACAGCTGTTCTGGTAACTGAATAACTAGTAGATAAACATGTGTGGCCTGCATGATTGTAGCTCAACTGTCACCAGTAGTTTTAAGTCTGGTGTGTGGTTTGTGTGTGTGTGTGTGGCATGTTCATGCTGTCTGAGCATTTTTAACATATAAATCGAATGGTTGGTATCATTGATGAAAGCCAAATGACCACAACAGGCAAGGCTTTAATTAGTTCAGCATGTATAGTCATATTTGGTGGTGGTGTTCAGGACATCTTCATTAGATGTGTATCACTTGCACGTTCCTTGAAAAAGAAAGGGGAAAAAAGGTGTGTGGGGGTGGGGGAAGTGCCTGTATGAAGAGGCTTGCAGTATGAAAATCCTGTTTTAGATGCACATTCAGTGAAGTTGTATCAGTCTTGGGGTGGGTGTGTGTGACTGTGAACCATGATGTGTGCACACAGTTTATTCTTCACTGCACATACTTTTGTATAGTGTTATGATTTGCCATTCATTTGAACTGGTAATAAAAAAAATGCACCTAATGTAGGTTGGAATAGGAACTAAACAGCTTGAAGTGCTGGGCTCTCCTCTTCTCTTTTTTCTGCGCATGCCTGTCACTGGGTGTAGAGTCATTCAATGTCTGTGGCTAGGAGGACGCTGTTTTGTTATTATTTTTTGTGTTGCCCTTGTGGAGATGCTTGGGCCTCTTTCAGTGCAAATGGTGTCCCTGCCTGCTGTACATCAAGTGGCAGCAGTTCTACTTTCCTGTGTGTTTTGACGTTTTTTTTTTCTTCTATTTTTCGGTTTTCTGTGTTTGTTTGGTCTTTGTGGCCCATTGCCCAGACTTTAATTTGCTTTTAAAGCCTATTTTGTCACAATATAGAGGATGCCAGGTTTACACACAAGCGTGCGTGCACACACTCACACACACACACACACACACACACACACACACACTCTCTCTCTCTCTCTCTCTCTCTCTCTCTCTCTCTCTCTCATGAACTTAAAACATTGTGCTTGCTGCCCACTCGTAAATATTTCACTGAACACTGAAAATTTTCACCTCAGTCAGGCTTCCTGAGGTTGCCAAAAGAGAGGGGAGCACAAAATTAATCAGTAAAATTTCCTCAAATGTACACAGTCAAACTTTCACTTGCAAAAACAAACTTGAAGCAAACTTCTGTAAAAAAAACTTGTAAAGAAAAAAAAAGTTGAAGCAAACTATTGTACATAAAGTTAAGATCTGGTAACTTGGTGCTGAGACTGTACACACAGTTGAAATGTACAAGCCGTCCATTTTGCAGTGATATTACTTATTAGCCATATGGCTTTTTGACAAAAGAGTTTCTTTATTGTTGTATTTAAATGTTTTTTTTTTTAATTAACTCTCTCTCTCTCTCTCTCTCTCTCTCTCTCTCTCTCTCTCTCTCTCTCTCTCTCTCTCTCTCTCTCTGTGTGTCCTCCTCTCTCTCTGTCTCTGTCTCTCTCTCCCCCCCCTTTCTCTCTTTCTCTGTCTGTTCTATTTAAGTAAACTGGGGTGGTGAAAAATACAGCGGCACGGCTGGCACTTTAACCAAGTCTTACTTCTCTTAGTTATGCCAATAGTTTAGAGAGACCATACTACCATACTATTAATTACTAGGTAGATATTGTCATGGTTGGTTGTTTTTCATTTTCAGGATGGAATCATTTTTGTTTATCAGGGTATTGACAGCGCCCCCCCCCCCCCCCCCCCCCCCCCCCCCTCCCACCACCCCCCCCACCCCCAAAAAGAACCTGTGCAGTGGACTGGGGCTGTGTGTAACTTTGTCATCCCAGTCCATTTCTCTGTGGGAAATGAGGTGGCAGGTTTGCTATCCTTTGGGAGAGCTGGTTGCTGTATGGAGACACTAGCTTTGTTCTTTTCTGTCCATGTAATTTTATGTCCCTTTTTGATTCCCAAGATCAAAGTGGATTATTCATCTCTCTCTCTCTCTCTCTCTCTCTCTCTCTCTCTCTCTCTCACACACACACACACACACACACACACACACACAAAACACACACACAAAAGCACACTCTCTCTCTTCCCCCTCTCACACACGCACACAGGCATGCACGCACGCACGCGCGCACACACACACACACACACACACACACACACACACACACACACACACACACACACACACACACATATAAACACATGCTAATGTATGCCTAAATGCACAGGCATATATATAAAAATGCGCATAGGAGCATGGTCACACAAGCCCACAGATCACACATGCATACATGCATGCGCACATGTGAGTGCTTACACACATGCACATGCAAGCACACACTATGAATATGGCACACACACACACACACACACACACACACACACACACACACACACAGAGGCCCACCCACTCATGCACACATAAACACACGTGCACACACACACGCACACACTTGCACACACTTGCACACATATACATGAATGTTCTCGCACATGCAAACACATACAGCTCTAACAGATGCAGAAAATGCTAGGCAAGTACTGAAGGTCTGACCAGGGCGTTGCATTGCTGCACAGGTAAGACATCCGCTAAGTCACACAGATCTATGAAACCCATGTCTTAATCTGTTCATCCTGAACATTCATTTATCTATCAGCTGTAAATACTGCTACTGTGGTGTCATAGCTTAACAGATATGGAGTAACATCTACAGACTAGTCCACTCGTAGCAAAACCTCCTCCATTAAACTGAAAGGCTGTATTTTACTAAGACAAAATGGACTGAGTGAGTTGAGAGATGGAGACTATGAATATCAAAGTCATTATGAGCACAGTATGCCATATGCAGAGTAAATGGTAAACACAGCACTACTGCTGATCATCAGGTCATCTGTGAGTATGCTATAATGGGATATCATGCAGCTGCACAGCTGTTGTCTCCACTCCTGATTACTGGTTTCAAGATGATCGGATCATGGCGCAGTATCAAGTACAAAAGCAGGATAACATGACCATTACACAGCTTTTTCTGGCAGCAGTTTCCTGTGTTTTTCTTCTCATTGCACAAGTCTCTTACTCAGCTTCTGTGTGTTTTTTTTTTTTTTTTTCTGTTTGCTTTCTGTGTTTAGGTGAGGATGACAGCTCGGCGGTGCCTACAGGTGACAATCATTCTGACGTCTTCTTTTTTTAAAAATTTATTTCCTCTGCTGCACAGTGTTCTGTTGCTAATGCACATCTGATTATGATATCATCCACTTGAAACTTGTTACAGTGTTCAAGTCATAACTTTGAAACTTTTTACAGTGTGAAAGCCTAACCTCCCTAATAATTTAATTCTGATCTGTTGCACCCCTATACAACTTGCGTTGACACTAAAATGTTTGTTTAACAGGTTCAGTTATTCGTTTTTGGATTGTTGTTAAACAAGATGTGGAAATTTGTTGGATTTTCATTTGGCAGTTAACAGTGAGTTAAAGCACATTCCAGTTCACTCCACAGCATAGGCTTGCACACATGCACGGGGTATGTACGCACTCTCATACACACAAGCAGGCAGGTAATGATGCATGTACATACGCACGTGCGCACACACACACACACACACACACACACACAGAATTGCCAATACTGATTAAGTGTACATGTACAGTTAAAGCTGGTAATGTCAGAAAATCAAAGGAGTTGAAGGGATGATAGGTGGAGAGGGGGGGGGGGGGGGGGGGGGGGGGGAACAGAATCAGAATCAGTTCACAACAGGCTTTTCATCTTGGAGAGAGCTTGTGACATGAAAAGAAAAAGATCTTTATGCATTAGGGGCTCTGTAGGTGATGACTCACAAATGTGGAATCAGAACAGGCGCCATGAAACACCAGCAGCAAGGTGACTCGGTGACAGTACAGTGTCTCCTTTGGTAGGCTGCCTCATGGTGACTAGATGTGAACTGCTGGTTGTTAATCTGTAGACAGTGTGTAGGCCATGACTGTACAACAGGCTTTCAGGGTAACAGACATCAGTACAAGTACAGCCACCTTTTACTGTGTGTATTATATAAATCGCCTGCTCATTTTTTGTGAATTAAATTCACTATGTGTTCGTGCAGTTTATGCAGGTAAATAATGAAACACACACAAGCAGATATATGTACAAGTATATACATTATGTGCAGGAAGACACAAACATGCTTCTGTATGCGGTGGAGCATCTTGTGCAAATATATGGTTAATTTCAGTCCCAGATGCATAATGTTTATGTTAGAATGGCTACAATAGACTACAAAAAAAAAACCCAAAAAAGATCAACTCATTCAGCCCCTGTGCCCCCGAGCAATGCTCAAACACTACTGATCAGTGCTGTAGACCTGTGCCAGAGCAAAGCTCCAGTGACAGAATTGATGGACTCAGACTGGCTTAAAGTTCAGAACTGTGCAAATAATAGGGACATTTGACATTGCTGAAAATGAAAGATTTGTTCAAAAGGTCAATAGGTTTGAAATCTTTGACCTAAACTGAATATGGTGTTTCGTTTTTAAACATGCAGTAACATTAAAAAATGAAATAATGTTTGAGTTTGTCAATGCAGCGAACATTGAAAGGTGCACCTTGATACTGCAGAACAATGGATTTATAATGATAGTGTGGAAAACATGCAGTTTGAAAAAAAAAAAAAAAAAATCATGTTTGAGTTTGTCAAGACGCAAGTCCAAAGGTGCAGATTAACACTTTGTTGAAATAGTTTGAAGTTTTTCACACTTTGGTTGAACATTGTTCCAGATATTAGAGTCGAAATGAAATACCAGCTACCAAGCTTGTCCATGTAAACACATGAAACGAGGTTTGAGTTTGTCAAGGCCTCAAAAGTGGGACAGCTTATCAAATTTCATTGAATTGAAATATTTTGCTCTACATTCATGTTGTAGTAACCCTGACAGCTTGTTTGCCTCTGGGCCAACAGCTTGTGAGACGTTAGAGTGAAGTACAGGTGAGCCCAGACTGACCAGGCAGGAGGAGAAGCTGTCCAGGCCGTACACACCAGTGGGTTGAAAGGGTTAAGTAGATTATTCACCCATCACAACAGAAATGCCCAGGCTGTAAACACCAATGGGTTGAAAGGGTTAAGTAGATTATTCACCCATCACAACAAAAAATGCCCAGGCTGTAAACACCAATGGGTTAAAAGGGTTAAGTAGATTATTCACCCATCACAACAAAAATGCCCAGGCTGTAAACACCAATGGGTTGAAAGGGTTAAGTAGATTATTCACTCATCACAACAAAAATGCTGTGGCAGTACACACCAAAGGGTTAAAAGGGTTGAGTAGATTATTCACTCATTACAATGGAAACTTCATACGGACTTGCAGTTTATGATCATGAAAAGTTTCTGTATAAAAAAATGTTGACTAGTTTAGGAGGGAGAACAGAACACATAAAAAAAAAAAAAAAAAGAGAAAAAAAGAAAGAGCGGAAGTATATACGATATGACGATTGAATTTCAGTGGTTTATGATGAATGAAGAAAAATATTGCTTTCAAGGGATACTTTGTAACAGGTGTTAGGGCACTGAATTTTTGAAGATTGTCAATATTGCTGTAGATCAAGTGTGTGAAGATTAGGGAGTGATAGAGTGGGGAGGGGGTGAGGGAGGAGGGAAGGGGAGGGGGTGATAGCGGGATAGGGATAGGGAAGGGGCAGAGTGGAGAGGCAGAGGC
>JADBJO010000916.1:45000-60000 GCA_016801955.1 Conus betulinus | reverse complement strand
GACCCTTGACTACCATGTATGGATATACATGTAGTCACACAGAATTGGTGTTTCTGAATTCCGGTATATATGGGCTCTCAGTGTGTGTGTGTGTGTGTGTGTGTGTGTGTGTTTTATGTTAGTGTATGTAGAAATTATCTCCTCTATAGATAATTCAGTAATGGCAGATTCTGCTCATTTGTGATTAAGGCCTACTAGAGAAAAATTAGATGCAAAATGATTTGTTTGTTTACCAGAATATCTTTCCCATTGTCTTCAACGTCAGGTGTGTTTAAGAAAAGACAACATTCTAGAATTACCTTGTTTATACTGTTCACACATTCCTGGACTGAACTAAAGTTATGACTCCCCTTTCTCTCTCTCTCTCTCTCTCTCTCTCTCTCTCTCTCTCATTCAGGAATGGTGGCAGTGAAGATGTGAAAGTGAAACAGGAAAAGGAAGTCACTTACTTCACAGTCACCCATTTACTTCTCAGCCACCCTTTCAGTGACACAGTTGAAAATTGATAGCAAAGTGGACAAGTGGAAAGATAGTTTCCTCGTTTGCCAGAAGATGGAGTTGTCACAGACAACTGGACAATGGACAGATATTTCGATCCCTGTGCGCATACGCATGCGTGTGCGTGTACACACACACACACACACACACACACACACACACACACACATGCACACGCACACGCACATGCACACACACGCACACATACACATACACATACAGGGAAGCTAATTATATGCACAGAGAGAGAAAGAAAGACAGAGGTAGAGAGAAAAAGACAGGGAATTTAAAGAATAATGCAGACATGTTATTTAATATATAAAGAAAAGGTGAGGGGGAGGAGGTGAGAGAGAGAGAGGGGGGGGGCAATAAGCATAAAAAAAAAAAAAAAAACAAAGTGCAGACACACAAGAAATGGAACTAAAATCTTCATTTTCAACACTTCAAGTCTCTCTCAGTTGCACAGATTGAAATCAGCGTTTCAGTCTGCTTGGTGTCCTTGCTGTAATCTATAGCCAGTATGTCCTGAGCAACATCTGTGATTGGTGCATTTCATTGCCAGTATCAACTCTCTCATCTGACACACATAATTCTCAGTGGTTGTCAGCTCCATCTCACAGTCTGTTGTTGTAATTCTCCTATTTTATCAACTCATTCTCACAGTCTGTTGTGATAATTCTCACCAGTTGTCAGCTCCATCTCACAGTCTGTTGTGATAACTCTCACTAGCAGTCATTTCCATCTCACAGTCTGTTGTGATAAATCTCACAGCTGTCAACTCCATTTCAAAGTCTGTTGTGATAATTCTCACCAGCTGTCAACTCCATCTCACAGTCTGTTGTGATAATTCTCACCAGCTGTCACCTCCATCTCACAGTCTGTTGTGATAATTCTCACCATCTGTCAACTCCATCTCACAGTCTGTTGTGATAATTCTCACTAGCTGTCAACTCCATCTCACAGTCTGTTGTGATAATTCTGACATCTGTCACTCCATCTCACAGTCTGTTGTGATAATTCTCACCAGCTATCAGTTCCATCTCACAGTCTGTTGTGATAATTCTCACATCTGTCAACTCCATCTCACAGTCTGTTATCATAATTATTACAGCTGTCAACTCCATCTCACAGTCTGTTGTGATAATTCTCACCAGCTGTCAATTCCATCTCACAGTCTGTTGTTATAATTCTCACATCTGTCAACTCCATCTCACAGTCTGTTGTGATAATTCTCACCAGCTTCACCGCCATCTCACTGTTGTTATAATTCTCACATCTGTCACCTCCATCTCACAGTCTGTTGTGACAATTCTCACCAGCTGTCAACTCCACCTCACAGTCTGTTGTCATAACTCTCTCTCCAGCTGTCGGTTCCATCTCACAAATAATTTTATTCATGTGTATGATGTAATAATGGTCAAATTTTAAGGAGGAGGACACACGCATACCTTACGGACACGCGCAGGAGGACACATATGCACACACGCATGCGTGCACACACACACACATATGCACACACACACACATATGCACACACACACACACACACGCACACACACACACACTCACAGGTTAATGCTTATGATTGATTCTTTAATTGTCTGCCAATCACAGATGTTGCTCAGGACATACTGGCTATAGATTACAGCAAGGACAAAGTACTGAGGGAATTACACCAACAGCAGCTGTTGTTGTTTACACTGTCTTTGTCTTGCATCATCATTTCTGTTGTCTGGTCAAAACCTACAGAACCTAATTTGCAAGGTAAAACAAAGAATGAGAGAAGATGGATGTTGGTGGGAAGGAGAATGGGTTGGGTGGGGGGGGGGGGTGGGGGGGTGGGGGTGGGTGGGAGAGGGAGGCTCGATGTGGAATGTATCCACTTCTTTGTATTTATGCCTGCAGTGCATCATTTCTAAAGCAGTTGTTTTAGAGGAAAAATAGTTATATGTATCGTCAAAGCCTGCAGTGTGTGTGTGTGTGTGTGTGTGTGTGTGTGTGTGTGTGTGTGTGTGTGTATGATATGTGATATATGGGAGCAAAAAATCTTACAATATGTGTCATTTAGTTAGGCCTCTCATAAGGGAGCATGAAGCCATCAGTGACAATGTCACACACGCACACACACACACACACCACACACACACACACACACACACACACACACACACACACACACACACACACACACACACACACACACACACACATATATATATATATATATATATATATATATATATATATATATATATATATATATATATATATGTGTGTGTGTGTGTGTGTGTGTGTGTGTGTGTGTGTGTGTGTGTGAGTGAGTGAAAATCTACTTAGAGGACCTTTAGTTAAGTCCACCTGCCGTAAGGGAGCACGAAACCATCAGTGACAATACCACGCACATGTATAACAGCTGCAGACTATCCTTCCTGCTTTTCCCCTTCCTCTTCTTCCACTTTGTCTCATCACCTCGTCTCCACCTGTTTCTGGGTCACCCCCTGTTCCCTCCCCTGAGCCTGGTGGATGGTGTTGGATACTGGGGTCCTGAAGGAGTTGGCTTATCCAGCTCCAGGAGGTGTATGATGTCCAGTTCCTGTCCTTTGCATGGCCGACCCTTAGGCTGTTTAGGTAGGTGTCATCGGTCAGCTGAGGATCTTGCTGCATTTTTGCCTCGTTGGCACTTTGTGCTGCTTTGACATTTTTATGCTACTCTAGCAGATTATTGCCCCTTTCATGTGGTAGTGCTACATTGGTGTGTGTGTGTGTGTGTGTGTGTGTGTGTGTGTGTGTGTGTGAGAGACAGGGTATGCGTTTTTTTCATTTGTGCAGAGGAGGGTGGGATTAAGTATGCATGGTTTGCATCCTTTCTTGGTTTGGATATGTTAAAATTGTTTGTTTTTTCCTTTACTGATAAGAATTATACCAGCTAACCAATTAACTTTTACCCCCAAAACTGCCAAGCTCCAAGTCAACTTTTATAAAAACACAGCCAATCATCCAACCAACCAACCAGTTACAATTTACCAGCATTCCAACTAACCAACCAGCCAACCAGATCTTACCAACCAACCAAGTTTTGAGAACCAACCAAGGAACCGGGTGAAGTTCTCCAATGAACCAACCAACCAACCAACCAACCAAGTTTTACTAACCAACCAACCAACCAAGCAACCGATCACCCAGTCAAGTTCTGCCACCCACCCAACCAGTCAAGTTCGTACTAACCAGTTGACTAGCCAGGCATGTTAAATCAGTCAACTCTGCAGAATGCAGTTTCACCAACCTATCAGTCAGTCCAGTTTTATTAGCCAGCCAAACACATTTTACTGCCTAACCACTGAGTTGTACTAACCAGTCAAGTTTTATTATCCAACCACCAATAGATGTAGTTTTACTGTGCAACCAACCAGTGAAGTTTTACCAACCAACCAACTCACTCTGCCAGTCAAGTTTCAACAAGCACCTATGAGGTTTTGCTGACTAATCAGGTTTTACCAACCAATCTGAGCCAGTCAAGTAACCAGCCAACCAACCAACCAACCAACCTGAGTGCAGCCCAAAACTACCATCATTTTGCCAACCTCAGCGAGAAAGAGGAATGTTAGGGGCTAGTTGCACATATTGTGGCACAGCTTCATTAAATGTGAGCCAAGCAGCAGCAGCAGCAGTAGCAGTGGCATCAGTAATGCTAATGGCAATAGCATGGTGTGCTAATTAGTCGCACTGACATTAGCAGTAATGGTGATCAGTATGACATTTTTAGTTTTACCAGCCTCTCCATAAATGGATCTGAACAGGGACAGATTGTAGTGGTGTGAAGGCATTTGACACCACCTGTTGCAGGAAGGCATTTAACACTTTTTTTTCCATTTCTGCCCAACAGGCTACTTGCATGCAGAGGCACAACACTCCCACGCCCTGCCTTCCTATTTTTCCAGTGTATACAGTCACATTCACGCTTGCTGTCGCCATTCCAGTGCATAGCAGTCCTCAGGGAGGGCGCTATCAAATTCATGCTGCCATTAGGCAACCCATTGGACTTTAACGTGGTGACTACCCTGATATGGCCCTTTGCGGTCAGCTGGGCTCTAAGCAACATTATCTTACCTTATTATTAGAGTAGACACTACGCTGCTGCAGTCAGTGTTTTGTCCAGTAGTATTTCAGCAGGGATGTAGAGTTTCTAGAATTTTTAAGGTTACACTGTTTGGCCTAAAATCTCACAAATTCTGAGGCAATGTCAGACACTTTCTTTCTAGTTTAACCAAATATGCTCTATATCATATCAGGCACTTTGAATTTGGCCAAGGAAGCGGCTTACTTTATACTATGGTGTTTGCAGTCAGACCTACAGTGATACAATCCATTAGGTCACAAACCTGATTCCTATGAACCTGATTCTCACCTTTGCTTGTGTGAAAAACCCACATAGGATCTATAGATTTGTTATTAAGGCGTCAGCCCTAATGTGATCTGGACAATTATTTTGCATGCATGCACTCACACACACACACACACACACACACACACACACACACACACACACACACACACACACACAGATGCACAGAGTGTTTATGCTAACTTTTGGAATCAGCATATTTCAGTTTCCCCTCCCTCCAGTGGTATGATCAACTTCAACAATCTCATGACTGTTTTTAAATAGCATGGAGCTGTATGCAGGGTCACAGGCACAGACAAGCTAATAAATGCAGAGTCACAGGCTTGCATCTTGGAGGGAGGTGACAGAAATGTTCAACAAAAAACACCCTCAGGGGGGCAAGGTACAGCAGCAGGCACAGATATATGACAGATGAAAGGGATGAAGACCTGACTTCGCTCAGTGAAACCATTGTTAAGTAAATTAAAAACTTTTTTTATTTTATTATAATTATTATTATTTTTTTTTTTTTTGGTTGTTGAAAGTTATATAGGTAAGTCTTTGTTGACAAGCCAGGTTAGCAAGATATTGTGCCTGTTAGAATTTACATAACTTAAGGCAGGTTTTTGAAGTGTAATGCTGTGAGCATTTACATTTTGAGTTTGTATTTCCTTGAACTTTGTCATGGAGGGTCTCCTGCAGGAAGCACGAGTCACTTGCTTGGTTGCCGTTGTTTTTCTAGGTTGCACTTTGGCCAACCTCGGGATTCTGCTTATGTGCAAAAACAGAAGTTCTTAGAAATTGTTGACTTTCAGGTGCATCATCTTAATTTTCTAATAATCGGGTTTGGCTTTTGTTAAGTCTCTCTCTCTCTCTCTCTCTCTCTCTCTCTCTCTCTCTCTCTCTCTCTCTCTCTCTCAGTGCTGTGACAGCTCTGATATGGCCCTTTGGGGTCGGCTGGGCTATAAGCAACATTCTCTCTCTCTCTGTCTCTGTCTCTGTCTGTTTGTCTGTTTCAGTGTCTGTCTGTCTCTCTCCTCTCACTCTCTCTCTCTCTCTTCATCACCCCTTTTCTCTGTTGACATGCTTTTTAAATGCCATTTGCATTTTAGATAATTTGTCGTCAGTTTGAAAGTGGTCAGCATGCTAAGGGTGGAAGGTCAGGTATACAGTCTACTGTACACACAGTAATCAGGTTGAAAATAAACACAAATGTGGTTATATCTTATTGAAGGAAAGTTTGGAGGTAATGCATTACAAGACTTAAGAGAACCATAGGGGTAGAGAGGACTGAACATTTGTGGCACCTGTCACCAAAAAAAAATGTGTGTGTGTTGTGTGTTTGCATGCATGTGTGTGTGTGTGTGTGTGTGTGTGTGTGTGTGTGTGTGTGTGTTGTGCAGAAAATGCAGCATGAATACTTACTAACCTTGTTGTAGTGTTACAGCTACAACGGTGCAGAAAGTGTTAAAGAGAGTGAGTCTTCCAAAGATCTTTCCTTGGCAGGTTTCACTCAGCAGCCCAGGTATGGTGTCCTTGTTTTTTTTTTGCTTTGCCATAAACAACATGGAATGAAACTGTATATACATATACAGATAACTCCAGGAAAAAGCCCCCCACACAGCCATTGAACTCTGTGGGGTAGATTAGATCTTTGAACAGCAGACAGAACATCCATGGTGTTGACATTTATGGTTGTTCATTGGACGATCACACAGCTGTTCACCCACTCAGGAATGGCCCATGCTGGCTGACTGTTTGCAGAAAAGACTGTTGGAAGATCAGTCACTGCCCCACCAGATGACATCGTTGTTGAAAGATCAGTCACTGCCCCACCAGATGACATTGTAGTTGAAAGAACAGTCGCTGCCCCACCAGATGACATTGTAGTTGAAAGAACAGTCGCTGCCCCACCAGATGACTTTGTGGTTGAAAAATCAGTTGCTTGCCCACCAGATGACTTAGTGGTTGAAAGATCAGTCGCTGCCTCACCAGCTGACATCGTGGTTGAAAGAACAGTCGCTGCCCCACCAGATGTCATTGTGGATCCCCCCAGCACTTCTGATTCTGAAGTTGAAGAGCCCACACCAAGGCCCAGCACTGGTATTCAGCATGCAGCATCTCCTGCCTCTCATCCCTCTATTGCCCCACCCTCAGCCAGCCCCCACACCTTAGTGCCCCCACGATGATGACATCCAGGAGATGTAGTTTGGGTTGATCAGCATGCACCGTTTTGTGTTCTGGGGGAGAGAAGGGGAAAAAAAAAGAAAAAGAAAAAAAGAGTGAGGGAAGTGAAGCATGGGTATTTCTTGTCGATGCTGTTCATTTTGTTGTCCACCTGTTTATCGTGATATAGACTGGCAGCTAGAGAAAGACAAGAGGAAATGGGGCAGAAGGTGAGAGAGAGAGAGAGAGAGAGAGAGAGAGAGAGAGAGACTTTTGATATTTTATTGTCATTACCAAAGAGGTCTTTTGACAAGGGGGGAGAGGTTACAGAACGATAACATTTCCCTCTTCCTTTCCTGCAAACAAGTAGTACACATTCATTCCTAGTGTGTATCAAATCAAAGGTTAACAAAAACAAATAAATTCATAAAATTTCCTTATGTCCATACGCACAGGAGTGATGCAGTAAGGTTTAAAAAAAAAAAAAAAAAATCTTTGTAAGACTGACTTGACCATCCACTCAATCAAATAAAGATGTTGTATCTTACTGGTCTCTTCCACTTGTGATGAATGATAATATTCATTCAAATATCTCTTATAATGCATTATCTTAAATAATTCCACTATCCTTCATCTGTCTAATTTTCAAAGCTTCCGCAATGAATTTCGCAACTGATTTAATTACAAGTTCATCATCTGATGATAACATGACGGCGACATTTTGTCTTTTCGCTATATCTAACTGGAAAAATGAACAATTTGTCCACACTTCATTATAAGCAAAAGAGAGAGAGAGAGACACAGAGAGAGAGAGAGAGAGAGACAGAGAGAGAGAGAGAGAGAGAGAGAGAGAGAGAGAGAGGGGGGTGGAATATTGCGTCAGTGTTTGTTCATGCTGTGTTAAACTTGCAAGTTCATGGATTGGGGATGCACACATAGATTGGCCACTTTTATTTATTTGGTTGATATTTCTTTATCTAGTTTTTAGTTGATTGTTTTTTCTTTTTTTGTTTCTGTTCTGTATCTGTTGAACAGTATTTTTATTTGCATGTATGTTTTTTTTTTTTCTTTCATTCTTTTTCATTAAAACCAACTTCATGGTTCATTATCATGTTTGTTACGAACCTTTGGCAGCACATGTGTAGTACATATTTCTCATCTTCAGGTAATTATCCAGATATATGAAAAGATTGAAAGGCAACAAGATAGTTGCCATGGGCAAAATCTAATTGGGAAATCTCTTTTGAAAGGTAAACAAAACAATTCACAAACAGAAAAGAACCTATGAATGCTGGAGGTGCTTTACTGTGTTGTAGGTGGAGAGACCTTTCCACCTGGCAAAGTAGCAATAGTAGAGTGCTGCTGCTAACGAATGGCACAGAACAGCAGAAGAAGAAAAAAAAAAAAGTTAAAAAAAACCAACAAAAAAAAACCAAGTTTTTGCCTCTTGAGGGCTAGCTTCTTGTCTCCAGTGCCAGCTGATCATGTGTGCCTGACTCCCAGTGGAGCTTTCTGTGCTTGCTGATCAGTCTGATCAGTCGGTCAGAGACTCCGTGCTCTGTCTTGTTCAGTGCGACATCATCGTTGACTACAATGGAAAATGACAGCTATGGTGATGCAGTCTGCCTGAGAGGATCATCCAGAATTTCACACAGAAAAAATTTATGACTCTAAGATGGTACAAGATTACACTACGCAAGTCAATAAAACACAGAACAGTACAGACAGGGAGGGACGTCTTGATTGAAAGGTCAGTGAGGAACTTGAACAAACAAGACAGACTGAGTCTTTGGGGAGAGAGTCCTAACCTTTTCAGGATGTGCTGTGCCCATGTTATGGTAGGAGATCCATTTCGGTCGGCTGTGTTAATTCATGGTGAAGGCAATAAAAAAAAAAGAACCCTGACCCCCCATTTTCTTTTGTCTTTTACCATTAAAAAAATGCACAATGTTTCATACCTGGTCTTTGTCTGAGCTAATGGAAAAAAATTGTTGTTGTTGTTGTATAATTGAGATGAAAGTTTGTTATGCATTTTCTTGTCAGTAATAGAGATGTTATATTTTGATGCAAAAATGTAAGAACAAAGAATGTTGTGCATTTTTGTGTTGGGTAGTCAAAGTTACATTTTTTTTTTCTAAACAACTTTTTGATATTAGCTAAAAAGGTGTATAACAACCTGCTGAGTGTAAATGTTAGTTTTGCCATTACTGTTTAGATGCAACAATAGGCCATTACTTTTGTAAGCATAAAATGAAATTTAAAAGACGGTCATACTTTGGTAAGGGTGAGAATTTGTCATGGTGCCTCTGGGGAAAGATTTGAAATGGGAAGAATCTTTGGTGGGACATACCACATTGAAGGACACACTGTTACATTGCTGCTGGCAACATGCAGAACACAAAGTGGATAACTTGATGAACATTTGAGTCAGTGTTGTACTCAAACCTGGAGAGAAGCTGACTTTGGTAAAAAAACAAACAAACTCATAAGCATAAGCAGATGCCAAGGTGGAACTGGAACCCAAGACTCATTGGAGAGAAACTGACTTTGGTAGAAAAACCCCATAAGCAGATGCCAAGGTGGAACTGGAACCCAAGACTCATTGGAGAGAAACTGACTTTGGTAGAAAAACCCCATAAGCAGATGCCAAGATGGAAACTGGAACCCAAGACTCATTGGAGAGAAACTGACTTTGGTAGAAAAACCCCATAAGCAGATGCAGATGCCAAGGTGGAACTGGAACCCAAGACTCATTGGAGAGAAACTGACTTTTGGTAGAAAAACCCCATAAGCAGATGCCAAGGTGGAACTGGAACCCAAGACTCATTGGAGAGAAACTGACTTTGGTAGAAAAACCCCATAAGCAGATGGAGGAACTGAAACAAGACTCATTGGAGAGAAACTGACTTTGGTAGAAAAACCCCATAAGCAGATGCCAAGGTGGAACTGGAACCCAAGACTCATTGGAGAGAAACTGACTTTGGTAGAAAAACCCCATAAGCAGATGCCAAGATGGAACTGGAACCCAAGACTCATTGGAGAGAAACTGACTTTGGTAGAAAAACCCAAAGCAGATGCCAAGGTGGAACTGGATTGGAGAGAAACTGACTTTGGTAGAAAAACCCCATAAGCAGATGCCAAGATGGAACTGGAACCCAAGACTCATTGGAGAGAAACTGACTTTGGTAGAAAAACCCCATAAGCAGATGCCAAGGTGGAACTGGAACCCAAGACTCATTGGAGAGAAACTGACTTTGGTAGAAAAAAAACCCCCCATAAGCAGATGCCAAGATGGAACTGGAACCCAAGACTCATTGGAGAGAAAAACTGACTTTGGTAGAAAAACCCCATAAGCAGATGCCAAGATGGAACTGGAACCCAAGACTCATTGGAGAGAAACTGACTTTGGTAGAAAAAAACCCATAAGCAGATGCCAAGATGGAACTGGAACCCAAGACTCATTGGAGAGAAAACTGGAACCCAAGACTCAAGATGGAACTGGAACTGACTTTGGTAGGTAGAAAAACCCCATAAGCAGATGCCAAGATGGAACTGGAACCCAAGACTCATTGGAGAGAAACTGACTTTGGTAGAGAAAACCCCATAAGCAGATGCCAAGATGGAACTGGAACCCAAGACTCATTGGAGAGAAACTGACTTTGGTAGAAAAACCCCATAAGCAGATGCCAAGATGGAACTGGAACCCAAGACTCATTGGAGAGAAACTGACTTTGGTAGAAAAACCCCATAAGCAGATGCCAAGATGGAACTGGAACCCAAGACTCATTGGAGAGAAACTGACTTTGGTAGAAAAACCCCATAAGCCAGATGCCAAGATGGAACTGGAACCCAAGACTCATTTGGAGAGAAACTGACTTTGGTAGAAAAAACCCCATAAGCAGATGCCAAGATGGAACTGGAACCCAAGACTCATTGGAGAGAAACTGACTTTGGTAGAAAAACCCCATAAGCAGATGCCAAGATGGAACTGGAACCCAAGACTCATTGGAGAGAAACTGACTGACTTTGGTAGAAAAACCCCATAAGCAGATGCCAAGATGGAACTGGAACCCAAGACTCATTGGAGAGAAACTGACTTTGGTAGAAAAACCCCATAAGCAGATGCCAAGATGGAACTGGAACCCAAGACTCATTGGAGAGAAACTGACTTTGGTAGAAAAACCCCATAAGCAGATGCCAAGATGGAACTGGAACCCAAGACTCATTGGAGAGAACTGACTTTGGTAGAAAAACCCCATAATAAGCAGATGCCAAGATGGAACTGGAACCCAAGACTCATTGGAGAGAAACTGACTTTGGTAGAAAAAAACCCCCATAAGCAGATGCCAAGATGGAACTGGAACCCAAGACTCATTGGAGAGAAACTGACTTTGGTAGAAAAACCCCATAAGCAGATGCCAAGATGGAACTGGAACCCAAGACTCATTGGAGAGAAAAACTGACTTTGGTAGAAAAACCCCATAAGCAGATGCCAAGATGGAACTGGAACCCAAGACTCATGGAGCCTGCTTTGGTAGCCCCCATAGCAGATGCCAAGATAACTGCCACAAAGACATGGCGGCTGGCTTGACTAAAGTTTCTGTACCCCATGAAAATGGGTAGAGGCCAGAGCAGATTAATCTGTTGTTCATTTGCTGGAACTGTCTCGCTCTCTCTCTCTCTCTCTCTCTCTTCTGTACCCCATCTCTCTCTTCTCTCTCTCTCTCTCTCTCTCTCTCTCTCTCTCTCTCTCTCTCTCTCTCTCTCTTGCTCTCTCTCTCTCTTTTCTCCCTTTCTGCTCTCTCTCTCTCTCTCTCTCTCTCTGAAACCCTTCATTAACTTGTCATCTGCTTACATGTACCTATGTTTACGATCAGAGGGTTCAATGAGAAATAGTTGAGTCAGAGCTCCCTCTCCAGTGTGTGTGTGTGTGTGTGTGTGTGTGTGTGTGAAGGAGCAAATAAAATTGACTTTAACTGCACATGTTGTCCAGTCAACTGGCCTTGAAGATTTTTGTGACAAACATACCATAATCATTTTTCTGTCCTTAGGCTCCTCCAGGAAGGTGCAAGTTGCAGAATACATGTGGCTGGCAATCTTTGTTCTATGAAACTTTCTTCAACAGAAACCAGCCCCTGACTAGTCATATCATGGAAACTTGACAAGAAGAATTAAAATTCCCTATGACGCAGCTGCCTTTTGACCTCTAATCCTTGCCCATATATTTCACTCACCATCTGACTGACTGTCACATGTTCTTGTTTTTATGGGTCCCGTAAGTCGTTGCTGTTTCTGCTACATTTTACGGGTTTGTGGTTGTGCAAGTGTGTTTACATGCACAGATGGTATATATGTGTGCATTGTGTGTATGTGTGTGTGTGTACGCACGTGCATGCATGTGAGCATGTGTGTATGCCTGTGCGCTTGAGTGTGTGTGTGTGCATTTGACTCTGTGTGTGTGTGTGTGTGTGTGTGTGTGTGTGTGTGTGTGCGTGTGTGCGCATGTGTGTGTATGAATGGTTGTGTTACCAATTTACATACTTAGGATTTTACTTAGGAATTACACACTAGGTGATTTAAAGAAAAATTAATGTGTGAGTTATTAGTTGATTCAGAGCCTCTAGAAAGAAATAAAAAAAAAAACCCTGACAGAGTGATAAAAAGAATAGTGAGTGTGGAAGAGAAGGAGAGAGAGTGATAGACATGGAGAGATTGAGAATAGGGAACTCTGCTCCTGTGAAACTAAACCATATATAAATGAGATAACATAAAGGGGGGTGGGGTGGGGGGGATAGAACCAAAAAAAAAAAACATAAAGAGCACCCCACATTTATGGAAACATGTGCATTCTTTGCGTAGACCTGACAATAAGCATGCATGCATATATACATACTTGTAAAAGTCACCAATATAAGAGAGAGAGAGAGAGACACAGAGAGAGAGAGACAGAGAGAGAGAGAGAGAGAGAGAAGGGTGCGCAGAAATGAGAGAAAGAGAAAGACACAGTGAATGAGCTGGCTAACTCAGAATTATTTCTTATTGAGTTAATCCACATTTGAATATTTTTTAATGCAATTGGACGAATATGTTTTATGAATGACAGTGGACTGCATTTGCTATAACAAAAGAATGTGCATTTGGTAGGGAGATAGAAACCAGAACTCTGTGCTGGGCTTTCACTGGTGACAGACTGGTTTCTGTTGCCACTGTTTTGTTTTCCCTTGCAGTGGAGAGTTGAACAAGTGAACAGTAGACTCAACAGACTTAGAAGTGCGAAAATCCCCAATCGTTGTGTCTAGTTTTGCAAGGGGTGGGAGTGAGATGTTTATAAATAACAGACTCATCTTAGAAGTGGTAAAAATTGCCAATCCTTCTTTTTAGTTTTGCATGGGATGGAAGTGAGATGTTTGTAAATAACAGACTGATCTTAGAAGGGGGAAAATCCCCAGTCCTTCTTTCTAGTTTCACTTGGGATGGGAGTGAAATGTTTGTGCATATAATTATGTGTAAAGTGATTTTCTTGCAGTGATGTTCATTTGATTTTATGTTTTATGATGGTGCACGGTTTATTGATATTTGCGATAATGGCTTGGCTTTGCAGACACAGGTTATGAAAGGGGTGGCCCTGGTCAACTGCAGGCTTGCTCATGGCTGACAAGGCCAGTGTAGGATAGGTAGTTGGTGAAAGCTTAACAAAAGATGCTGGATGGATAAGTCTATAATGGAGAAATAAAATCTTTATTTTGTGCGTGCTTGTGTGTGTGTGTGTGTGTGTGTGTGTGTGTGTGTGTGTGTGTGTGTGTGTGTGTGTGTGTGTGATGATGATGATGTGCAGAATATCACCACATGGAGGATGGCCAGGGTTCGGAGGCCCCTGAACATTCGCGCCAACCTCTGCAGGCCATCTACATCAACGCTCCGCACCGCAACACTCGTTTCTGTCACAACAAAGTCAGGTGCGACATCATCTTGTTTTTTGCAATCTCACTCACATGCTTGCATACTTGAACATGGCTTTGTATCCATGACATGTTTGTTTGTCGTGGAACATTTCTAAAGACCTGGTAAATCCTTAACACGGGTTCTTGAATGGGTGGGAGTCTTAAGAAGGTTGATGTTGGATGACAAAAGGAAAAAAGAACCTGAAAAAAGCAAGTCTTTCAAGATTGGTGGTCTTTACTTGGAAGTAAATCTAGTATATACTAATAAAAAAAATGTGTCATAAGGAGTCTATATATATTTGTATGTAAATCTAATAGAGACAAAGAACAAAATACGACCTATAAGGAGTCTATATTTGGATGTAAATCTAGTAGAGACAAAGAACAAAATACGACCTATGAGGAGTCTATATTTGGATGTAAATCTAGTAGAGACAAAGAACAAAATACGACCTATAAGGAGTCTATATTTGGATGTAAATCTAGTATCTAACATAAAATATTCCATAAAGAAGTTCTTTGTTAAAGAGTATCTTTTCTGATAGGTAATTCTGGTGCAGACAAAATTGCACATTTTTCCAGGAAAACAAGCATTGAAGGGGAGGCTCTGTTTTTAGGTAAATCTAGCAGTGATAAGAAACAAATGTTGAAAGGGACCTAAATAGATTACAATGTCATGAAAAATATATAGTAATGCAATGCAATACATTGCAATGCAATGCAGTCAATTGCAATGCAATACATTGCAGAGAGAGTGCGATACATTACAACCCCCACAACACATTATAAAAGAACACAGTACATTACATTGTAATAAAAGCAGGTGAAAGTTCAGTGCTTTAAAATGCAACATGACACTGGATTGCTTTGTCATACAATACAATGCAATCACCACAGTGCGGTTTTGCACATTGCAGTGCAGGGCAGAGCTACACATTAAATGCAGCACATTACAATGCACAGTAATACAATGCAGTGCAATGTTGTTACCTTGAATGCAATATACCATAGTGG
>JADBJO010000916.1:12500-35000 GCA_016801955.1 Conus betulinus | reverse complement strand
CCCAAAGAGTATTTCTGAATAAAGCCAAAGAACCAATGCCTGATGTGACAGGGTCTCCCATGCACCAAGGACCTGCTGACTGGGGACGAGCTGAGCTCCCTTCATGGAATGGTGGAATGCGAGATGCCCAACCGACACCTCTATGAGTTTGTCGGCAACATTCATCTACAGGGCAAGAGGTCAGTCAGTCACACATTTTCCTTTTTGTCTTTTTCAAAAATGTTTCATTTTTAAAATTTTGTATTTCTTTATTTCTTTATTTTTTCACTCTCATGGCAGATCTAATTGAAGGTTATTTTTGCGGCCCAAAATTGGCCTTCGTGATTGTTGAGTGATAAATACTATGACGTGACAGAGTCTTGTGGGTGTAATATGATGGCACTGCTTCCTCTGTTAGCAGGCGGTCCCATGTGTGTGTGTAATGTGAACATTAGTAATGCCGTCCTGAAACTCTGAGAGCAAAAAAAGTTACTGCCTCAGCGGGTGACATATCAATACATTTTTTTTTTTGTTTGTTTTATCTTAGTCTGTGGAATTGAAGTTTCTCTGTGTTGCATCAAGGTTGACCAAACATCTTTGCATCCTGTGTCGTCAAGGGTCCGATGTCTGCTTGCCAATTATCATATGCCATCACAGTTGCCTGGCATCTGTAAATTAGATATCGTCTAGTGTTTGAATATCTATACATGACAGGTTTTTTGGTCTTTTTTCTTTATCTTTTAGTTCTGCTTTGCCTTTCATGCTGCCAGCATGGCATTATTCCTACACTGTTCATTCCTCCTCCCCATATACAGTTGTACCCAAAGAGGTCCTGTTGCGACCCAACCTCATGGAGTGATTAATATCATGTTGATAATGAGGTAGATTCCCAAAGGGGATACTGCACTGCTACTGAGTCATTTTATGTGGCAGATTTGATCTGACATGTGCAGAACATCATCAAATTAAGCCCTGTACTGACAAAAATAATTGCCGGAGGGGGGAGGGAGGGTGTGCCTGTGTGTGTTTTTACAAGTTGTTATTTGCAGAGGCAAGAGGACATAAATGCTTTGTTTTCGCAAGCTGTTTATGTATTCCAATATAATTTCTGGTTGTTTTTTTTTCTTTTTTTAAATCATCCTTAATCTTCTGACAAATCTTCAGTGCAACTGAGGGTTATTGATCTGTTAACGTTTTCTTGAAGTGTCTTTTTTCCTGAAAAAGAAAGTTGAACTTTTCGTGGACGCATGACAAATGTTTAAACACCTCAGTGTGAGAGCACTGTCAAGCAAGAACACCAGTGCTCAGTCAAGAACACCAGTGCTCCATAAATATGCATTCAGAATGAGCTGTGGTCTTCGTGCATGCTTGTTAAGCAGAAGGTATATGAGTTAAATAGATATACCAAAAAGAAGAATACAGGGAAAGGTTAAACAGAGGGAAGGGATTAGAAAGGATGGTTAAAACCAGTACACACAGGGCCACAGTGACAGTTGAGCACCATGTCCAAACAAAAAAATCAATTCAGAAGAAAGGCAGGTGGTTCACCCTCTATTAGCAAAACGGATAGTTGTGATATTGCTAAACCACAACCATAAGAGCAAGGGAACTTGGCGGGGAGGGGATAGGGGAGTATTTTTTTTTTCTGTTTGTATGGAAATTACGAAGAGGGAGTGGTGGGGTGTGTGAAATCGCCAGCCTGATCCATTTTTCCAATCCAGTTCCAAGAATTGATGCTGCCACTCTGAATTTGATTGATTGAATTGATGCCACTCTTTGTTCTGCTCTCAGTGTAAAGATGCAGTTCATAAGAAGGAAGCTCAGAGAATCAACAACAGCTGCAGAAACAAATGGAGAAAAGAATGGCTGGGCAAACTTGATAGTCATTGTAGCCACAATTATGGCCTGTAGCTGAAGAAAATTGGGCAGTGTAGAAAACTGATAAAGGGGATGGTGCTGCCATTTGCTACATTTGTTCACAGCAACATATGCACAAATCCAATGGAGAAAAGATTCGAAGCGCATTCTGTCTGTTTGTCAATCAGTCTGTCTGTCTGTCATTCAGTCTGTCTTCTGTCTGTCTCTCTTTTTGTACTTTTTTCTCTCTCCTTCCCTCCCAGCCTCTCCTCCTCCCTCTTTACCCCTCCCTCTCTCTTTGTCTTGTTCTTGCTTTTGCTCCCCCCCTCCCCCTCTCTCTCTGTCTGTTTTCACCAGATGAAATGGATGTGTGTGCAGTGCTGTACCTCTGGGGCCAAATCAGCTGCTGCTGAGAGGAGCCATGCTCAGGAACACTGGATGGATCTTTGGTGTGTGTGTGTGCGTGTGTGTGTGTGTGTGTGTGTGTGTGTGCGCATACATGCGCATGTGTGTGCGTGTGTGTGTGTGTGTGTGTGTGTGTGTGTGTGTGTGTGTGTGTGTGTGTGTGTGTGTGTGTGTGTGTTACTTTGTTATGAATTGCTTATGTTATTTGTTTCTTTTTCAAGATGTCATCTTGTTTTTTTTTCATCATCATCTGACTTTTTTCCCACATGAGTTTGACATCCCTGAAAAGGCCCAGTGGTCGGCTTGGCAATGATAAAAAAACTACAACTTAGCTGATGGGGATGATGGTGGTGGTGGGGGGGGGGGGGGGGGGGGGGGGGGGGGGGGGGGGGGGGGACTGATAGGAATAGTTCAGTCTTTAGTGAAGATACTTTTCAAGAACAAGGAAGTCCATCAAATACACCAGTTATACATACAAAACTCCACTCCCTTTGTTGGGTAGATGGGATTAATCCATGCCTGTCAATGCAAGGAGTGTCCGCAGGAGTATCAGTCTGTGTACGCAGAAAAAAACGAAAAATAGCTGATAGGAATAGTTCAGTTTTCAGTGAAGACATTTTTCAAGAGTCCACCAAATGCACCAGTTTGATAGAGAGTAATAATTAGTATAATTAGAAACGCCCACCAGCAAATTCCAGATGCACAGGTGTGCCTATAGGACCATAGCAGCAAAGTGTTAACACTGTATTTGAATGTTAAATGATGGTGTGACAGGTGTGGTATGGTGGTGGGGTCACTGAAGAACAGAATTTTGATTGCAGTATAAAGTGATAAGGCTGGACAACTGTGAACTCTGCACATAGTGTGCAGTGATGGTGATGTGACAGCTATGAGAACTTTCATTTGAGTGTATGTGGTATTGACCTGAGAGCCGTGAATGCTGTCATTCAGGCATAAAGTGACAGTAGCTGAAAGCTATGAGCAGTGTAATTAAAGTGACAAATTTTTGACAGCTACCATCATTGTAAGAGTGTAAAGTGACAATAGTTTGACAGTTATGAACATTGCCCTAGGGGAGTGAGATGTTTATCATTTGACTGTTGAGTGATAATGGATGGACAACTATAATCATTGCCATTAGAGTGTAAAGCAACAGTGATTCCTTCAACTGCTATGGAAACTGTCATCAGAGTGTAAAGTGATAGTGATTCAACAGCGATGAAAACTGCTATTACATGTAGTTCCATAGCTATAAACATGAGAGCACAGCAGTATTGGTTTGACAGCTATGAGCATTGACCTTGTAGTGTAAAGTGACAATGGTTTGACAGCTATGAACACTGCCCTTATAGTGTAAAGTGACAGTGGTTTGACAGCTATGAACGCTGTCCTTATAGTGTAAAGTGACAGTGGTTTGACAGCTATGAACACTGTCCTTATAGTGTAAAGTGACAGTGGTTTGACAGCTATGAACACTGTCCTTATAGTGTAAAGTGACAGTGTCCTTATAGTGTAATGTGACAGTGGTTGACAGCAATGAACGCTGTCCTTATAGTGTAAAGTGACAGTGGTTTGACAGCTATGAACGCTGTCCTTATAGTGTAAAGTGACAGTGGTTTGACAGCTATGAACACTGTCCTTATAGTGTAAAGTGACAGTGGTTTGACAGCTATGAACACTGTCCTTATAATGTAAAGTGACAGTGGTTTGACAGCTATGAACACTGTCCTTATAGTGTAAAGTGACAGTGGTTTGATAGCCATGAACACTGTCCTTTTGGTGTAAAGTGACAATGGTTTGACAGCTATGAACTCTGTCCTTATGGTGTAAAGTGACAGTGGTTGGACAGCCATGAACACTGCCCTTATAGTGTAAAGTGACAGTGGTTTGACAGCTATGAACTCTGTCCTTATAGTGTAAAGTGACAGTGGTTTGACAGCCATGAACACTGTCCTTATAGTGTAAAGTGACAATGGATTGACAGCCATGAACACTGTCCTTATAGTGTAAAGTGACAATAGTTTGACAGCCATGAACACTGTCCTTATAGTGTAAAGTGACAATGGTTTGACAGCCATGAACACTGTCCTTATAGTGTAAAGTGACAATGGTTTGACAGCCATGAGCATTGTCACTGGAGTATAAAATGGTGACTGATTCAACAGCTATGAAAACTGTCATTGCACTGTAGAGTGATAATGGTATGACAGGGAGGGTGCATAGGTCACAGCATTTAAAGATGTACAAAGTAACGGGATCACAGGAATAAAAGCTGTAGTTGGCACATTGTTGTTTTCCCCCATCTCATCTTTTGTGCACTCCCAGTGACACTGCTTCCCTTGCCACTCATTCTGGCTCTCTGATATACAGCCACATCCAGGATGCTCCTGTTGCAGCCTGTGCACTGGCAATCCACCTGCAGTAATCAGTGTTCATGGACATGAAAACTATGTGTAAATTGAGTTTTTTTCCCCATTAACAAACACAGACACCCCCTTCAGCTTCTGCTTTTAGCATTGACGTGGATACTGACCATGTAAGTGTGAAGGGTAGCTGTTCACTCTCAGTGGTTTATCTTGGCTGTTTTTGTAAGCTTCATGTTGGTTGGCCAGCTTTGACCAGTGCGAAAATGCTTTATTTTTTTTTTGTCTGAAAGAATCGTGAGCCATTATGGCCCCTGAATATTGGGTATCTTCCACCCTCTCTCATTCCCCAGTTGAAGGTCACCATCAGGCAACCTACCCAAGGAGATGCTGCATTGCCACTGAACCACTTTACGCTGGCAGTGTTGAATAGTGTCAGTTCTGATCCAGAATATTCAGGACACCACCTACTAAGTCTTTTGATGACACTTATGATAAAGTCCCAGAGCTGGTGTGTGGTGAGCATCCTCCTTTGGAAAGAGAGTCACCATGTGGCTTGAACAACAGTACTCATGAAGCTGCAGACACCATAGACCTCAGTGCGAATTCTTAACATTGGATATGCAGGGGAAATAAAAAGAAGCGTAACAGTTGAGCATATCTGTGATTGCGATGTAAACTGATGCTACTGTCTTGGTATATAAAGCGTTCATGATGTGACATTCTTGTGAAATCTGTGATTTGATACAGTGTAATTGAGAAATTGAGACACTGTATAATGTGCTATTTGTATGACCATCGCAAAGTCTGTCATGCTGTAGTAAGATGATGGGTGTGTACAGTCTAGAGTGTAAACAGTGTGACTGTTATAAAGTCTGTGATCACTGTATATGATGATGGTTTTACAGTGGGCAGTGTTGATTGTGTGACATTAACGAAAACTTTTTTTTTAACAATGTAATTTGATTGTAACAAAATGTAAAGTAATAATCATGTGATTAACCTAGAGTGTCAGGAGATAAGGGCCGAAACACTCGCTTGAAGGGGGCTTCTCTTCTGAGGACGGACCAAATGGAATATCCATGTGTCTGTGGAAAGCGTTTCGCTACCACCCGTGGCATGAAGATCCACAGAACAAAGATGGGATGTGTGAAGACTCATCTGAATGAGCAGCAGCGCACTGCATCAGCAGATAAGACGTCGGAAGACCAAGGCCAGGATTTAAACCACAGTGCCAAGGACATCCACGCTGTTGGTTCGGATGAGGAATTTGCACAGGCCCTCGATGCCAGGCGCCTGAAAACTCAACCTGCCACGAGCAAACGAGACTGAAGATTGGGAGAAACTGGATGCAAAAAATCGTGCAAAAATCGTCCAAAGACTCGATGCACTGATAGGGAAAAGCACCCTGGAACACAAACTAGCCACATATGGGGACATTGTGTATGCCACATGTAGAGACGACGCCTATGGAGCAAAACTACTACCCAAAGAGAAAACACCTCCAAAGAAATCCAGACGCCAAGAAGAGATGGACAAGATCAGGGTCCAAAAGAAAAAAAAAACAAGAAGCAAATGAAGACTGCTCTGCCAGCTGAAAAAACAAGGCTTGGAAAAACTCTGGAAAGACCTGAAAGCAAAACACAGCGCCCTCAGCAAAGCGGAATCTGCGAGGAAGAGGAAAAGCAAAAAAAAAGAAGACACAAAGAGCGTTTCTTCAGAGACCCCTTCCAGTTTGCCAGAACTCTGTTTGAGCAGCCAAAAAATCTGGGACCCTAAGTGTGTGGACAAGGAGTTCTTGAGCAGCATCTGAGAAAAACATACTCTGACTCACAGAGCAAAGCACCACTCGACATTCAAGGTCTGGTGTGGCCAACCAACCCTGAGGAACAGTTCAATGACAAGCCTCCAACGTTGGCGGAAATCAAGAAGGTGGTCGACAAAGCCAGAGCCAAATCATCACCAGGGCCAAACGGAATACCTTACCAGCTGTACAAGAAATGTCCAAAGTGCTGAGTGGCTCCACAGGCTGCTGCGATCAGCTTGGAGAAAAATCAGAAGATCAGCGGCCAGTGGATGACGGCAGATGGTGTGTGTGTACATCCCCAAAGAGCAAAACTCAAGTGACATCAGCCAGTTCAGGCCAATATCACTACTGAACGTCGAAGGGAAAATCTTCTTCTCTGTCATGGCAGCAAGGCTGACCAAGTACCATGGAAAAAAAAAACTTGGATGTGTCAGTCCAGAAAGTGGCATTCCAGGCGTGGCTGGCTGTGTGTAAACACGCCACAATGATCTGGGACGCAATCCAAAGAGCAAAAACAGAAAAGAGAGACCTGGACGTAGTGTGGCTCGACCTGGCAAACGCATATGGATCTGTACCCCATGAGATGATACAGTTGGCTCTTAAGATGTACCATGTGCCAAAGAACATCCGCGACATGCTCAAGAAGTACTTCAATGGCTTCTCAATGCGGTTCTCTACCAAGGAGTACACAACAGATTGGATCAACTTGGAAGTGGGCATTGCAATGGGCTGTGCCATTTCCCCAATACTGTTCGTGTTGGCAATGGAAGTCATCTTGAAAGCAGCAACAAGCAACGCAAGACAAACAGACCTTGGCGATGGATACAAGATGCCCCCTCTCAAGGCCTTCATGGATGACACTACAGTGATTTCATCCAGAGAAGACGAGACACGTCACGTCACGTGCTGGAGAGGCTGGACGACATAGTTGCCTCATCCAGAATGAAGTTCAAGCCAAAGAAATCACGGAGTCTCTCACTGAGGAAAGGAAAGGAAAAGTGGCCGAATCTGTGGTCTTCAGTGTTGCCAACCAGACCATTCCAACAGTAACAGAAGAGCCAGTCAAGAGCCTTGGAAGATGGTATGATGATACGCTGAAAGACACACACAAGAGCAAAAGAAACCAAAAAGATGTCGGAAGAAGGCTTGGAGACCATTGACCAGTGTGGGCTCCCTGGCAAATACAAGGTCTGGTGTCTGCAGTTCATGCTGATACCAAAGCTCCTATGGCCTCTGATGATATACGACATCTGCACCAGCATAGTGGAGGCAATGGAATCCAAAATCAACAAGTTCACAAGGAAATGGCTTGGTGTCCCACCCTGTCTGACTGACATAGCGCTATACTGTCGCCAAGCAAAGCTGAAACTACCACTGAAATCATCCTGGAGGGAATATAAAGCAGGGAAGATCAGACTTCAAAGCATGCTGGAGGACTCAGGAGACAAGGTGGTTGAAGCAATCAAGCCCCAGCTGAAGACAGGCAGAAAATGGAAAGTTCAAGAGGCGATGGATTCTGCAAAAGAAAGTCTCAAGATCAGAGAAATAACAGGACACACACAGACCAACAGACAAGGACTGGGGGTGACCAAAACTGAATGGTGGTCAAAGGCCAAAGGAAAAGCCAAAAGAGACATGATGATTCAGGAGATGAGAAAAGAAGAAGACCAACAAAGACTCCAAAAAGCAGTCCAGCAGAGCCAGCAAGGGCAATGGACAACGTGGGAGAATGCACTCCAAAGAAGTCTCACTTGGAATGACATTTGGCACATGGCCCCTCTCAGGATCAGCTTCATTCTCAGATCTGCATATGACCTTCTGCCTTCAAATGCAAACCTGGTGAAGTGGGGAAAAAACAGACGATCCTTCATGCCCCCTTTGCCATGAAAAAAAAACAGTGGAGCATGTCCTAAGCTCATGTAAAGTAGCCCTGGCTCAAGGAAGGTACACATGGAGGCACAACCAAGTGCTCAAAGAGATTGTACAAGTAGTCTGGGCTAGTACCAACACCACAAAGGGGGAAATCAGGAATCAGGACTCCAAAAGCACCCGCAACATTCTTCACGGCAGGAGGCAGCGAATCATGGCCAAGAACAACAGTGCCACTCGGAACATGCAGGCAGAGTCTGCTGGACGGGGCAGATGACTGGGAGTGCACAGCAGACCTCCCAGAATGGAATAGTCACCCAGAGATTATCAGCAAGAGTGGCATGAGACCAGACATAGTATTACACTCTCAGTCAACCAAGCAGCTGATCATGATCGAGCTCACGGTGCCATATGAGAACAGAATGGAGGCAGCTCAGATCTACAAGACTGAAAAGTATGCTGATCTGGCAAACAGCCTGAGAGAAGGCTATCAGGTCAAAGTCCTCACTGCAGAAATTGGAGCTAGGGGGTTTGTGGGAACGTCTGCATACAGCCTCATGAAACAGCTCTCAGTTGCAGGGAGGGAAAAAACCAAAGCCCTGAAAGCAATGGCAGAAGCGGCAGAGAGGTGTTCAAGTTGGATCTGGTCAAGGAGGAACAAAAGTGAACTTCATAAGGCTTAACTTTCCTACAAATATCAGGTGTCCCTGTGGCTCAGTGGTTAGTGCGAGTCATTAAGTGGAAATGAGCATGTCCAGAAGGGCATGGGTTCGAATCCCAGTCATGGCTCATCCCAAGATGGGAAAAAAAAAAAAAAAGCAGCAGAGGGACATCCGGAGTCATGAACCGGGTCATGTAATATGATGGTTTCACAGTGTAAAATCTTGACTGGTTGCTAGTCTGTGATTACAGTAAAGTAGGTTGATTGTGCCACACTGTGTAGTGTTGATGGTGTGACAGCCTAGAAATCTGTGATACAGTGTAGTGTGGCGATTATGTCACACTGTATATTGTGGATGGTGTGACAGCCTAGAAATCTGTGATACAGTGTAGTGTGGTGATTATGTCACACTGTATATTGTGGATGGTGTGACAGCCTAGAAATCTGTGATACAGTGTAGTGTGGCGATTATGTCACACTGTATATTGTGGATGGTGTGACAGCTAAGAAGTCTGTGATACAGTGTAGTATGATGATGGTGTCACAATATATAGTGTGGATGGTGTGACAGCTAAGAAGTCTGTGATACAGTGTAGTATGATGATGGTGTCACAATATATAGTGCGGATGGTGTGACAGCTAAGAAGTCTGTGATACAGTGTAGTATGATGATGGTGTCACAGTATATAGTGCAGATGGTGTGACAGCTAAGAAGTCTGTGATACAGTGTAGTATGATGATGGTGTCACAATATATAGTGCGGATGGTGTGACAGCTAAGAAGTCTGTGATACAGTGTAGTATGATGATGGTGTCACAGTATATAGTGCAGATGTGTGACAGCTAAGAAGTCTGTGATACAGTGTAGTATGATGATGGTGTCACAGTATATAGTGCAGATGGTGTGACAGCTAAGAAGTCTGTGATACAGTGTAGTATGATGATGGTGTCACAATATATAGTGCGGATGGTGTGACAGCTAAGAAGTCCGTGATACAGTGTAGTATGATGATGGTGTGGCAGGGATCGTGGTGTACACAGGTCACCAGACCAAGCTGATGCTTAACTCCACCACTACCCCCCCAAAAACGCTCCAACGTGGAGAAGCTCACCAACACTCAGGTACCTCTGCCCTTTCCCTCTGTGCATGCACGTGTGTGTGTGTGCGCGCGCGCGCGTGTGTGTGTGTGTGTGTGTGTGTGTGTGTGTGTGTGTGTGTGTGTGTGTGTGTGTACACGTGTGCGTGTACGCGCACGTGAGAGTGTGTGTGTGTGTGTGTGTGTGTGTGTGTGTGTGTGTGTGTACATATACACATGCATGACTCCCTTGTTGGTATGAAACTCTATATATTCACTTCATATTCGTTATCAACATGTTGACTGTTTTGTAGTGAATGTTCAATACCAGTGTGCAGTTTAGTTTTCTTTACTTTTTGTTGTGTTAACTGACTTCAGAGACTGTTAGAGGATGGAGGCAGGTTGGAGTGCTTGCCCACTGCTCATAGATAAGTTTCTGTCACGTGTGCACCTAACAATTAATATTATTATTAGCATCACAGATAACAGTATAACTTGCATTGCAGATTAACATGTGACATGCATTAAAGAACATGTTGCAGATCTTGCTGCTGTTTATAGTTCTGGTGGTGGTGTGTGCATTGAGTTACAGATCGTAATGTAACAGGTGCGGGAATGTTACAGATATGCTGCTGCTTTGTAGTTCTGGTGGTGATGTCACTTGTGTGTGCAGTGTGTTGCAGATCGTAATGTAGGAGGTGGAGGTGTGTTACAGATTTTGTTGCTTGTCATGGTGTTACAGACTGTAGGGTAACAGGTGGAGGTGTGTTACAGATTTTGCTGCTGTTAGTAGTGCTGATGGTGGTGTCACACTATGTGCAGTTAGTTATGGATCATGGTGCAGTGGATGGAAGTGTGTTACAGCTCTTACAATATTACATCTGTTCATAGCACCGGTGGTGGTATCATTGCTGTGAAAGGTGTCTTACAGAACGTACTGTAACAGGTGGAAGTGTGTTGCAGATCTTGCTGCTGTTCATAGTGCTGGTGGTGTTGTCACTGGTGTGTGCGGTTGCCAACAGCGTGTGGACCGGGCGTCATGCAGCCAAGGACTGGTACCTCTTCTTTGAAGGTCAGCTCCATGTCCTTCAAGCTTATTCCTTGTGTCCTGCATCACTTTCTTTTTTTCTTTTTTTTTTTTTTTTCCTTTATGATTACACTGACCGCAAAAATCATACAGATGTTTTCTCCATAAAAGAAGTAAATTTTTTTTGACTGCATTCGTGTTTGCAGGGAAAGCTTTTTTTATAATCTGTTTTTTGTGTCATTTTGAAATTTTGTTCTCTTTTTTTTTTTTTATGTTTTTAGGAGTAAATCAAAATCATGCAGCAATGAAATTATGATGTGAAAGTAGCATTTGCAGTGGTGATGTGTGCCGCCATTTTGAATTGATTTGAAACTTCATTGCTTCATGGTAGTCTTTGGGGAGCGTCACTTCCTGACACTGAATGCTTGTCTGCATTGCATTAATGGGCAACAAATCTGATTGGTGTCTTGGTTCCATACTAAAGATTCAGGTTGTTATGTAATATTTGTATACTTTACTATTTTAATTCTAAACTACCACCCTTTTTTTAAACATAACATTGTACATAACTTCCAAGTATTGTTTTTAGAGCATCAGATAAAAGGCAAATGCCTGTGACTGTGCATGCTGTTTTGAAAAAAACAAACAAACAAAGAGTATCCTGCAAGTCAGAATCATTCCCAAGCTTGTATAAAATTCTTGTTATTAATGAAGTTTGTCTCTTATTGTGTGGTGTTGATGTTTTTAGAACTAACCAAGACGACGTTTAGAACTCGATGACTGAAACTTCAGAATTTAATCTGTAACATTGATGCCAGCTTCCCACTTGCTTGTCATTTGTACATTGCTACAGAAGTGTGGAATGATCAGAAACAAGCCGACACAGTCTTTGCTGTTTCAGGGCTGTGTTATCTTCAATTCAACAGCTCTGAAGCAGCTATTATCCACAACTGAGCTGACAAAATGTGGCTTCAGGCTGAAGCACTGTGATATTGGTGGTTCCTTTCGCAAAAACAGACGCAACTGCGTCATTTCAACGCTCAAACCTTCTTAAATCATACTTATAAGAATGTAATATAGGTTAAACTGTTGATTTGCAGACATGGGCAGATAGACAGGCTTCAGTTGTACAGGCTACTGGAGATAACAGCTTGTGGAAGTGCGGCATCTGAAGACTGTGTGTATAGTAGCAGTACTTTCATTTCATGTCTTTTCACAGAATTATGTGATATTAGACGTCTGTTGCATGTATGTTTTCAGTGGAGCCTGAAGCCAACTTTGGTCTGACGCTGCTGACCTTCATCATCCTGTACAACAACTGATCCCCATCTCCCTCCAGGTCACCCTGGAAGTGGTCAAGTTCATCCAGGCCATCTTCATCAACTGGGTACGTCTGTTTGGGTGTGTTTGTGGAGAGGGGTCTGTACATGTACCTGTACCTTCTACATTGTTGGGTATATCTGTGTGTAGGTTTTGGGGTGATGCGGGTCTGTATATATGTTCATTTATACCATCTTTATTAATTGGGTACATCTCTGTGTGGGTGTAAAGGATGGATGCAATTGTATATGTACATACCCATATCATCTTTATCATTGGGTATGTCTGTGTGTATGTACCTGTGCAATCTTATCAATAGGTATGTCTGTGTGTGGGCAAAGGGGTGGGATGCCATCATTGACTGGGTATGTCTGTGTGTGGATGCAAGGGTAGAGTTGGTCTGTGTGTATGTACCTGTATTCAGACTCACTAGGATGGCCACAGTTCAGTTTCAGGATTTGAGGGATGGCCACAATTCAGCTTCTGGATATGAAACTCTTCCCTTTTTGCACTCCAGCACTTGTATCATAGAAACACATCACAGTCTGTCTGTCTGTCTGTCTCTCTGTTGGTTTCTCTATCTATTTTGTTTGCCCCTCTGCCTATTTATCTGCCTCTCTCTTACTCTCTGCCTCTCTGTCTCTCAAATGTATTCATTGCCTAGTCTGATATGTTGTTTATTGTCTATCAAAATATTGATTGTAATGGTTGTTAATTGTTTCATTGTGTTCATTACATTGTACATTTTTGGACTTCTACATATGTATTGCTTCGTGTTTCTCTTTTCTTCTTTATTGTAATTGAAATTTATTCTTTTTTTTTTGAAAGGGCACGATGAAGAAAAGCTGTAAAGCTTGTTCTTTAATGCTCAATAAAGATGATTGTGACTTGACTATTGTTTATGTGTTATGATGGTGATGTTGATGTTCTTGTTGTTGATATCAATATAGACTCAGATATTGCTGTGAAAATATCATCCCTATCAGTATCGTTTGTGTATGATTATGATGATGCTGATGTTTTTATTGCTCATGTAGAGAAGTAACTGTAAATACGAGCTCTGTGCATTATGAGGAAGTTCATGTTATTGTAGTTGATGGTGCAGGATTTGGATGTGTGTTGGAAAGTCGCAAACATGGACACTTTTGCTGTATCAGTGGTGTGACACTGTGTTGTTTTCATTTTCTTTGCTGTCTCCTGTTCTGCGCCCCCTCTAGTCGCATTACCCCCATGCTGCTCATTCTGGTTCCTCCATCATTCACAGCCACACCCAGGTTCATCCTCAACACAGCAGTCTGTACGGAGCAGTCAGTGTCAGATGATCATGAAGACATTGTGATAATGGTATTGACAGTATTACTGTTGATGATGCAGGATCTAGACATGTACTGTGAGGAGACGGACACACCCCGCCATGGCCAGGACCTCGAATCTGAATGAAGAACTTGGCCAGGTTAGTCTGTGTTCTGTTCTCTGGACTTTTGTGGTTTGAATCGGTCTGTTTGTCTTTCTCTGTGTGTGTGCGTTAGTTATTAACTTTCTTCCCTTCAAAGTTTCTTTTCTCATTGTTCTTGTCAGTGTCTGTTTTCTTCTGTGTGTGTGTGTGTGTGTGTGTGTGTGTGTGTGTGTGTGTGTGTGTGTGTGTGTGTGTGTGTGTGTGTGTGTGTGTGTGTGTGTGTGTGACCTGTCTGTATAAACGTGTTTATTTTTTCAGTACTCTCTTTGTAATGTGACTTTCTCCCAACACATCCATCCTCTTCTTCCTCCCAATCAACCTCCCTCCTGTTTGTTCTGTTTGTTTTGTATACTGATTTTTGAGCCTTTGTCGCATTGTTTCTCTGCCAGTTTTTGTCTCTCCTCACCAACCCCCCCCCCCAAACCTTAACACCCCCCTCTGTGTGTGTGTGTACTACTGTGTGTGTGTGTGTGTGTGTGTGAGTGTGTGTGTGTGTGTGTGTGTGTGTGAGTGTGTGTGTGTGTGTGTGTGTGTGTGTGTGTGTGTGTGTGTGTGTGTGTGTGTGTGTGTGCGCGTGTGCGCGTGTGTGTGTGTGTGTGTGTGTGTGTGTGTGTGTGTGTGTGTGTGTGTGTGTGTGTGTGTGTGTGTGTGTGTGTGTGTGTGTGTGTGTGTGTGTGTGTGTGTGTACTTACTGTGTGTGTGTGTGTGTGTGTGTGTGTGTGTGTGTGAGTGAGTGATTATGTGCATGCATGTTCTTCCCGGAAAACAAAAGACAGAAGCCAGTTTAACTGTGCATTTTGTGTTCCATTAAAATGTCATCAGACCTAGCGATTTATGTTATCTGTGCAGGTTCAGTACATCTTCTCGGACAAAACAGGGACATTAACTCAGAACGTCATGGGAATTTAGGAAGTGTTCCATCGCTGGTATATGTTACGGGTGAGTGGATGTTTCAGACAGATCAGTTTTATCTCAGGTTTACTTTGCGCATTGATAGAGATGGATATGGGTATGTTTTGCTTTAAACAATACACAGATTTGTCCTATGCAGTGCTTTCGAACCAGTGTGTGTGGATGACAGAGAGGCATCAGGTCCCTGGAAGCTTCTTGATGATCCTGGAACCCACAAGAAAATAAAAAGAAAAACAAACAGAAAACTTGCAGAAAGTTCCGGAAACTGTTCCTAGAATGACTGCAAAATGTTATAATTCTTGAACTTTCGGTTTCATGAAGTGTAACCACGGCTGAGGTTGTTTATTCAGAGCGCTTTTTTAACGATTTGGTAAACTGAGGAATAGGTCACATGCCTCCATTTTGTTTGAAAGTTCGTGTGAAATTTCTGAAGGTATGAATCTTTTTGCTGGGAGTAAAGTCTCTGAAACTGTGACCAGAGTCTGTCTTGACTCTGGATGTGATTCAACAAGAGATTGGAACAACTCTTGTCAGTCACTGCAGTCTGTGCCTTGCATATACTGACGTGTCTTTTCAGAGCAGGAGTGTGTCTTTTGGGTAACATTGGGTGTGTCTCTGTACCGCACTCCTGTCACTTTTGTGTATTTTTCAATGTGGGTTTTCTTTGATTTGTTCTGTTTTTTTTTTTGTTTTTTTTCATAATCATATTTTGGATTGTTTCAGCCCAAATTTTTGTAATTTTATTTTGTTTGCTTTTCTTTATTATTTTTTTTATTAATGAAATTAAACGGGTGAGTGTTTTTAGCATTACTTTCTGATTCTACTTTCTGATTATTTTTTATTTCTTTTGATTTTCATAAAGAATTACTATATTCAACACTTCAAGTGGTTTCATCGTTGTTTTCTGCGGTAAAAAGGTTGTTGTTTTCTGTGGTAAAAGGTTGTTGTTTTCTGCGGTAAAAGGTTGTTGTTTTCTGTGGTAAAAGGTTTCAGCATAAGGTCATAAAAAAATCTGTTTTGAGTCTGCAGTATAAGGCTTCAAGGGGGAGGAAGGGTGGGTGTGTGTGTGTGTGTTTGCGTGTGTGAATGTGTATTTCTCTCTGTATGTGTGTTTGCACATGTGGGTATGTCCATGCCTGTTCATGTGTGTGTGCGCCTGTGTGCGCGCATGCATGCATGCCTGTGTGTATGTGTGCACGTGTGTGTGTGTGTGTGTGTGTGTGTGTGTGTGTGTGTGTGTGTGTGTGTGTGTGTGTGTGTGTTTTTCAGGAACAATGAGGAGAGTAGGGACTGCTTCAACGATCAGACACTACTGTACAATCTACGTTCCAATCATGTACGTGCTGGTCATGTAAGGTGGAGATCAGACATTACCATGCATGTTGCTCTCATAATTGATAAGTGTTAGTCATGTAAGGTAGACAGCAAGAGATATTGTTGTGTAAGCAGTATTATCTGTACAGTTGAGGAGCATCAGTCAAACCTCTTGGGTCAACTCAGTTCATAGGAAGACTACCTGCCCCGCAATCCAGCAGAAACTTATAGGCTAAATAACTGACTGAAAGTGTGTTTTTTCCAGCAGCAACTTCTGGAAGAAAAAATCTGCAGGAGTTACCTTCATAACAGAATATTATTCTTTTTGTGAATGAACATTGTACCAATGGGTACTCGACCTGTCCTGTACTGAACATGTCACAGATGACCAGGTCAGAAGGTCCATTAGGCAGAATGTGAGTCACTGTACATACCTGATAGTGACAGTGACAAAAAAAAAAAAAAAGCTGAAGTAATATGGACACAGGATCAGGTGGATCATCTTAGACTTTTCATTTTAATTCATGTCATTTAATTTTATTTATAACCTGCCCGACTGCAGTTGCCATTTCAGGTCTGTTACTTTTTTCAGAATGGGTAAGATACATGTTTCACAGACAAAAACAAGAAGAAAGAAAACGGCATGCACAGTTAAGCTCCTTCTGAATATGTGCAAACTGACTTAAAAACGGACTGTCTCAAAAAATCACTTAAAGAAATGATGCAGGGGAAGGAGAAAAGAAGAAGAAGAGGTGGGCAGGTCACAGTGCTGAACAGACTGAGAAGAGCTTTGCCCTTGCCCCCCCCCCCCAAACCCTCCTCACAACTGTCAGAGATGGAAGCTGTTGTGGTGTTCATGAGCACAGTACTTCCCCATAGCCTTAGTAGAGCTCAGAAACCAGTGACAGTGACATACAAAACAATGTGGCCATGTGAAGCTTTGTTAGGGGGTTACTGTTATTTCTTTTTTTCTTTTCAGCTAACATTTGTAATCCGAGTATCGCCAGTATTTTGAGATCAGAATGTACAGGCCTAAAACCAGACTGCTAGTGGCTTAGAGATGGGCTGTCCATGGTGAATAGGTCTTGCAGGCTTTTTGACTGGGCGTGTCTTGATGGATACTTTTAGTTATTTCTGCAGTGACAGACGATCCATATCTGCTTAGGATTAAGTTTGAACTTTTTTTTTTCAGTTAAAACTACTGATTTATCAGAGCCTTAAAACTGGGCTGTAAAGTAACATTCTCTCTCTCAGAGCCTTGAAAAGAGATAAGACTGCTGCCTGGAGAGGGTTTTCTTTTTAACAGACCATATGATTTACAGAGTGCAGTCTGTTAGCCTGCGTGGGGCAACGATGACTGCAAGAATGCAGACTCATGTGCATGCATGTGTGCTTGGGCATATATGTATATGCACACACATGATGCTGGTTGTGATGATGATGATGATGATGATGACGATGACAATGATGCTGAATTGGTGCATATGAGTTCCTGATCTGATGGTGGTGTGTGATAGAAGTGACTGTGATAAAGGGTGATGATGATGGTGATGATGATTGTGATGATGATGATGATAGTGATGATGATGATGATGATGATGATGATGATGATAAATTATTGTGCAATTATCAGCAGACACAATCCGCAAATACCTGGTGCTGATGGCAGTGTATAGTGATGATGATGGTGATGATGATAAGGATGATGTTGACAGTGATGGTGAAGATGATGATGATGATGAATTACTGTGCAGTTATCAGCGGACTCAATCTGTGAATTCCTGGTGCTGATGGGGGTGTATAGTGATGATGATGACAGTGATGGTGATAAGGATGATGTTGACAGTGATGAAGATGATGAGGATGAATTAGTGTGCAGTTATCAGCGGACACAATCCGTGAATTCCTGGTGCTGATGGGGGTGTGTAGTGATGATGATGATGGTGATGATGATAAGGATGGTGCTGACAGTGATGGTGAAGGTGATGATGATGAATTACTGTGCAGTTATCAGCGGACACAATCCGTGAATTCCTGGTGCTGATGGGGGTGTGTCACACAGTAGTGCCGGAGAAACATCATGACACAGGAGAAATCCTCTACCTCTCTTCTTCTCCAGGTCTGCTCCATGTCTTGTTCCAGGTCTTTTGTATGTGTATTCTTCCAACTGTCATACTGTCTGTGCCGCTCCCCTACAGACCCATGCCACGTACCCACCTACCTTATACCAAGGCTTCCAGGCCTTAAAAAACTTCCATTATATGATGTAGTTCTGCAAGTAGAAACACTTTTTTTAGACTCATCTTCCATTCTCCCCCCCCCCCCCCCCCCCCCCCCCCCCCCCACTCTTCTGCTTGAAGCATGGAAAAAGCAACTGTCTCAAAGCTACATGTGCCCATTCATAAGTACTTTGATCAAACTGTTCTTCCGTTTTTCACACAGAAGAGTACACAGGGGTGCATATGGTTATTTCCCAAGTGAATTACTGAAATATTTCCTCTGTAGCCATCAAGGGAAGCAGTGTTTGAAAACTGACGTCATGGGTGTGAAAGGACAAGGATATGTTGTGTCTGACAAGTCAGTAACATGTAGTGGCTGTTGGAGTCGGTGGAGAGCATTGTTCCTTACTGGAAGCAGCTGGTTGTCTAGTGTGTGAGGATACAGAACTGATCTTACATTTGACAAACGTTCTGCATTTGTTGCCATCATGATGTGGTGAAGGCAAGAGCTAACATGTTTGACAAGAGACATGCTATTTGTATGTGGCTGTCTGGGTATGAGGATGTTATGGTTAAGAGGAGAGTGATGTTGTGCTGTGTGTGTCTGCCAGACGAGGCAGCGCTGGTGAAAGCTGCCAGACAGCTGGGCTTTGTCTTCACCACCAGAACGCCAGAGACTGTGGAGATTGAAGTGGTCTGTACCCCCCTCACATTTCTTCGTGCGCATGCACACGCACATGCGTACACATACACACACTCACACACGCACACTAACCCATTTATGCACACACACACATGCACACGTGCATACACATGTATACACACATGCTCACACATGCACACACACATATTATGTACGTACACATAGACATATACCTTCACACTCACACATGCGCACATACGCATGCACATACACAACACACACACATGCCTTTCACACACACAAAAACTCACACACAAAACACGCACACATGCGTGCTCATGCATGCACACATGCATGCATGCATGTACACACATATGCATGCACACATGCACACACTCTTTCACATACATATATACATGCATGCATGCACACACAAGCACACGTATGCATGCACACACATGTACGCACTCTCACTCGTGTATACACATACACACACACACACACACACACACACACATACGCACACTCAACTCGCGCATACACACGCATGTATGCATGCATGCATACACACACGCACGCACACATCCAAGCACACACACACACACATGTACACATTTACATACGCATGCGTGCTCACACATGCATGCACAAACACGCGCACTTGTAGTCGCACTACAAGTATACACATGCTCACTCAAGAGTTTGGAGACTGTAATGATCAGTGCACTCTGCTTCTCCCTCTTAGTGTGTGTAAGTATGTTTGTGTGTGAGTGAATGAGTGTGCATGCGCCCATGCACATTTGCATGTGCATGCACACCTTGTGTTTTGCCTTGTGTTTTAGCATGTGTGTGATTTATATCTCTGTATGAAAAATAATTGTTTGCATACACTGTCCTTGATGACCATGCAGATGTAGACTACCATCACCAATGGCATATATCTCTTTTTCTCTCTCCATCTGTCTCTGTATTCTCTTTATCTCTCATTTTTCTCTTCTTTTCATTTTTTTTGTGTTTTGTATTTGTAACTATGTATTGGGGCAAAGAGACAAGAGATGTACAGCGCATGGTTTGTTTGCTGTGTACAGTTTGGGGACAAGGAAGTCTATGAGGTGCTTAACGTGCTGGAGTTCACCAGGTGAGTGAATGCACCATTGAGCGCAAACTTTCTGTCCAGTTTTTTTTTTTTTTGACCCGAATAGAAAGTAGTCTTCTTTCTTCTTTTTGTTTTTGTTTTGTTTTGTTGACATTTTTGTCGTCCACATTGCAATTCCACAGCTGACTGCCATCACGGAAACATTGTTTTGTGATGTTGATTTGTGATATCTGGAGAAGACATTTAATAATTCACTTGTCTAATTTACATTGTTGTGTAATAAATGGGTGTTACTTAGCATCTTTTTTTGTATGTTTGTGTACTTTGGCATGAGATTTGTGAGTTGACTTCAACGTGGTGACAACCCTGATATGGCCCTTTGCAGTCAGCTGGGCTGTAAGCGACATTAACTTATGTTACCGTGCCATACTTTGGCATGAAGTAGATGATTCATGACCTACAGTTACATTGCAAGGGAAAAGCACTCTGGAATCCCAGCAATAGCTTCTGTTTCATCTGTCAGAAAATTTTGGGATCCTGATTGGTTGTGTGAGAATCACAACAAGTAGGAATTAGTTTCTTGTTTAGATGATAAACATATTTTATCAACTGCTATTAAGAGGAAAATTCCTTCTGTGAAATTACATTTCGAAAGTGGTTTGCTGTGGAAGTTTGTATTGCCCAGACATTCTCAGTGTTTCCATGAGTTTGTTTACAGGGAGATGAGAGATAGGAAACAATGTAGGTTGCTTCGCATGGGTACAGACACATATAGCCCATGTGCTGCAGAGTGTAACTGGTGAGATTGTTTTGTGGGCAGTGACCGGAAAAGGATGTCGGTGATCGTCCGATGCCCAGATGGGAAGATCAAGCTGTACATTAAAGGAGCTGTGAGTAAACTGGATGCTTGGGTGTGGATGTGCTTGTGTGTGTATGTGTGTGCGTGCATGTGTCGATGCTTGCGCCCACGCACTACATTATGCATACACATGGTCCTAAAACCAGCTACTTCTGATGAAGCTTAGCTTGTAAATTGTGGTTGAGTGATGCACAGTTGGATTTAAACAAAAGGAGAAAAGAAGCTAAAGAATTGTTGAAAACTCGCAAAATAGTTTCAGTTGTTGGGAAAGAGGGTTGTTGAAAATGAGTCTGTCAAGTTGGATAGAATATTTTGTTACTTAACTTTCTGCGTATGGAGGCATGGGTTAAGGAGGAGAAGGCAGTTTAAAGAAAACAAAAATCTTGCTATTTAGGATGCAGTGTCATGAAAACGTTTACCAGCACATAGATCATTTCTACTAAAAAGCCAGGAATGCTAATCATTAACGATGTTTTCTGCCCAAGTCTTCAGTACAAACATCTGTGATTGAAATGAGACCAAGAGTGGGATAATTGTTATCATTGCTGTGGTTGTTGCTGCTGCTGTTATCAGTATCATTTTCATTGACTGGAGAAGCATGAAACATGGTAGGGCTTGAATTTGGAGGGTTGTTGTTTGGTGTCACTGCACTTAATGTGCTGGTGTGTTGTCCAGGACACTGTCGTTTATGAGCGTCTGGATGACACTCAGCTGTACAGCGACATCACCCTGCAGCATTTGGAGGGGTTTGCCTCCCTTGGTAAGTAAGCTACAATGGTTGTTGGGCAATATGTTTGTTCGGTGGAACTTGAAAGCTTTTTCTTAATCACTAGAAAAGAGTTCAAGTCACAAAACAATGTTTCCAGTTGCAACAAGCTTTTCAAAAGAGGGGCCAAAAAAGATTTCCTTTATATTTCATCAGTGAATAGGCATGAAATGCGCATTTTTATACGATGTGTTTTCTGAGTCGCAAGTCGTTTATGGCAATTTTGTATTGCAGATTTATCTCCATTATTTTAAATTTTAAAAGGGCAATTTTTATTTTTATTTTATTCTATTATTTATTTATATTTAAGATAAATAAATTAATTTTTACAAATTTCATTATTAGTTAATTTTAAGTTTTTTTTTTTTTTTAAAATTAATATATCATTTTGGAATAATTATTAAAATAATTGTCATTTAAAAAATTATTTAGCTTTTTTATATTATATATAAGGATATAAATTTAATTTTTTTTTTTATTTTTTTATTTTTAATTTTAAAAAAATTAATTTTATTATATTACATTTTATTTATTTTTTCATGTTTATTAAATTTTTATATTTTTTAATTTTTATTATTTAATTTTTATTTTTTTTTTTTTAAAATGCTTGATTTTAAATTTTAAATTTATTTAATTTTAAGAGAATTAAATGTTGTTATTAAATTTTGTAAATATTTTAAATAAATTAAAATATTTTTTAAAAATTTTATTTGTATTTTATAAATTTATTTTTTTAGTTTTGCTATATTAAAGTTTTTAAATTTAATTAAATTTTTTTTTTTTTACCAACAGTTTTTTGATTAATTTTTACATTGGATTGCATGCTTGTGTCTCCAAAAAAATTTAATTTTTTATTTTTATAAAAGTGTCAG
>JADBJO010000916.1:0-7500 GCA_016801955.1 Conus betulinus | reverse complement strand
TCTATAGCCATGTTGGAGCTACATCTGCTTTCCTTTCATTCTATAGCCATGTGGAGCTACATCAGCTTCCTTTCATTCTATAGCCATGTGAAGCTACATCTGCTTCCTTTCATTCTATAGCCATGTGAAGCTACATCAGCTTCCTTTCATTCTATAGCCATTTGGAACTACATCAGCTTCCTTTATTCTATAGCCATGTGGAAGCTACATCAGCTTCCTTTCAATTCTATAGCCATGTGGATCTACATATGCTTCCTTTAATTCTATAGCCATGTGGAGCTACATAGCTTCCTTCATTCTATAGCCATGTGGAGCTACATCTGCTTCCTTTCATTCTCTAGCCATGTGGAGCTACATCAGCTTCCTTTCATTCTATAGCCATTGTGAAGCTACATTGCTTCCTTTCATTCTATAGCCATGTGAAGCTGCTTTATCTTTCTTCTCTTTGAAGCTCTGCTTACTTTCATTCTCTAGCCATGTGAAGCTACAGCTTCCTTTCATTCTATAGCCATGTGAAGCTACATCAGCTTCCTTTCATTCTATAGCTGTGGTCAGCTTCCTTTCATTCTCTAGCCATACGTCAGCTTCCTCTTTCATTCTATAGCCATGTGAAGCTACATCAGCTTCCTTTCATTCTATAGCCATGTGGAGCTACATCTGACTTGCTTTCATTCTATAGCCATGTGGAGCTACATCTGCTTCCTTTCATTCTATAGCCATGTGAAAGCTACATCAGCTTCCTTTCATTCTATAGCCATGTGTGAAGCTACATCAGCTTCCTTTCATTCTATAGCCATGTGGAAGCTACATCAGCTTCCTTTAATTCTATAGCCATGTGAAGCTACATCTGCTTCCTTTAATTCTATAGCCATGTGAAGCTACATCAGCTTCCTTTCATTCTATAGCCATGTGGAGCTACATCTGCTTCCTTTCATTCTATAGCCATGTGTGAGCTACATCAGCTTCCTTTATTCTATAGCCATGTGGAGCTACATCTGCTTCCTTTCATTCTATAGCCATGTGGAGCTACATCAGCTTCCTTTCAATTCTATAGCCATGTGGAAGCTACATCAGCTTCCTTTCATTCTATAGCCATGTGAAGAATACATCAGCTTCCTTTCATTCTATAGCCATGTGAAGCTACATCAGCTTCCTTTAATTCTATAGCCATGTGGAGCTACATCAGCTTCCTTTAATTCTATAGCCATGTGAAGCTACATCAGCTTCCTTTCATTATAGCCATGTGAAGCTACATCAGCTTCCTTTATTCTATAGCCATGTGAAAACTACATCAGCTTCCTTTCATCTATAGCTGTGTGAGCTACATCAGCTTCCTTTAATTTTTTTAATTCGATAGCGATGTTGAGCTACATCAGCTTCCTTTCATTCTATAGCCATGTGGAGCTACGTCAGCTTCCTTTCATGTTTTGGGGGTACAGGGTTATCTACAGCTGCTTCCTTTCATTCCATGACTGTAGGCAGTTACATATGCTTCCCGTCATTCTATGGCCATGCAGAGCTGCGTCTGTTTCCTTTCATTCTGTGGCTGTGTGGAGCTCCATCTGCCTCCCTGAGTTCCTGTAAGGGTGGGAATTACATCTGCTTACTTTCACTCGATGACTCTTTATGCCTGTTGGGAGTGGCATCTGCTTCCTTTCATTCTGTGACTGTTGACAGTTCGTCTGCTTCCTTTCATTCTGTAGCTGTAGGGTGTTACAATCTGATACCTTTCATTCTATGCTTGTGGGGGTTACACTTGTCTTCTTTCATTCTATGGCTATGGTTGGGAGTTACATCTACTTCCTCTTCATGCTGTGACTGGGGGGTGGGGTGGGGTGGGGTGGGGAGGTTCACATCTGCTTTTTTTTTTTTTTTTTTTATTTATTTTTTTTTTTTTTGTGATGAACGTACAATGGGAGCATTACAGAGGGGCAGAAAGAGGGACAGTGCACAAAATCAGGTACATACAGCTGCATTTCTGCATGTCTTGCTCACAAATAAACACATGTTACACCAAATAAAGCGACAAGGAAAAAAAAAAAAAAAAAAAAAAAAAAAAAACAATAAGGAAAGATAAAGAAAGAAAGAAACATGAAAGCATAAAAACCAAATCAAGAAAAATGCATCTTTAACTAATTTGTCAGCATGTAAATTTCACTGCATAATACAATACAATGCAGTGCAAAACAACAACAATACAATGCAACACAACACCATACAATACAAAACAATACAATACAACACAGTACAGTACAAAAATATCTGCTAGATGGAGTGCTTCTTCATCTGCTTCCTTTCATTCTAGGACTGGGGTGGGGTGGGGTGGGGTTGGGTGGGGTGGGGAGGTTCACATCTTTTTCCTTTCATTCAGCGACTATTAGGAGTTACTTCATTTTACTTTTTTTTCCTGTATAAGTCATATGAACAAGTACATAATAATCTGCCATTGAATTACATAGATTACATAGATTGGGAAAGAAATACATAATAATACCAAAGCAAACCATATAAACACATGCACACACACACACACCAACACACACACAACACACACACACACACACACACCACACACACACACACACACACACACACACAGACGCGCGCGAACGCGCGCGCACGCACACACACACCCCACTAGAGAGGGAGGAGAAGCAAGAGAGGGAAAGAAAGAGCGAGATAATAACAAACAGGTGAGACATGGAAAAAAAAAAAAAAAACCCACAGTATGTTACTTTGTTATACCTAACGCCAAACAGCCGCAGCCTTTTACAGAGTGTGGCTTTCTGTTATGCCTAACATGCACGGCAGAGGCTTATAGGGTAGAAGGAGATGAAATTATCATGCCGCACACACACACACACACACACAACACTTGAAAACTATAGACTTGACCTTTTATTCTTAAAGTGAAATTCTAAAAGAAAAAGTATAGAATAATACAAAGATGGTCATAGTACATGCAACATTCTCCACCGGCAGGCCAGTTGTTTTCATTGATAAGAGGTTCATAGCATTTCCACCTAGAAAGAAAACTGGCATAATCCATGTGACATAGGATAAATGTTTGTCTGTTTTGTGTTGATAATGGAGTTGCTCTAGATACCGAGTAAGAGATGGCCGACTTTTTGCTTATTTTACAATGGTATCTAAAGAACTTGGCGAGCAAGATAATGAAGTATATCAGTTTGCTTTTTATTCTGTGCCTGGTGCGAGTTACATTCACTTCCTTTCATTCTATGACTGTGGAGAGTTATGTCGGCTTCATTTCATTCTGTCATTCTGTGGGGAGTGGCATCTGCTTCCCTTCATTCTGTGACTGCTGGGGATGGCATCTGCTTTCTTTCATTTTGTGACTGGAGGAGTTGCATCAGCTTTCTTGTCATTTTTGTGATTGTGGGGAATTATGTCAGCTTCATTTCGTTCAATTATTGTGTGGGAGTTACATCTGCTTCCCTTCATTCTGTGGGGAGTTGCATCTGCTACCTTTCATTCTTTGATAGGGAGAATTGCATCTGCTCCCTTTCATTTTGTGACTCTGGGAAGTTGCATCTGCTTCCTTTCATTCTGTGATTGGGGGAGTTGCATCTGCTTCCTTTCATTCTGTGATTGGAGGAGTGTGCATCTGCTTCCTTTCATTCTGTGACTCTGGGAAGTTGCATCTGCTTCCTTTCATTCTGTGATTGGGGGAGGTGCATCTGCTTCCTTTCATTCTGTGATCTGGGAAGTTGCATCTGCTTCCCTTCATTCTGTGACTATGGGCAAGTTTGCATCTGCTTCCTGTCATTCCATGGCTCTGGGAAGTTGCATCTGCTTCCTTTCATTCTGGGACTATGGGGAGTTGCAGTTGCTCTGTTTCCTTCCATTTTGTGACTCTGGGAAGTTGCATTCTGCTTCCTGTCATTCTGTGACTATGGGCAATTGCATCTGCTTCTGTCACTCCATGGCTCTGGGAAGTTTGCATCTGCTTCCTTTCATTCTGTGACTATGGGGAGTTGGCATCTGCTTCCTGTCATTCTCTGACTACAGGGGAGTTGCATCTGCTTCCTTTCATTCTGTGACTATGGGGAGTTGCATCTGCTTCCTTTTTCATTCTGTGACTATGGGGAGTTGCATCTGCTTCCTTTATTCTGTGACTATGGGGAGTTGCAATCTGCTTCCTTTCATTCTACAGGTGAAACACTGAAAAAGAGACCTGTCCAGTTTTCTTCCTGTCTTGCCTTGACTTTCTGTGTATCACAGCTCTCAGTTGTTTCTTGATTTCATTTTGAGCTGGTTGCTGATATTCCCACCATTAGCAGTGCGACTAGATGGTTTGTATGCTAAGCTTTGCTTTGATGAACATGAAGGCAGTTAAAAAAAAAGTGGTATTGAGCGGTTATGGCAATATGCACTCCTCAAGGAGAGCAGTTTGAATTCTGTGCTCAGAAAGCAGTTTTGATGACAAAAGTATACAAGACAATGCAATATATACAATAGAGTTCTGTGCGAGAGTAAACCTTGAGGTATGCCATATCAAGGTTAGATTGCAGTACAACTCTGTCCGCAATCTCAAAACAAAAATAGTATCATAATACAGTGCGTTGCCACAATATATAGCAAGACAATGGAAGACAAGCATAACATGATCCACATGCTACATTATCATTAAAACACAATTCAGTGCAGTGCCATCCAACACAATGCAGTGCAAGACAATACATGGCAGACCATTGAAAAGACGCCATTAGTCAATACAGACTGATTTATTCCTAGATAACAGATACTGCCCACCCATACTCTTTGGATATGTTTTGGTTCAACATTGTACAAAAATCTGCACGCTTGTTATCAGCATGCCAGTTAGTACACGTATTGAAAATGTGGTAGTGTTTTAATAGAGCAAAAAGGCAGTTTCTGCCTTTTCTTTTAGTTTTTAAAAAAAAAGTTACAGTTCAGAGTAGTATCTTGCTCTAGCAGTTACTCACACCATCAAGATCCAATGCGAGTCATTTGGGGAGGGGACACATCTAAAGCGTTTCAGGTGAAGAATCTGCTCAGGTGAAGGAAACTTGTCACAAGCCCAGAGGAGTTTCCCTGAGACAACAGTCGTTCAGGAGCACATTCTTTAAAATTTGAGCTGAGAGAATATATATAAACATCAGACCTTAAATATGCAGGGGGGGTCTATTCTTACGATAGTTCAGTACAACATGATTGCCGGCAGTTCATCAGCCTATGCGTCATGTAATCAATTCACTGCAGGGTGTCCCAGCGAGACCATCTACAAAACTGACCATGGCTGAGATCAAACTGTGGGTTGCTGACAAGGGGACAAGCAGGAGACGGCCACTCAATTATCGGTACCTATATCTGTATCCGTATGCAATATTCATTGCACAGGTAGCTCCAGCAAATACCAGTCGCTATCTGTTATTTGAATTAGACCATTGAATCATCAGTATTCTAGGTGTCTGTACTTCAGATATATAACATTATCAGCAAGCGTCATGGAGGTTGGTTACCTGTGTGTCTCTGCTGAACCTCATTAGACAGCTATCAGTATAGGAACTGTACTCCTTGCTATATGAAATAAGACATTTAAGCCAGCAGTGTTGGTATGTATTTCTCTTGTAGCCTATATAGTTAGTCTAATAAATTTCAATACCTGAAACTTTATACTATATTCATGATAGCCATCAGGCAGGTGGCTTATATCTCTCCACTACACTCATTATATCAGTATATCGGTGGCTGTATAAACTGACATTACAAATAACTGTGGATGCTTGGCCTAACCTCCATGCTGTGTGTGAGCATGTTGTTCATGTTTTGCAGTAGGTTGACTGACACTGTAGACCCTGTACATTGGTACTGTCATTTCTGTTCTCTCTGTGGATGGCAGGTTACTCATGCCAACTGCTGACACACAAAATATGGAAACTATTCATCATCAATGAACGTACACTGGAGTAAGTCTCTCTGTCTTCTGGTGGTAGAAAACTAAAATATGGGTTTGAGTGTCTGTGTGTTATTGGAAAGAGAGGAGAGCGAGAGACAGAAAAAAACAGAGAGTCTCTGTCCTTCTGCTGCAGAAATACTAATATGTGGGTTTTGAGTATGTATGTGTTTGCACGGGAGGGAAGGAGTGAGGGGAGGGAGAGGGAGAAAGAGGTAGAGAGAGAGAAAAACGTAGAGGGAATGTGTTGTGTGTTCTGTAATTAAAAAAAAAAAAAAACCTGAAATTGAGGGGGTTAAGGGTTCTCACATTCAGTACAAATTTTGTGATCTGACTGAAGAATGTACAAGATTTTGTAGATTATTTGAGTTTGTTGAAAGTTTTCAAGTTTTGAAATGGTGTGCCACACCATTGCAAGTGCTTAAAGTTATAAATGCTTGGTTTGTTTGTTTAAAAAAGTTTTTTTTTTACCTGCCTATGAAAAACTCGGTGATGGATAGTTCAGCTAAGGGAATGATTGTGGTTTAAAGGAGATGAACAGAGAATTTTGATAGAAAATGAAAGTAAAAATTAGTTGATATGAAAGTTGTCAAATGTGTGTATGTTCATACAAGCTCTTGTGTGGGACATCTACATTCAATTTTGTTGAGGAAATTTAAAACCATTTTTCTTATGAATGACGCTTGTTGAAGTCCCTGAAAGGTCCTTAAAAGGTTCTTGTTTTTTGTTTTCACTAGGGGGGTAGAGGAACCACCGTTGATCTGCCTGGATTATGTGTAGTCCAAGGGCAGAAATGTCATTTATATGTTTGTGTGCATTGACAAATGCAATGATGAATTTCTTACAGTAGCAGGTGATAACTGGCTTAAAAGAAAAAAAAAAAAAAAACTTCACAACTCTGTACGTCAGTTACAAACATTAAGTGATCCTGTGACTACTCTGCCTTGTGAGTTATGCAGTTTGGTGTTGAACTTAAAAGTAAGTGACCTTGATCAGCCTCAGTTTGAATGTGACAGGCCACTCGAGAGGCTCTCGTACGACGCAAGACGGACTTTGGAGAGATGCATTGGGGAAGAGAGAATGATGTGGGACTCATTGTGGATGGGGAGGTCTGTGAGTTTTCCTATGAAGGAACTTATGTAGTATATGTATGGTGTGATTTAGGCAAACCGTTAAGAGTTTAAGACTACCCCAGCTTGTTACAGTCTTTGGCTTCAAATGTTTTTTGGGTCTGTTGTGTTGCCCTGCTAAGTAAGTCTCTGATGGGGTTTGACTTGGGGCCCTAAACTCACAAAGATTTGTTACTTCAAGTAAGGTGTTTATAGTAATCAAAAGTGAGTGATACGACCAAGTGACAGAGAGTGTGGACATGCGAATGTGTGGTGCATGCATGTTAGAGAGAAAGGATTCTTCATGCATACATGTAATATGTCCCAAGTGCAGCTCACATATGTTACTGCGATGAATGGAAGAGTTCGTTTTTCGTATGTAGTGTGCTGAATGATGTCCACTACTATTGAGGCTTTACCATGAAGTAGGAAGTTTTACTTGTCCATTGGAAC
>JADBJO010000915.1:519702-530978 GCA_016801955.1 Conus betulinus | reverse complement strand
TACTCTAAATGCTGTATATGAAGACCAAAACTAAAACCCCTTAACAAGTTTACATTAACCCTAAGAAGGTTTGTCTGTAACACTTTGGAAGAAGATGACGCTAAATTTATCGCACACGATGATGGCATCCGTCTGTCTTGGGACAATGGTGTTGCACCGTGGATCAGTCAATTGTGGAGTTGCAGCGCCTGCTGTGGCTGAAGAGCCCGATCATCGAGCGGCAGACTCTGATGCATTGCTGCAGGTGAAGTCTCGGCCACGAGCGCCTGCTGGTGCCGATGCGATTCTTTGCCGTCAGCGGCTCCTCCATTCTTCCCACTGGGCCTCTCTCCTCTGGTCTGCTTGCTTGATGCCGGCCTTGATGGTGGACGCTAAGCTGATCCTGTCTGAAGCTGCTGTCTCCAGATCTACTGGGGTCGAGGCTGCTTGCCCTCTGATCGCGCTTACATTTCTGTAGCGTACGGCGGGCCGTCATGTGGATCAGGAGCCTGTAGCCAGCTCGCCGTACAGCATATCCTTTGGGATGCGACCGTGGTACATGCGACTGACGTGGCCAAGCCGGCACAGGTGTATCTGTGTCAGCATAGCGAACATGGTAAAGCATCCCTAACCGTGTGGGCCAGGACGTCCAAGTAATGCCCAGGAGTCTTCTTCTGAGGCAGCGCAGAAGGAAGGCATTCAGTCAGCGTTCTTGTTGAGATACAGGGTCTATGCTTCGTTTTCCACAGAGAGGAGTGATTACAGCACACAGGCTTGTACACTTTTTATCTTGGTGTTTGACGTTAGCATGGTGTTATCCCAGACTCTCTTCACTAGAAGGGCCATCCCTGTTGCTGCCTTGCCGATCCGCATGTTCAGCTCGGCGTCCATATAGAGGTTGCTGGAGATGGTCGAGCCCAGCAAAACCAAGTCGTCGGCCACTTGGAGGGTGTGATCGCCGATGGAGGTGCAGGAAGTACTGCTGACGTCTTGGCCCATGATGGTTTTTTTTTTTTTTTTTTTCCTTCCAAACTGATAGAGAAGCCGAAAGTCGGTGCAAGCATCAGCGAAACAGGTGATGGGCCGTTTAGCGATTCCTTGATGTGGGCAGTGAGGGCGGTGTATTCTGCGAAGAGCGTCTTCCCGATGAGGACTTTCCGCACCTTCGTCTTTACTCGGAGGCGTGCCAAGTTGAAGAGGCTTCCGTCACTCCTAGTGTGGAGGAAGATGCCGTGTTCAGAGTGTCGGAAGGCGTAGCGCAGCAGCAGGGAAAAGAAGAGCCGAAGAGTGTCGGAGCTAGCACGCACCCTTTGTTGGCACTGCTCTTGATTGGGAAGCGGTCCGAAGATGAACCATTGTACTGGACAGTGCCATTCATCTTGTCATGGAAGGACGTGATCATCTTCAGGAGCTTGAGTGGGCATCCAATCCGATGTAGTAGGGTGAAGGACGCCTGACCTACTGACAGAATCAAACGCCTTGGTCAGGTCGATGAAGGCGATGAACAAGGGTCGTCTCTACACGCGGCACATCTCTTGTAGCTGCCTCAGGGGAAGAACATGTCGATCGTCGACCTCGCAGCTCTGTGCCTCTGGTTCACTCGTTCGGCGAGTAGCTGCAGCCTGTTGAGGACGACGCGGGCGAAGGCTTTACCAACAATGCTGAGGAGGGATATTCCGCGATAGTGCAGATGCTGTTATTCCCTTTGTTCTTGTATAGCGTGATGATTTTTGCATCGCGCATGTCCTGGGGTACGGTCGCCTCCTCCCAACACTGCAGCAGAAGCTCATGGAGGCGATTTGAGAACAGAACTCTTCTTGCCGGCTTTGACGACTTCTGGCGTAATGCTGTCGCTACCCGGACCCTTTACTACAGGCTAGCGTGTCGATGCCTTGCCGTGTTCCTCAATGGTGGGTGGAGCGTCGAGCTCCTCCATGGCAGGCAGGGGAGTGGTGTTTTCGAAGGCTGTGTGGGTGGCTGGGTTTTCCCTGCAGTACAGCTCCTGGTAGTGCTCTCCGCCCATCTCTCCATCTGTTTGCTGCAGTCGATGATCCCCGGATGTACATTTTAGAGGGGCGATCTTGATGGCGCTAGAGGCCGAACGCTTTGTTCATGCTAGCACATGGCGCGGATGCTGCCGCAGTCGGCGGAGATACGAATACCTTTCACAAGGTTTAGCCAGTACTCATTGGCGCATTTCCGGCCATCTGCTGGGCGTTGCTGCCAGCTTTTCAGAGTGCGGCTAGTGTGTTCTCTGAGGGCTCTCTTGTGATCTTGGAGTGCAGCTCGCTTAGCAGCAATGGCAGGCTCCATCCCCACGACTCCTGCTTCGAACCAGGCGACTTTATTCTTCCTCACTCTCTTCCCAAAGGTGTCCGAGGCGGACTGGTAGGTGGCATCGCGGATGTGGTTCCACCATGATGAAGCGCGGTCTGTCGGGCAGTCCTATACGGCCTTGACAACGGCTCTGGTGAAGCTTCGCGCAGTTCGGGCACTGACGTCATGGCTGTTTTGATTCGAGGACGTCCCTTCTGTTTGGAGCTTATCCCACCAAGACCTATAAAAAAGATAACACCAAACCATATGAACAGATATTAAATTCGAGGAAAGAAGACACTAACCATTGAAAAATTGGGAACTAAACTGTATAAAGGACATTAAGCTCTATGAGAGGAGGACACTAAACCCTACGAAAACAGAGACACCGCATCGAACGGAAAGAATGCTAAAGCCTGTAAAATGAGGACACAATCATGAAAAAAAGACACTAATCCCTCAAAAAACAATCATGAAAGAACGCTAAATGATACTAAATCTATGAACGGAGAACATTGCTGACTATTTGACGGACGACACCCTATGAAATAAAGACTTTAATAGCTATGGAAAGATCCACATGTTGACTCTGATTATAATGCCGGACTTTTTGTGGATTTATGGATACTCAGGCCAGGAGGTACCAGGTGCGCACTAGGAATTTCGGAAGGATAAAAAAAAAAAATTCCTCAACAGCACTGCAGCCAGACCCAGTTTATCTGAAAACATGCGTCCATGTTCCCAGATCACTGAATCATGTGACACGCTGCAAAGCTTTGAGTCAATCTTTCACGCCCTTCCAGAAAATGTTCCCTCTGGTACCTCGTGTGATGTATCCTTGTTCCACAGAAGACCGACATAACAACCCAGAGCACACATGCTGCTCATATTAAAGGAGGATGCTGTAGAAAGCACAATACCAAACCTCGAGAAATAAGAGACACTCATATGTNAACATGTCGATCGTCGACCTCGCAGCTCTGTGCCTCTGGTTCACTCGTTCGGCGAGTAGCTGCAGCCTGTTGAGGACGACGCGGGCGAAGGCTTTACCATTTGCATCGCGCATGTCCTGGGGTACGGTCGCCTCCTCCAACACTGCAGCAGAAGCTCATGGAGGCGACTTGAGAACAGAAACTCTTCTTGCCGGCTTTGACGACTTCTGGCGTAATGCTGTCGCTACCCGGACCTTTACTACAGGCTAGCGTGTCGATGCCTTGCCGTGTTCCTCAATGGTGGGTGGGGCGTCGAGCTCCTCCATGGCAGGCAGGGGAGTGGTGTTTTCGAAGGCTGTGTGGGTGGCTGGGTTTTTTCCCCTGCAGTACAGCTCCTGGTAGTGCTCCGCCCATCTCTCCATCTGTTTGCTGCAGTCGATGATCCCCGGATGTACATTTTAGAGGGGCGATCTTGATGGCGCTAGGGCCGAACGCTTTGTTCATGCCTTAGCACATGGCGCGGATGCTGCCGCAGTCGGCGGAGATACGAATACCCTTTCACAGGTTAGCCAGTACTCACTGGCGCATTTCCGGCCATCTGCTGGGCGTTGCTGCCAGCTTTTCAGAGTGCGGCTAGTGTGTTCTCTGAGGGCTCTCTCTTGTGATCTTGGAGTGCAGCTCGCTTAGCAGCAATGGCAGGCTCCATCTCCACGACTCCTGCTTCGAAACCAGGCTACTTTATTCTTCCTCACTCTCTTCCCAAAGGTGTCCGAGGCGGACTGGTAGGTGGCATCGCGGATGTGGTTCCACCATGATGAAGCGCGGTCTGTCGGGCAGTCCTATACGGCCTTGACAACGGCTCTCTGGTGAAGCGTTCGCGCAGTTCGGGCACTGACGTCATGGCTGTGTTGATTCGAGGACGTCCCTCTGCTTGGAGCTTATCCCACCAAGACCTATAAAAAGATAACACCAAACCATATGAACAGATACTAAATTCGAGGGAAAGAAGACACTAACCATAGAAAAATTGGAAACTAAACTGTATAAAGGACATTAAGCTCTATGAGAGGAGGACACTAAACCCTACGAAAACAAGACACCGCATCGAACGGAAAGAATGCTAAAGCCTGTAAAATGGACAAAATCATATGAAAAAAAAGACACTAATCCCTCAAAAACAACCATGAAAGAACGCTAAATGATACTAAATCTATGAACGGAGAACATTGCTGACTATTTGACGGACGACACCCTATGAAATAAAGACATTAATAGCTATGGAAAGATCCACATGTTGACTCTCGTGATTATAATGCCGGACTTTTGTGGATTTATGGATACTCAGGCCAGGAGGTACAGGTGCGCACTAGGAAACATTTCGGAAGGATAAAAAAATCCTCAACAGCACTGCAGCCAGACCCAGTTTATCTGAAAACATGCGTCCATGTTCCAGATCACTGAATCATGTGACACGCTGCAAAGCTTTGAGTCAATCTTTCACGCCCTTCCAGAAAATGTTCCCTCTGGTACCTCGTGTGATGTATCCTTGTTCCACAGAAGACCGACATAACAACCCAGAGCACACATGCTGCTCATATTAAAGAAGGACGCTGTAGAAAGCACAATACCAAAACTCGAGAAATAAGAGACACTCATGTGTGAATGAAGGGGGCACTAACCTTGGGAAAGACACACAACCACCTGTCAAATAAAGAAACTACTACTGAACACTCTGAATGAAGGGGACACTAAATATGTAAACCAAGTGAATGAATCCTGTGACTGAAAGAGACACGGAGTCCTTGAGGGAGGGGGGCGGGGCGACGATTAAACCATACAAAAGTCGCCAAGCCCCTCCAAAGAACCAGGTGGTCTGAAGACTGCTGTGGACGATACGCTGGTGAAGCTTGTGATCCGCTGCAGTCACGTGTCCTGGTCACCCTCTCCGCAGCCAGTGAAGCAGTTCTTGCTCCTGTTGACAGATGTGCTGGTATTTTCTCTTTAACACTTGACTTTGTGTGTAAATAAATCTTATCTACTTACTTAAGCTAATCTGTTCCGATTTTTATTAAGTTTTTCTTCTCTTGTTCTCTGGTCATAGAACAATAATTCGGTTAACAAGATATATCATGTGAACAACATTTATAGTATTTCACAAACTTCCTTATCAAAACGTACACGTTTTCCATTTGCAACACCATAAGAAAAAAAAAAGGTCGCTATGAACAAAACGGACCGGAATATGCATATGTGTCTGTACAGTATTTACTGCTGTGTTCGTCAACCTGGCGTGACCTCGACGTTAAACACCATTCAGCTTCTTTTCATTTGATCCTAATGAGAATATGACTGTTCTAGAGTAAGCTAATTAGAGTAAGCTAATTGTCTTCACTTAGTAAGCTAATTGTCTTCTTGTTACCTTGTCATCTTTGCTGTGTAGCCCTGGACAGGCCGTCTTCTGGTCTGCCGTCACACCCGATTTCTCACGGAAGAATGGGGTGTCCTCTGAAGATCCACAGGGCACCTGGCGCACCACCGACCCATCCGGCTTAAGATCTATGACCTCAACTCAGCATGGTACAGCCAGCGTCAGCACTATCTTCGCACAGCTGTTCGGTTCTTCTCTCTGCGGCAGATGGGAAGCACACACACACACACACACACACACACACACACACACACACACACACACGCACACACACACACACACACACACACACACACACACGCACACACACACGCACGCACACACGCACGCACACACATGCATCCCTAACACTAAAAAACCTACGAAAATGAGGCACTGAACAATGGGAAACAATGACATTCTAAATCTCATGAACTGAATCTATGTCCTACACAGAACAGCCGTTTGAAATAGAACGAAAATATTTAAAAGATTGCTCTAGACCCAACTCCAGTAGGTCACTGGCCCTACCAAAAAGTCACTGCATGTGATGACAGAGGACGGTGCACCCTGTGGGATAAAAAACGCTAAAAACGTTTTAAGAGAGAATAATAAACTGTAACGCTGGAGACCATAAACTCTTAAACAAAAGGAAACATTCAACTACACGAAAAGAGGATCCAGAGCCCTATGAAAAGAGGAACACTAAAAACAATAGAAATGACATTAAACTGCGAAAAGAACACTATACTCTATGCAAGGACGATACCATACCCTTAGAAAAAGAACATTGAACTGTATGAAAGGAGGACATTAGATTCAACAAAAATACAACACCAAACCATATGAACAAAGGACAATAAATCAAAGGAAGACAAAAACTCCCTATAAAAAGATGACTCCAATCTGAACAAATGGCAAAAGATAAGTTCTACGAAAAGTGGACACTAAACTGTATGAAAGGACACAAAACCCTCTGAAAGGAAATGCTAAACCAGATGGAAAGCCTACACTAAAGTCAGTGAAAAAAGAGAGAGGTAAACCTGAAAGGGCGGCACTACCCCTTAAAATGACAGTAAATCCCATGAGAAAAACTAAGGTAATGAAGACACGACACGTTGAAAGGAAAACAACACTGTGTGAAAGAGGAGATAAAATGAAAAGAAGAAACTAACCACTGTAGAAGAACACGAAACTGTGGACGAAGGGGGGTGGGGGGGGGGGGGGGGGGGGGGGGGGGGAGACTCTAAACCCCCCGTAGAAAAACACAAAACTCTGTGGAGGAGGGTGGCGGTGGGTCAGACATCGAACTTTATGTGAAGAGGACACGAAACCCTCTGGGAGGAAAGAGATAGCGAACCTTCTAGAAAGAGAGCAAAAAAAACACTGGAAGGGGGTGGGTGTGGAGAAGACAGCTAGCCTTCTAAAAAAAAAAAAAAAAAAAAAACCAGAAATTCAGAAGGGGGTAGCGGGGACTGGGACCCAAAACTTGTAGAAAGAGAATTCGAAACCCGGAGATGCGGGGGCCGTGGGAAAGACAACGAATCTTAAAAGAGGTCTCAAAACCCGCTGGGGGGGGGGGGGGGGGGGGGGGGGGGGGGGGGGGGGAGAATAGAGCTAACCTTATAAAGAAAGGAATCGAAATACACCGAACTTTGTACAAAACAGGACTACAAAGCTGGAGGTGTGGGAGGGGTGGAGGGAGAAATACAGAGCCTTGCAGAAATAAGACTCAAAACCCTTGAGGGGTGGGGGGGTGCAGTAGAGAAAAAACCATGCCTATTAGAAAAAGATAAGTAAATCCGGGGGTGGGGGGGGGGGGGGGGGGGGGGGACGGGGAGAATGTAGGAGGACGCAACGAACCTCGTAAAAAAAAAAAGGAAAGGAAACCCCAGACGGTGGAGGGCAGGAGGGCAGGGGAGAGACATCGAATCTTTACAGAAAGGACTCGAAACCTAGAGTGGACGAAAGAGGAAGGACGCTAAACCTTAACAGAAAAAAAAAAAACGACCCGAACCTGACAGAAAAAAAAGTATGAAATCTTGTGGAGTGGGGTAGAGAGACTCCGAACCTTTTCGATAGAAGACACAAACCTCCCCCCCCCCCCCCCCCCCCCCCCCCCCAACCCACCCGGGGGGGGGGGGGGCAGGATTGGAAGCTTGCCGAAACTCATAAAAAGACAAAAAAACCCTGGTGGCGTGGGGGAAAGAAATGTACTGAACAGTATAGAAAGAGGGCACGGAAATCCTTTAGGGGAAAACAAATACCAAACTAAAGAAAGAGAGTTACGAAGCCCTGGGAGAAGGGGGTAGGGGGGAGGTGTCGGGTTAAGGGGGACACCTAAGTTTAGTTGAAAGAGATCTCGAAACCCAAGAAGGGGGGTAGTGGGTGGAGATGGGGGGGGGGGGGGGGGGGGGGGGGAGGAGGTTTACACCGAACCTAATAGAAAGATACGAAACCCGGAGGAGGATGATTGCGACATATAAAACTCTTATGTAAAGACACGAATCCCCTGGAGGGTGGGGGGAGTGGGGCGGGGGGGAGAAAGACACTGAACCTCAAGAAAAAAGAAAAGAAGACACAAAAGTTTATGCTGGCAAAACAGATACCGAACATTGTAGGACACAAAATTCTGGAGTGGTGAGACACTGAAAATTGTAGAAAGAAGTCTTGAAACCTGGGGGGGGGTGGGGTAAGTGGGGAGACTCCAAGCCTCGTAGAAAAAAAACACGAAACGAAACACTGTTGGATGGGGTGTGAAGGGGGGGGGGGGGGGGGGGGGGGGGGGGGGGGGGGGAGGCACCCACTGTCTTTGAGAGTAAGGACACAAAACACTGGTATGGGTGGAGGGAAGAACACCGAGGTCTTACAGGACAAGAAGGTATGCGAGGAGGGAAATGACACCGAAACTTCACGGGAAGAGGGCACAGTACTCCCGGAGGGGGATGTGGTTGTGGTGGAGGGAAAGATGCACCAAAAATTATTATAAAAAAAGACAATACAAAACCGCAATGGCAGGGGTGAAACAGACACCGAACCTTATAGAAAGAGACACAAAATCCTAAAGAGTGGAAAAAGACAGACCAAACATTACAGGAGGCGGCGCTAAACCCTGAGGACACAAAATCCTGTCGCAGAGAAAAGAGAACTTCATGGAAAGAGGATAAGAAACCACGTGGGGCTAGGGGTGGGGTGAGAGAGAGATTCTTATAGAAAGCTAACACGAAAGTTGGGGAGGGGGGGGGGGGGGGGGGAGAAAAGAGACACCAAACCTTATAGAGGACACGAAAAACCCTGAAGGAGACAGAGAGCAGGGGGGGGGCGGGGGGTGGAGTGGGAGGGAACACGAAACCTTTACGAGAGAAAAAGACACCGAAATTTAAAAGGGAACACAAAACCTTGGGGAGAAGAAAAGAGAGACACCTAACCATGTAGAAAGTGGACACAAAACCCTCTAGGTGGCGAAAAGAAACACTGACCTTTATCGAAAGACTAGAAACCATGTGGACAGGAGCGGAAAACAGACAACAAACCTAGAAGAAAAATGACACGAAAACCCTGGGAAGCGAGGAACGTGTGTGTGTGTGTGTGTGTGGGGGGGGGGGGGGGGGGGGGGGGGGGGGGGGGCAGAGACGCGAAACCTTATAGAAAGAGCACATGCAATTCTGGTCGGTAAAAGAGACTGAACCTTATAGAAATACAAGAGAGCCAGTGGTGGGGGGGGGTTGCGACAGCGAATTTTACAGAAACAAGACACGACACCCTGCAGGGGATAGACAGGTGTGGAAGACACACCAATTTCCACAGGAACAGGACACAAAACACAAAAGGTTTGGGAGAAGAGACATCAATCCTCACGGGAACAAGACACGAAACCCTGTGGCTGAGCAAAGAGAACCGAACCTCATAGAAAGAAAACAGAAAACCCCGTGAGGGGTAAAGACCTTAAGCCTCGTACAAGGAGGATACGAAAGAGGCGTGGGCGAAGCGGGGATAAGGAGGGGGGGGGGGGGGGGGGGGGTTATGGGCAAAGAATGTTACAGAAAGAGGACACAGAACCATAGGGTGGGAGTCAGGGAGGGAGGAAACACTAAACCTTATTGACAGAAGACATGAAATCCTGTGTGGGTCAAGATACCCAGCCATATAAAGAGTAGACATGAAAGGCTGGAAGGAGGGGAGCAAAGCTAGATTATTAGCAAACAAGGCTGGGGGAGCAGGAGGGGGCACTAAGCGTTAGAGGAGGACACGAAAGCCTGGGAGTTGGGGGGGGGGGGGGGGGGGGGGAGAGGTGACAGACAGTAGCCCCTATAGGATACTAAACCCTGTGGAGGGTGGGGCGGAAGACGAACCTTAAAAAAATAGGACAAGAAACCCGTGAGGGGGGGGGGGGGGGGGGGGGGATCATCTTGTGAAAAAAGAACACAAAACACTCTGGGAAGATGGGAAAGAGACACACCCGAACTTTAAAGAAAGAAGACACGGAAGGTGAAAAAAACTGGTGGGGGATTGGGGGGGGGGGGGGGGGGGGGGGGGGGGGGGACACCGAACCTGTATAAAAGACACAAAAAAAAACCTGTTGGGTGGAGGGGGTTGAGTGACCATCGTCTCGAGGAGACTGGGGGGGGGGGGGGGGGGGGGCACAGAACGTTTGTAGAAAGGTCTCCAAACCTGGTGGTGTGTGGGTGGATGGGTGGGGAGACTTCGAACCTTATAGAAAAAGGACATGAAACCATGAAAGAGAGGGGGAGGGGACGACGACACGATGCTTGTAGAATGAGCACGCGAAACATGACAGGGGGAGTGGGTGGGGGAAGGGGAACACCGAATCTTACAGACGGACAAAAATGCTGTTACGGGGAAACCACCAACATCGAAACTTATAGAAAGAAAATATGAAAACAAATGAGATTGGGGGGGGGGGGGGGAGTGAGGAGGGATAATACACCAAACTTCATTGAAAAAGGACATGGAACAAAGGGTCGGGAATAAAAGAGACCGATTCCTATTGAAAGCGAACATGCAAATGCAGGCGAGGGGGGGGGGGGGGGGGGGGGGGTACACAGGACCTCAAAGAAGAGGACGTGAAACTCTGAAGGGGGGGGGGGGGGGGGGGAGGAGAAGAGATGTCGAGCCTGACAGCAAAGAGAACACGAAATCTTGCAGAGGGGAAAATAGACACCGAATCTTACAAGGGAACACAACACCCTGTGGGAGGGAAGACCCCCCCCCCCCCCCCCCACCCACAATGCATGCAGAAAAACGTACACGAAACCCTCTGGGGAAAAGTGAGAGAGAGACACGGAACCCTACAAAAGAGGACAAGAAACCCTGTAGATGAAGGGGAAGAGACATCGAACCTTATAGAAGGATAACATGAAACACTGTGGGGAGAAGCCAGAAACAGAACCTTGAAGAAACAGGGAGAATGAACATGGAACGATATAGAAAGAGAACATGAAACACTGTGGGGAGAAGTCAGAAACAGAACCTTGAAGAAACAGGGAGAGAATGAACATGGAACCCTTATAGAAAGAGGACACCAAACCCTGAGGGATGGGACACCGAATCTTACGGTAAACAGACACGAACATCTTGCGATGGTGTATTGGGGTGTACAAGACGCTGAATTTCATAGACAG
>JADBJO010000915.1:504668-515763 GCA_016801955.1 Conus betulinus | reverse complement strand
GGAATGGGTGCAGGAAGACATCAAAACTTTGAGGACACGAAAGTCGGGGGGGGGGGGGGGGGGGGGGGGGGGGGGGGGGGGGGGGAGCGTTCAAGGTGGAGACCCACTGAATCAAAAAAGGATGCAACACCCCTTCGTGGACAAAGAGAACACGGAACCCTGTGTTCATTAGTTTTTTTTTTTTTTTTTTTTGGGGGGGGGGGGGGGGGGGGGGGGGGTATCGGATGGGATGAAACACAATATCTTATATAAATGAGAAGCTTCAGAAAGAGAACCTTGCATACGAAACCCTTTTTGGGGTGGGGGGGGGGGAAAGTGAAAACTGATGTTGAACTTTAAAGAAAGAAGACACAAAACCCTGTTCATGGATGGAAAAACGACACCGAACCTTATAAAAAGAAAACACAAAACCTTTGAAGGGGAAGGGGCAGATAGACACCTAACTTCACAGAAACTGGACTCGAAAACCTGTGATGGGGAATAGAGCCACTGAACATTGTAGAAAGAGAACACGAAAAACTTGTAGAGAAAAGTGACACTAATTCTAGAAAGAGGACAGGAAACCCTGAAAGGTGGGTGGGTGCATGAAACACAGAGCCTTAAATAAAGAAAACACGAAACCTTGAAGGAGAAAAACGACACACCGAGCCTAATTTGAAAGATAACACAAAACCCTGAAGAAGAAAACGACACACCGAGCCTAATTTGAAAGATAAAACACAAAACCCTGAAGGAGAAACGTGATTTGAAAGATAACACAAAAAACCCTGAAGGAGAAAACGACACACCGAGCCTAATTTGAAAAGATAACACAAAACCCTGAAGGAGAAACGACACACCGAGCCTAATTTGAAAGATAAAACAAAACCCTGAAGGAGAAAAAACGACACACCGAGCCTAATTTGAAAGATAAAAAAAACCCTGAAGGAGAAACGACACACCGAGCCTAATTTGAAAGATAAAAAAAAAACCTGAAGGAAAAACGACACACCGAGCCTAATTTGAAAGATAAAACAAAACCCTGAAGGGAGATGGGAGAAGAGGCACCAAAACGGTACAGGAAAAAGTAATCCGATAGAGAACCTTTTTTTTTTTTTTTTTGGGGGGGGGGGGGGGGGGGGGGGGGGAGGGGGGGCACGAAACTTGGGGAAGGAAACACTGAACCTTGTTGAAAGAGGACAGGAAATTCTGTGGGGAGAAAAGAGATACAGGACAAAGTAGAAAGAGAGGAGACCAAACCCTGTGGATCAGGGGGAGGGGTAGAGGAGGAGGAGGGGGGCTGGGTGTGTGTTTTGAGAACCATCTTTGTAGAAAGATAACCCGAAACACTGTGGAGAGGAGATAAGAGACACGGACTTCGTGGGAAGACACGAAACTGGGGGCGCGCGAAAAGAGGCGACCATTCATAAATAAACAAACAGGACAAGAACCCCAGGGGTGGAGGAGGAGGAGGAGGGGGGGGGGGGGGGGGGGTATGTAGAGAACCGAACTTTATATTAAGAGGACATGAGACACTGGGGGGGGGGGGGGAAAACGGTGAACGTTAAAGAAAAAGGATAGGAAATCCGGGAGAGGGGTGGACACACCGATCCTTACAGAAAAAGAAGCCTGGAGTGGGGGTGAGAGAGAGGATCGACACCAAACCTTATTAAAAGACTAGATACCCTGGAAAGGTGGTGAGGAAGATACACCGTGCTTTACAGATAGAAACGAAACAATGCCACAGGGAAATGAGAGACACCGAACCTTGAAGAAAGAACATGTAATCCTGAATGGGCGAAAAACACAAAAAAACAATGAACCCTAATAAAGGATACAAAACCATGTCACGGGGAAAAAGAGACACCGAACCTCATATAAAGGGAGTCAGAACCGCCCGGGGAAAAGAAACATCGAAAGATGACATGGAACCGAAGGAGGGTGGGGGGTGGTGTGGAGGCATAGACACTGAAACTTATAGAACGAGGGACACAAAACGCTGTAGTGTGTGAAAAGACACAGAATATTGTAGAAAGAGGACAAGAAATCTTGTGGAGGGATCAAGAGAAGCTGAACCCTGTAGACATAGGACACGAAACCGGGGGGGGGGGGGGGGGGGGGGGGGGGGGGAAATAGAAGAAAAACGATCCTTATAGAAAGAGCACAGGAAACTCTGGGGTAAAGAGACGCTGAAACCTTATAGAGTGAGGGCACGAAACCCGCAGGGGAGGGAGGAGGGGGGGGGGTGCGTGGGATGGGCTCACCAAATCTCATGAAAAGGGGACACAAAACCCAGGGGTGGGGGTAGAGAGGGGGGTAGAGAGTGGACAAAAAACACTTACAAAAGGACATGAAATCCAGTGGGGTGGGAAAAGAGTCAGCAAGCCTCATAGAGGACATGAAGCCCCGTGGAGGGATGGGGAAAGAGTCAGCAAGCCTCAAGCCACAGGGGACATGAAGCCCCCCGTGGAGGGATGGGGAAAGAGTCAGCAAGCCTCAAGCCTCATAGAGCCCCGTGGAGGGACATGAAGCCCCTGGGAGGGATGAAGCCCCGTGGAAAAAGAGTCAGCAAGCCTCATAGACAGAGGACATGAAGCCCCGTGGATGGGAAAGGGCAAAAATAGACAGTCAGCAAGCTCATAGACAGAGGACATGAAGCCCCGTGGAGGGATGGGAAAAGAGTCAGCAAGCCTCATAGACAGAGGACATGAAGCCCCTGGAGGGAGGGGGGGAAGGGCAGAGCAAGCCTCATAGAAAGTGGACATAAGCCCCTTGGACTGAGGGATAAAAAGACTCTCAGCCTGGTAAGAAAAAAGTCTGAGTGACTGATGTTCACCTGAATGACGGAAAACGAATGATCTGCATCAGCAGGCGGCTCTTCATTCGGCTCCACCCAGGTCGGAAAGCTCCTTGTGTAAATGTGAGTGCGGACTGTAAAGCGCTTAGAGCTTGATTTCTAATCGAGGACAGGCGCTACATAATGACGATAAACAATATAATGAAAAGAACACACTGATACCAGGTACTAAACTTTATTCAAGAACCACAGAGGCCCACATCAGCCCACTCGACTGAAAGAACAGGCTCACTACACTGGGAAAAAAACGAAGACAGAAAAGTGAGAGAGGATGAGAAGAATAAGAAGATAGACGACTACTTAGCTGTATTCCCGAGTTCGCTTGTCCCGGTCTCCGTTTTCCACGGCCGTTGATGCAGGAAATCTTTGGTCCTGTTGATGAAAAACCATATTTTAGCGTCTGATCTTCGCAGTTAAGCAATGTTTTAGGATCAAGCATGGTGGTGAAGTAAAAATGAACGCACTTAACAATACGTGAAGTAACGTACATTTGATAGACAATAGCAAACGGACCCTTGAATATTTGACTAATGGTATCTTTACACGTTACAAACATCAGTCATCAACAAAGCACACAACAATTCCTATCCGGGCACTATTATTTTATGCATTATTCTGTATCATCTGCTGAGGTGTGCATTTGTCAAAAATTCACGTTTTTCGGGGCTTAGACCTAAAGTCTGTTTCAAATAATAGAAGTCTTTACCTGTCCAAGTGGAGCAGTAGGCGAGAGTGCACCTCTCATTTCAGGCCCTCAAAATTGGATGCGCGTCATCGTCCACCCTTGCTGAACGCCACAGAAAAGAAGTGTAGACTGCCACTGCCGGCACTGCAACAGGACGAGACAATGTATCAGTTTTTTTTCTTCTGCGTACGCAGGCTGATACTCCTGTGGACACTGCCTGTATAGACAGGCAGTGGAGTTTTGTGTGTATGACCTTTTTTTTATCCCGCCATTAAAGCAGCCATACATCTCGGGGAAGGTGCATGCTATGTGTAACGTGTCATCCATACCAACGGCCAAAACTGGCCTTTCCCGAAAGTTAGTGATGGGATTTTACGTGTGTGCAAGATGTTGTGCGTGCGTTCACACACGGAACCTCGGTTTATAGTCTCATTCGAAGGACTGTATGGGGAATGGAGTCAGAACCAATGTTAACTCCGAGGGAAAAAATCCCCCTGTAAAAAATACGAACCCGCAACCCCAGGATCACGAGTCCGACGCTCTACCAACTGAGCTATTCCGGCCCCCATTGTATCAGTGAATGAGATTGCTGGAATGAGCAGCGTGGGAATACCATCGAGAGAGGATAATACATAAAAAAAAAAAGGAAATGGAAACAAGCACAAAAGACAGAGAAAGAGGGGACAAGACAGGAAAATGCGGAAACAGATGAGGAATTACGGTGGTACATCATACACAAACGGCGGCAAGTCATGGTTTGAAATCGGAAATGTAACTTAAAATTATATATGGCTCGAAAACGTAAAGAGTCAAAACGGAATGCGGGAAAAGAAACTGAACAGCAAGTTGTCTGGGTACATGGAATGGTTTTAGTCCGAAGGAGACCAACACACGTCACACGACACTGGAAACTGCCAACGGTTTCTGATTTAGAAGGTTGCACAGGAGAGATCGATCGATGCACTCTCATAGATTTCTTTGCTTATGTACAGAGTGTGACCGCACTGCCAGTCACTTGGGACTGTACATGTAAATCGTCAGAGGCAGAATATCGCTTGGGGCCACATTGCACTTAAAAAACGTCTTTTTCACAGTACTTGTTCACGAGAGCGATTTTTGCTCGAAGGTTAGATATACCTTTGTTCAATCTAGACATCTATGCAAAGGGAAACTGGAGCGAGAGAGAAAAAAGAGAGAAAGAGAGAGAGAGAGAGAGAGAGAGAGAGAGAGAGAGAGAGAGGGGAGGGTGGGAGAGACTGAAAGACAGAGAGATGGACTTAAACGAATAGAGATTGTGAAAAGATATGCCCATAAATCATAAAGACATATGCGCGCGCGCGCGCGTGTGTGTGTGAAAGGATGGGGGCATCATAGTGGGCCGACGACAGACGACGGGGACAGCAACATTGCGGGTTGGTTATTTGGCGAGAGAGAGAGAGAGAGAGAGAGAGAGAGAGAGAGAGAGAGAGAAGAGTGTGTGAGAGTGCGTCCGAGAGAGACAGCGAGCGAGAGAGAGAGAGAGAGGCGACATAGCGGGGGGACACAGCACAGGGGGGGGGGGGGGGGGGGGGGGGGGGGCAACATTACGGGTTGGTGACCTGGCATGATGGTGACTAAACGGGGACGGTGGCAACCTTTCAAACTGTCCTAAACGGTCAGTTCTCTCCCCTTCCGATCATCAAAATTCATACCTTGGAGAGAGAGAGGGAGAGGGAGAGGGGGGGGGGGGGGGTATATGTGGTATCATTCCGTTAGTTTCGGTTTATCGAACGTTGGATTTCTAAATTAGCAAAACGTGTAGGGAAAAGAATGAATTTGAATGAAGTTGGGGTACGTGGGGATGAGGTGTTTGGTGTGTATCGGATTGAGATTACCTTTTTCTAACCCCTCTTCTGGTCCGCTTGACATTTTCATTCTGACACTTGGAGAGTTTCGTGTGTGTGTGCGCGCTTTCTTCTTTCCAGATTAAAGTAAAAACTTATAACAATCACTTAAAATAATCAATGCTTACCATTTTCAGGCATCAAATGAGGGAAGAGAAAGGATATTCCGCAAGCCCGAGTTTATGGCTATATCCTGGTGCACCTCCGGAAAAAAAAAAAAAAAAAACATTTCACTGAGACGGGAAAGTAATGCTTTCAGAATTCAAGCTTCTGTCCTTCAACAGATAAAACTGTGTAGAACTTCTGTGACAGGGATACATACGGATATGGCCTTTGATAGAAATCAGGTTCGAATCAGTATACACGGTCAACTGACCAGGTCCACCACAAAATCAGGTTACATTCAATATTAGCGAAGGGCATTAGATTCTGGACTAAACTGCTGGTACCAAACTATCAAGATAAACCGTTTGGCATTGGTAGCTGATGCTCAGTTTCAGTATCGAGGTTTCAGACATCTACATCTAAATTTGAAGGCGGAAAAAAAAAAAATATCAGTCTGACACTTCCACCGATTAGATTTACAGCAGTGAAGAGAGCAAGAGGGGGGGTGGGGGGGGGGGGACGGAGGAAGTGCAGCAGCGCAAGGGGCATGGGGGAACTGGAGAGGGAGGAGAGTTGGGAAAGGAAAGAAGTAGGCTACCTTTCTCATCTCTCTCTCCTATCTCGCACGATTAAGCTAAGGTGCGGGGGCGGGGGGGGGGGGGGTGCTGGCAGAATTAGTGTGTTTGGAAGGGTTGGCTGTGGAGACCGGGAAGTCGAGACGGTGGGGGAGGGTTGATTTACCATAAATTTAAATCAAGAGAAAAACGTAGAAAATGTGAGGTGAGGATGGGGGTGGAGGAAGGATGTGGGGACGAGCAAGAGTGAATTGAACGGAATGGGCTGGGGCCGATAATGAGAAGGATACCCTACCCCCCCCCCCCCCCCCCCCCCTCTCTCCTGGTTCGTAGGATAATTTGGATTTTAAGAAAAAGTTTATTCATGTTTGTGAATATACACCTAAAAAAACAGAGATACAACACCTCAATTTTATTATCAAAATTTGAACATTCTTACTGCTGTATGGAGAGGCGTGTGCAGGAAAGGATAAAAAGGAGGGGGGGGGGGGGGGGGGGGAAGGGAAATTCTACCAGCCTGAGCTGACCAGAGGTTAGACAAACGCACAAGTCTTAAGCATTTGATCCAGTTTTCTTGGATTCAGTAGCACACTAGGATTTCTCTGGCGGAATCTCAGGCACAGTCCCACCTCCTGCCGAAGAAATGCCTACCTCGCACTCGTACGCCCCCTCCTGGAGTATGCAGCAGCAATCATTTGGGACCCACACTTGCAGCAGGAGATCAACATGCTGGAGCGCATACAAAGAAATGCAGTGCGCTCATAGCAAAGGATTACCGCTCCACTACGTAAGGCTTCATAACGGGTCTGTTGAGAAAACATGAGCTCACTGCACTCCAAGAACGGCGGCTCCAACTACGTCTAGGATTCTTTTACAGGGTGGTTGAGGGTCTGGTGCCAGCGATCACCCGAGTGACTTCATCACACCTCAGAAACCAGGACGACGTATCCGCTCCACCAGAGACAACAGTACGTACCTGTCACAAAACCCAGTGGAGAACTACATACGAAACAATGATAGGTGCTACTGCGTTCCTGAAACACACACCGATCAGTACCGAAACTCATACTTCCCAAAGACACTGAGTGGAACCACCTCGACGATAACATCGTACACCAAAAGTCAGTCGACAGCTTCAAGTCGGCTCTGGCAAAAGCCAGAAGCCGATAATGCCATCAACGCTGCGCACCCCCCACCGTCGCGCCTATGCCAGTAAATGGATGTTAGCGACGTACCGATCCAGATCCGGATTCCTGGAGTCACATTCGCACATTAGTTACGGGTCACCCTCTTCTTTTTTTTTCTTCTTTCCTCCCACAAAGGTTACTGGCCCCTTACCTTTGACACTAACTCGCATCCGAATATTTCTTTTCCGTCATGTTCATCTTTTCTTCGAAAATCAGGCTGAATTTGATCACAGACATTTTCTTTCGTCCCCCCCCCCCCCCCCCCCCCCCCCCCCCCCCTTCCCCACCAACGCTTCTTTCTGTCTAACATCTTTTAACAGTTGGGACGCCAGAAAACTTGTACATGACAAAGAGCGTGTTCAGTGGCATTAAACAAACAGCCTCAAATACTTGTAGTAAATATAAGCCCTTCTTTACGAGAGGAGGTGTACAAAAGGATATGCCCCTGATTAGAAACACGCTGAAATGTCTAATAAACGGACAAGTCGGAATTTTTCAACAACTTCGACTTTTTATTTCACGAGGGGGGAAGTTCTCTTTCAAAGAACAGTTATGTGAAAGTGGTTTGAAAAAGGGGGTTGGGCTGGCTAAAACTTAGGTTTAGAAAAAAAAAAACAAACAGGTGGATTATGTAATGTCTACCTCAAAAAGCACAATTAAAAAAAAAAAATCGTTCACTCACTCACCGTTCCAGTCGTCGCCAGCATGCCTTGCAAAATGGTGCCCTCAGGTGACGTTGAACTGAACAGATTTTGTCGTGAGTTCAGAAAAGCAAACGCTGATTGGACGACTGAAAATCACACGACACGACAACCACCCAGGAGCACTTATTTCACGTGCGTCTCATGACCCTAACTTTAAAGCCTGCACCTGACCAGTCCACTGAGTCTTCTGTCTTGACGTCTGCCTCTTTATCTGCCGGAGCGCCGGCGTGCGCACACGCGCGCGTGTGCGTATATGTGTGTGTGTGTAATAAGGTTTTTTTGTATGTGTTTATGTATTCATGTATCCTGTGTGTATCTGAGCTTGTATGCGCAACCATAAGTCTGTGTTTCTGTGTATGGTTTTGTATTTCCATGTATAATTGCATGTGCATATGTGTATAAGCGTGTTTGCGAATGTATGTTTGTGTATGTGTATGCCTGTGTGTGTGTGTGTGTGTGGGGGGGGGGGGGGGGGGGGGGGGGGCAGGCGCGCGTGTGCGTGTGTGTGTGTGTGTGTGTGTGTGTGTGGGTGTGGTGGGTGTGTGCGCGCGCGCGCGCGCGTCCGCGACACGCGTGTCTGTGCATGTGCATGTGTGTGTGTGTGTGTGTGTGTGTACGTATATACTGACAACAGCACGCAGGTATATATATATATATATATATATATGGACGCACAAAAATGCATGGGCGTGAGCGCCCCCCCCCCCCCCCCCCCCCACCACCACACACACACACACACACACACACACGCACATGCGCGCACGCAAGCACGCATGCACGCACGCACGCACGTACGCACACTCAGTTTCAGTTTCAGTTTCATCACGGAGGCGTCACTGCGTGCGGACTAGTCCATACACGCTACACCACATCCGCTAAGTTTGAGACCACACTACGCATGATTTTAAGCTGATGGATAAATGAATTAACAAAAAAAGATGGGACAATTGAAGAAGAGGGTCTCGTGGCTACGACTTAGTAGATGTCTGACCTACGCAATAGCCCAGTGCGCTGGTCAGACCTGGAGTGTCTACCTAACATTGGTTATCATTTTCACACACACACACACACACACACACACACACATGCATGCATACGCAAGCACACACACACACACACACACACACACACACACACACACACACGCACGCACGCACGCACGCACGCACGCACACACACACGTGCGCGCGCGCTCGCGTACATACCACACACACACACACACACACACACACACACACACACACACACAACGCCTTCCTTGCGCTGAACTCAGAAACAATCTGAAGCGATCAAAGCTAGTGCATTTTCGTTATTTTGTCCGTCTTATTTCACCTGAGGAAGACCTAAGAGGTCGAAACGCGTTGTGTGTTGTCTTGTGACTCGTTTGTCCACGTTTCTCTGGGCGGTTCGCTGACATTTATTTAAGATTTCTCTAAATGGTAGTATTTGTAAAAGGTTACCAGTCTTGCTGTGAACCTTCTATCTCTAAGTGGAATCCAGTTCAACTGTCTGAGCTTATCTTCCAGACTGGATGTGAGGTGTGTGCCAGCTGACGAGCCAGCTGGCAGCATGAAGTCGCACCTATTCCACTCTGCCGATGCCTTTGGCGGTGGGGTCCCAGACACACCACGCATACTCCGGTGCAGCCTGTACAAAAGCTTTAGTGCGTTTTCGTTTTGATGTTTACAGAGTAGACTTTGAAGCTTCGGCGAAGAAAGCAAAGGACCTTGCTGGCTTTATACAATTGCTGCTGTTGCTGTCCCAACTAAGGCACTGGGGATGGAATTTCTGGGTACTTTGTTTCCTTCACTGCTTGGAGGTTTTTGGCCATGGTGGGTACACTTCAGTCACACTTTAGGGGTTGCAGCAGAGGTCGAGGTAAAGCAGCAGCAACTGATGCTCGAATGGATGAAAATCGCCTTTGACTTAAAAAAATCCAATGTGAAACAGACGATTTCATCCCGGAATTTGGGGGTCAACAATGTAGTTCAGCACAGTGTGTCAGAAGGGATTGCGCATAACGTAGGTTCCTTGTGTTCCTACGCCATTTGAAGGGCAGAAAAACGTGCGGACCTGTCTCAGTCTTCAGGCTGAAACACGATGTGTTCTGGGAAAGAATGTAGCTGGAAATCATCAGGGGAAATGGGGGTAGAGAAGAGGAGGTGGGGGCGGGGGATATAAGGGGGGGGGGGGGGGGGGGGGGGGGTCATCGTCAGTAACCCTAAACTGATCTAGCAGGGTTCGTACGGTCCATATACAGGCTTTGAAAAGTTTGTACAAACCGAGATACCCCTGACGTACCTTCGAAATCGTTTTTCAAAAATAAAAAACAACCTTACTTGGGCTTGCAAGTACATTTGAAGTTGTCCCCCTAGATATAAAATTTGGAGACAGAGAGAGAGAGAGAGAGAGGGGGGGGGGGGGGGAGAGAGAGAGAGAGAGAGAGAGAGAGAGAGAGAGAGAGAGAGAGAGAGAGAGAGAGGTTGTTGTTGCAAATGAATTCAGTTCTCAGCGTGGATTAACGACTAACCACTGGGACTTTTCAGATGTCGGGAAGCACTTGGGGAATTAGACCCTGCCAGTAGTAACATCCTGCTACAATCGATTTCGCTTTTAGTTATCGAAGCGAATTAGCAGAACTCTGAAATAAGAATATTGACTGCAGATATTCAATGCAGCATAAGAAGAAGGTTTTTTTTTTTTTTTTTTTTTTTTTTTTTTACCTTGAACTGAGTATGTCCTGCAGATCATGAAGGAAGAGTTGGCGAATTGCTGGTCCTGATGAGCAACATTCTTGATGACCAAGGTTGTCACCGATCAGATAGATATACCTCACCTCTCAAGGAGCCGCATGTGCTCCCTCTGATAGGACACAATGACCTTTGGAAAGCTTTCCTTGAGGTGAAGCCTGGGTGAAGCCACTCATTTCTGCACAGACCACATCTGGTTTGACGTACTCACGGCTTTTAGTTCTGACGTCTTCCTGCCCAGGCTCCAAGACAGTGGACACCATGGATCTCAGATTTTGCCTATTGTTCATTGATAATCATGGGTGCTACTGTTCCTGCTGCTGCTTCTGTCTTTTCTGCCTATAAAGGAGACAGACGTAAACTGAGAAGA
>JADBJO010000915.1:492168-499668 GCA_016801955.1 Conus betulinus | reverse complement strand
GTTCTCATTTTACTATTTGATTTCAGAGAGATGTAACCCAATTGCAAACTGAGAATGTGTGTGTGTGTGTGTGTGTGTGTGTGTGTGTGTGTGTGTGTGAGAGAGAGAGAGAGAGAGAGAGAGAGAGAGAGAGAGAGAGAGAGAGAGAGAAATTATGGACATGTAGGTGTGATCTTGTGAGGGAGACTAGTTAGTATAATGAGGGATAAGAATGTGAAATTTGGAAAAAAAAAAAAAGTCAGTGCTTTATTTCAAAACCAGTCTGGAAATAACTGCAATAAAAGAAATACAACACCGATGAAGAACGAAAAAAAAAAAAAAAAAAAAAAAAAAAAAAAAGGACAAAAAGGAAGGCATCCCCCCCTTATCCCACCCACCCCTTTTTGCCCCTGAGTTACGCCATTCTTTTCATGTTTTTATATAACTCTTAAATTTTGGTACCTAATAGATCACAAAATGCTTTACAGCTGAACAAAAAAAAAACACAAAAAAAAAAAACAAAAAACAAAAACACACACACAAAAAAACAACAAACAACAGATGGTAAACTTCTTAAACAGGAGGCAACAATGTAAATAAACAGAAGACATAAATTCAGAAAAAAAAAAAAATTCAATCTACGCAACCTACACCTACACCTGCCAGACTGGGTAACATATCTATTGATCTAAAAAATTTATCATTGTCTAAAAAAAAGGATTCCCACTTGAGCATTATGTATGCAAAAAAAAAAAACATGGATAAGCAACCACACACAGTTTAAGAGTAAACTTAATGTTAATCCATGCATGCTACTTGTTAGCTGTCATCATACTCTTAGCTCAGAGATAAAAAGCACACAGCTCGATGACAAAGAAAAAATATTTGAAATATTTTTCTTTGTATTTCATTAAGAATGACCTCTACCTCTAAACAAAATATTCCCCCCCATTTTCAATAAACTTGACCCTTCTTCAATGTTTTCCCTTGCAGCATCACTAATTGAAGAAGCAATTGTGAAAAAAAAAAAAAACAAAAAAAAAAAACCCCCCCCCCCCCAAAAAAACCCCAAAAGAATTCCCACAACAACTGAAACAGTTTTGAGCAGACAAAATGTATAGTAAATTCCATGTTTATTATGTATTGTCTTGTTTGCATTTGTGTTGGGGGTAATGGTTGCTGCAGATAACACAGTTTGAATTATTTCATGTAATTCTATTTAACAGTTACCTTGCTAGTCTCTTACAAACAGCAAAGCATTAAAAACAACAACAACAACAAAACAAAAAACAGAAACTCAATACTCTGCAAGTTTCTCTATCAGACTCTGCTCATCCATAAGAAACAATCACTTCCCCTCAATTACATTTGCCTGCCAACCTTTCTTCGTGGGAAAACTGTGGCTCTTAAGACTTAACAAATCGGTAGAAAACCATAATTCTACCTTTTTCATTAAAAAAGAAAAGAACAACCAACAAACAACACACACACACACACACACACACACACACACACACACACACACACCTTTCAAACACATTTTCAAATAAAAAAAAAAGGAAAAGTTTACTGAAAAAAAAAAAAAAGAAAAAAAGAATGTCTCAACAAACAAACATACTATTGTTCTGATGAAAAATAACATCAACATTTATTTGAGAAATAAAAAAGGGTACCCTGTGTACTAAATTTGAACTCCACATATTTTCACTTATAAAAAAAAAAAAAATCCACAGTACAAACAATCATTTTCATGCACTCCAATGAGCAACATTTAGAGGAAAGTAAAAAAAAAAAAAAAAAAAAAAAAAAAAAAAAGAAAAAAAACCACCTTTTCCATTTCACTTTGTTCATGATGTGAATGTTCACATTTTCACTAGTGTTCTGGCTAGTTTCAGGACATGACAGTAGAGAAACAGAAGCAATACACACTGCCATACACATGGCCTTCTGCACTTTCTTTTTTGTCAGTGCAACCAACACTTGTTGGCACACTCACACTTACACATACACACTAAACATACAGCTTCCCATAAAAAACTCATCAGATTTTGTACCTGCAGGAAGTAAACGTGCTGAGAAATAGACAGCCACCTCCGTGAAGCTTGGGAAAAAAAAAAAAAAAAAAAAAACCAAGATGACAGTTCACTCTTATACATAAAAACTGTTTGATCTGGTTAAACCACCACTAACTTTTCACTTTAAGGAGGTGGAGTTTATTTCCAGTGTTTGTTTTGGTGGACACAAAGTGAAATGCGCACAGCTCATCCACTTCCTATTTATTCTCCAACTCTGTGTATCTACAAAAGGCTTGAAGATTTTACTAAGCAATCAAAAGAAAGAAAGAAACATAAACAAAAGCCCAAATGAACACAAGAAACATAAACAAAAGCCCAAATGAACACAAACATTACAAGGTCTGAATCATCCCTTTAAAGAACAAATTAAAAAAAACAAAGCCACACGCTGAGACATGCAAAGCCATGATATAAAATACTGTGTTAAGTTGTTCAAAGACCAGCCTTTAACCAGGTTTACCTTAAACTTTGGAAAAAAAAAAAAAAAAAAACACCCATTAAAAAAAACACACCTGATGTCAGGCAACTGTAAATGCTATTGGAATATTTGATGCCTGTTACACAGGCAAACAAAGTGATATTCTGTATAGAAAGAAGAAAAATGTCCTGTGCTTTGTTTGTCAATGTCCTTGGCGGTAAACTAACCCCTCTCTTTCTAAATGTTGCTTCATTCTCCGCCATCAGTCACTCCATTTTGAAAGAAAAAAAAAGGAAAACAATGTTGCAGCACACATTTCAAGCACTTTCAAAAAAAAAAAAAACTTGGTGCCTGCACACACACACACAAATACACACACACATTTATAAACGGATAATCTGCATATATACCATTATTACCACAGAATCGACACATGAAGATGTTAAGAGGTGGGATCTTGGAAAAGAGGTGAAAGGGAAGGTAGGAGGGGTGGTAACGGTGGGGTGGTGGGCAGGAGGGAGGGATGGGGTTGAGAGAAGAAAGCTGCAGGAATCTTTGTGAAATGTAAGTGACCCATGTCCTCTGAATGACTCAAATACAGTGATCCTGCACCTGCAGACTGTTGTTTAAACACTATAAATCATCTAAAATGTTGTCACAACTAACTCAGAAGTTCCACTGGTGGGGCTCATGGCCAACACCAGGAGAGAACATTACACTTCACGATATACATACTCCAAATGCATGTAAATGAGCACAGGTCCGTCCAACATTATGCAAGTTTCTACAAGGACACCAATGTCACGCCTCTTGTGCGCTTTCCATGTGGCCTGGATTTTCATGACAGTGCCTGTCCTTGATGCCAGTAACGAAGACAACTGACACAGTGATGGATGTTCATGGTGTTCTGATGGGATTAGTTGGCTTCACAAATCTCTGTCACCTAGACAAACAAGTACAACATGCTTTTCATCTCTACCTTCAGTTTTACATACAGAACATGTCTAGTCAAATTCGTTGCTGTTGGAGTATCTCTTATTGTTAGTCTCTACAGGTCAAAGACCCAATCTGAACTTGACATGGATACCTTTTGTATGCATGTGTATTCATGTTAATCAACAAATAGAGCTCTTGTTTGTGATTACCCTTAGATAATCTGTACATACATACAACATCTCTCTTTAGCAAAAAAATATGTTCATCCTAGTCTTTGTATTTTGCAGATGATAAGTCCACCTTAAACTTGTAAAAAATATATATATATATAACATTTCCAACACTTTGTGTGACCAAGTTGTGGCTAGTATCCATACACTGACACAAACTCATGAATATCATAACAGCTCATGTTTTATTTCCTTTCACGACTAGATTCATAATATGCACTTTGTATGGCAATAGGTTAAGGTCCATTCTCATAAGCTTAAGCCAAAATTTAATACTATGAATACAACAATCAAACTGTACCTGTATAATCACAATGACACATACACAAATACACACATGTGCATGTACACACATACAGAGAGAAAGAGAGAGGGGGGGGGGGGGGAGACAGAAAGAGAGAAAGAGAGAGAGAGAGGGGGGGGGGGGGGGGAGAGGGGGGGGAGAGAGAGAGAGACAGAGAGAGAGAGAGAGAGAAAAAAAACGCATTCCTTGTTGTCTTTTTGAAAAAAATCTTCATCCAAGACAGACACCTATCATGAATATTTAAAACCCAAACAAACAAAAACAAAACAAAACAAAACAAATAAAATCCCCCTGAACCCATCTATCCCCCCAAACCCAACATTTGTATGTAAGATTGCTTACATACATGCATGGGCACAAAATATACACTGATAACCAAATCACTCATGATTTTTTTTTTAAAGGGGCAGAAGGGAATGAGGTGTTGAAACAGTTAGAAAGAAAACCACCATATATCAGGAGCAAAAGAGGTAAAAAGGCGAGAAAAACAACAACTACAAACAAAAAACTGGTTACTAGAACTTCAACTAATAAATAATATTTAAAAAAACATGAAAAAGAAAAAGGGCGGGTAAAGGGGAAGGATTGGAAAGGAGGGGAAGCGAGTAGATACAATGCAGATGACTGGGCCTCAGGACTGGAGAATATAGCATTCTAGCAGACAAGACAGACAGAAGGCAAAGTCACTGACAATGCAGATGACTAGGCCTAGCAGACAAGACAGACAGAAGGCAATATCACTGACAATGCAGATGACTAGGCCTCAGGACAGGAGAATATAGCATTCTAGCAGACAAGAGAGACAGAAGGCAAAATCACTGACAATGCAGATGACTGGGTCTAGCAGACAAGAGAGACAGAAGGCAAAATCACTGACAATGCAGATGACTGGGCCTAGCAGACAAGACAGACAGAAGGCAAAATCACTGACAATGCAGATGACTATGCCTCAGGATAGGAGAATATGGCATTCTAGCAGACAAGACAGACAGAAGGCAAAATCACTGACAATGCAGATGACTAGGCCTCAGGACAGGAAAATATGGTATTCTAGCAGACAAGATAGACAGAAGGCAAAATCACTGACCAGCTACTGTTGCACTGATGGCTTCTGGAAGGGAATGAGTTTAAACCTTATCAAAGGCATCTGTGGGATTCTTTTTTTTTCTGCCCCTGCCAACTCTGTATCATGAAGTTGTGCAAAGTGTGACAGACTTAGTTTTTTATTTTATTAAAGAGCAGACATCAAGAGAAGTTTCATTCAATTCAGTGGGGTCATATTTCCTGATCAACATTGCAGTGACTGCACCTCTCAGGCCTGGTTGATGCTGGCGCATATTATAAAAGGAAGCACAGAGTACATCACATAGTCTCAGATCAAACTAGAAAGTAAACACTATCATCTCCGTTTAAGAAAGAAAGAAACAAACAAAAACTTTTCCGACCCCTCCCCCCCCCCCCCCCCCCCCTCCTCCCCCCCCCCCCCCCCCCCCCCTATCCATGACTGTGATGATCACCATCTACGAATTTTGGGGTGACAAATTTACAGAAATGGGACGTTTGATGGACAAAGTTCCCCGAAGCTGGAGTATGGCTGCCTTAATGGCAGGATAAAAAACGGTCATACACACAAAACTCCACCCCCTTTGTTGGGTAGATGGGATTAATCCTTGCCTGTCTATACAGGGAGTGTCCGCAGGAGTATCAGCCTGCGTATGTGGTAAGGAAAGGAAAGGAAAAGATGGGCAAAGGAGCGCTCTTCCTCCAGAAGGGGGAAAAAAAATCACACCAGCCCCATACCTTTGCAATCATAGGCAACTTTCAGCAGGTGGTGTCCTGGAATGTCAGAAAAGAACCACCACAAACTGTACCTGTACCCTGAGCTGCAGTGCAGGGTCTGATCTGGTGGGCTGGTTCATGATGACAGGATGCTGACCGCTTTCTGTGGACTGCCAGAGACAAAATGAAATGAATGTGTTTGAAGGAGCGGGAGCTGAGCAACATGGAAGAAACAGAGACTGCATGAAAGATAAGTAAGCTCAAAGGAAAATGAATAAGAAGAGAGAAAGCCAAAATATAAAAGCAGAAAAATGCTGTCGAAGAATTCCTAGACAGCCAGGTCATCTTTTTTGGGATAAAAATCATATATCCTTCACATCCACGTTCAGTATGCCCCATCTCCTACTGCCAACCAAAATAAAGTTTATGTAACACAAACACTGCCTTTCAAATAGATCAGACTGACTAAAAGAGTGTTACAAAATACAAATGATGCCCTCGGAGAGTTTTATTATCAAATCAAATAAAAGTCCAATCTTTGTTTTCGTTCTTGCTTTTTTTTCATTTCCTAATTTTCAGTTTAGATTTCCAATCACAGGCAATATTTTGTTTCCCGTGACTTGATTACCCGTTTGCTGCACAAATTTACAGATAAGAATTACAGATTTAATCCACAATATCATTTATATAGTGTGAGTCATACTCTCTTCATTTACACTTTACTTACATGAAGACTTGATTTATTTCAAACAAAATAAATGTGTACAATTTTCTAAACCATTTCTACATGTTAAAAGAGACTGATCTTGCGCATGTTTTGAGAACAAGCAGTTCAAAAGATTTTTATTCCAAAGTTGCGTACGTATGTACCAGTGAGTGTGTGTGTGTGTGTGCTTATATGAGTGCATGAGTGTATGCGTGCATGCGTGTGTGTGTATGCATGTGTGTGTGTGTGTGTGTGTGTGTGTGTGAAAACATGACAGTTCATATGTGAAATGTGCGAAGTCTGAGTGTGTGTACATTGTGCATTAAAAATGTGACCTAAAAATGTGTGCGTGGGGAATGTGGTGTGGGGGGGTGGAATAGTACGTACCCTGTCATACATTACAGATGGGTCATACACCATACACGCACATACACAATCTCACTCATCCTACAATAATTTGTGTATTTCGAGACAGAGACTGTACACAATATGACGGGAATTAGAGGGGGATGAGAGACTTTAGTCCCACTTGCATTCTTATTCATCATGTAAACATCTTACATCACTCTCTCTCTCTCACACCCACACACCCACTGGTAATGAGGCAGAATTTACACTGCACTGTAACAAAAACTGATACAGCTGTGAAATCACACAGGCAACGGTTGCAAACAAAATGATCCAACATCTATTCTTATCTGAAGAATCATTCATTCTGCCTAAACAAACACATTAGTGTGTCTCTGGACTTCATAAAACAAATATTCTTTAGTCAATGTTTTCCCGATGCTGAAAAGAATACGTCCGATATGAAACAAATGAATTCCAGTAAACGTTTGCCCACATGCACAGCGCAGCATACATTCCATCCAAGCATACAGCGTTTTGACGTGGGCATGCATTTACTTAGCCATTAAAGTATGCAGTCTGTGTTAGCTGCTGTCACTGACCAGTCATCCTGAAAAAAACACAAACACTGAGGGGACACATGTTAATCTGCTTTTCTCAATTGGCAACATTTGATTCTGAACAGGCTGTTCAGATCCTGGAAAATGCTCACAAGCATAAAAAAA
>JADBJO010000915.1:379668-487168 GCA_016801955.1 Conus betulinus | reverse complement strand
ATTTAAAACAGGCAGGGCTCAAGACTAATATTTTGAGATTCGAGTATTTACAAAAGTTTATTTAAGACAAGATTAAAAACTTATTTCATTAATATAAAACTTAAGTATGGACAAGGTCCAGATAAAATTTACTTAGTATAAAATTTCATCATATGTAAAGTTCAAACCTTTTCTTTTTTTTTTTTTAGTAAAGATATAATTTCTTCATGGGCAAGGTTCAAAACCGACTTTTGTCAGTATAAAATAATGTCAATACTATATGGTTTATCATGGATAGAATGCTGTCAATGCAGGATAAAGATCATGAAAAAAAAAAGGTCTAGGTGAAGGAGAAATGGGATCTTTCAGAGAGAAAGAAGACATATCATATAGAAACTCTCACAGACTTTACTACAGACAGAAAAGTCTCAAGTTGAAACAAGGATAGGTGTTTGAAGAGTGTATACTGGCAGAGTTTAAAACAGATTGGCTATGGGCTACAACTGGAAGGCTGGAATCACACAATGGAATCACATCCACTCACTGGATTTGCCTCTGAATGTTGCTAAAATGTTCCGACCAACACTGCAGCAGATGTCTTATGTCTGATTGATGCTGCTATATGGCAGCGAGTGTAGGGAGTGCAGCCCTGTTATGTAGTCCAGAATGAACTTCACAGGACCATATTCCTCCTCATCCTCTCAATGATCATATCAAAAACAAACAAGCAAACAAACTACTACTACAAAAAAAAACAGAATATTGAAACAGTTACAAAAAAAAAAACAATGAATATATTCAAATAATCAAAATGTAATTAAGCTCTCGGAATGTTTAAATCACCTCAGCCTAATTCACATGTACCTACTAGTTATTGTCCCCCAAAATGCTGCTGATAATCTTCAGGATGACAGCGCTGTTCAGAACATATTCATGTGTTTGCCCAGGTAATATTCTGCATGTGCACTTTGGATGTTAAACCTTATGACTGAAGAAATAAAATGATCAAAATGCCTCGACTCTATTGTCCAGTTCAAACCTAACTTTGATGACTATTTTAAAACCAGCAAGAAAAAAACCCACAGCAGTATGTTTGAAAAAACAAAAAATAAAACAACAACATAAACCTGTGGTTTGCTTCATAACCTAATAATGTGTTGTAACTGGCACACAAATTCTGATCACAGAGTGCAAAAGAAAGTGTTTTTAGTAGGGTTAAAAAAAACCCAAAGGAACCAGATTTAGTAATGTCTGACATCCAGTCTTGTTACAGGTTAGGCTTCCTAAAAAAAAAAAACCAAGACGTTCCCAAGCAGAGGTACAAGAGACACAGAGTGATAGAGCTTAATGGATGATACTCAACCCATCGCACATGGTGGTTGGACCACTACATGATGATGATTTCGTCTATGGTGATCCAGCAACTTACGCTAAATCCACTCAACCCGTTTTGGAAAAATAGCACCGAGTCGTTGGCTATCTCAAAACACAAAGAACAAGTTGTCATGGTCACATCAGAATGGAACAGACCACACAAGGAATTCAGTGATGACAATCAGTGTACAGGTGATGGATGAAGTGGTCGATGCACTGCCAAAGAAACATGGGGTGTATGGCGCCTGGAGTCTCAGTACTTTCTGCTACAGAAGGGCCCACACCATTCCGCAAACATCAAATTCCCTTTCAGAGGAAAAATAAATGATTGTTTATCTTGTAACACAACCTGGATGTGATTTTTACACTTGGCTTCTTGTGCAGCTCTGGATCAGTCATTCCTTGCCAGCCATGCGAAAGATGATGGAATTCTTCAGCAGTCTCATCATCATCCTGTTCCCAGCCCTCCACATCAAAGGGGGGATCATTCTGCCATCCCAAGTCCATGATGATTCTGTCATCCCACTCCCAGGATCATTTTGCCACCTACTTCCTAAGATCATTTTGCCATCTCACTCTCAGGATCATTCTGCAAGCCCACTCCCAGAATCATTCTGCCTTTATTATGACCCCATTCCCAGGGATCATTCTACCATCTCAACATCCTGCTTCAATGGATCATTCTGCCATCTCATCATTCTTCAAAGGTACCATTCTACCATCACACTATCCTGTTCATTGGGATCACTCTCTTCAAGTTCAACATTTCATCATTCCACTCCCATGGATTATTCTGTCATCTCATCATCATTCTATGCAAACTGATCACTCTGCCATCTTATAATCCAATTCCCGGGATCATTCTGCCATATTATCATCTTATTCAAAGGGATCATTTTGTCATCTTTATCACCCAGTCCCACCGATCACTCTACCATCTCATTCTCTTATTCAAAAGGAGTTAAATTCAAAAGAACCAGTCCATTTTACCATCTCATCATGCCACTCCAAGGGATCATTCTGCCATCTTATCATGCCATCTCCCTGGGATCATTCTGCCATCTCATCATCCCACTCCAAGGGATCATTCTGCCATCTTATCATCCCACTCCCTGGATCATTCTGCCATCTCATCATCCCACTCCAAGGGATCATTCTGCCATCTCATCATCCCACTCCCTGGGATCATTCTGCCATCTCATCATCCCACTCCAGGAATCATTCTGCCATCTCATCATCCCACTCCAAGGGATCATTCTGCCATCTCTCATCATCCCACTCCAAGGGATCATTCTGCCATCTCATCATCCCACTCCCAGGGATCATTCTGCCATCTCATCATCCCACTCCCTGGGATCATTCTGCCATCTCATAATCCCACTCCCAGGATCATTCTGCCATCATCTCATCTTGTTCCCTGGGATCATTCTCCATCTTATCATCCCCTCCCACTCCCAGGGATCATTCTGCCATCTTATCATCCCACTCCCAGGGATCATTCTGCCATCTCATCATCCCACTCCCTGGATCATTCTGCCATCTTATCATCATCCCACTCCCAGGGATCATTCTGCCATCTTATCATCCCATCCAAGGGATCATTCTGCCATCTTATCATCTTGTTCAAGGGATCATTCTGCCATCTCATCATCCCACTCCCAGGGATCATTCTGCCATTTCATCATCCCACTCCTAGGGATCATTTTGCCATCTTATCATCCTGATCAAAGGGATCACACTGCCATCTTATCATCCCATTCCCAGAGATCATTCTGCCATCTTCTCATCTCACTCCAAGGGATTATTCTGCCATTTTATCATCTTACTCCCAGAGATTATACTGCCATCTTATCATCCCATTCCCAGAGATCATTCTGCCATCTCTCATTCTATTCCAAGGGATCATACTGCCATCTTATCGTCCCGTTCCCAGAGATCATTCTGTCCATCTCATCATTCCACTCCAAGGGATCATACTGCAATCTCATCATCCCATTCCCAGAGATCATTTTGCCACCTCATCATTCCACTCCAAGGGATCATTCTGCCATTTTATATCCTCCCACTCCCAGGGATCATACTGCTGTCTTATCATCCCATTCCAAAGATCATTCTGTCCATCTCTTCATTCCACTCCAAGGGATCATACTGCCATCTAATCATTCTTCTCCAAGGAATCATTCTGCCATTTTATCATCCTACTCCCAGGGATCATACTGCCATCTGATCATCCTGTTCAAAGGGATTACTCTCCAATCTCATCATCCCAGTTGCAAGGATCATTCTGCCCTCATAGGGTCCTATTCCAAAGATTATTCCGCCATCTGATTCCTGGGGCAATCATTCTATCATCTCTCATGATCCTATTCTCAGAGATCATCTTGCAGTCTTACTACCTTGTTCACGCACAGATTTATGATAAAGGAAGATGGGATAATTCCCTTGTCCAATACTTCCACTACCACGACCCATTCTATCATCTCAACACCCTATTCTACGAATCACACTGCCATCTTGTCATCCTACTCCACCAGATCATTCTGTTACCTCATCATCCTATTATCAGGGATCACTCTGACATATCATCACCCCATTCCCTGAATCACTGCGCCATTTTACTATCCCACTCTCGGGATCTGAACTGGGAGGGGGGTCATTCTGATCCCTCATTCCCAAGCACTTCTTTCTATGCCATTATCATCTCAGCATGCTGACCTGTAAGCTTGTGGAATCTGATGTGTCTATTCAGATGGTGCACTCAGCAGACAAGGAATAATGGCCGGCTTTGAAAAACATGAAATCAAATCACACCAGGCAGGCGCCTGGTGATGGCTGTGCCTACTTGACAGCATTTAAATCCTGTGGGTTGGGTAATTGATAAAACAATATAACCTGCTATATTTTGGCCACATCATAGGTCTTCTGGAAAGTATTATGATACAATGAGTCTGGGTAATCAGTCAGCATATGGCCAAGGCTGATGTGAGAAATGCTCCCTATACTGGCTGCCAGCCAGGTGATACCACCAACATGCTCCAACACACCTCTGCCCCACACCTCTGTCTCTGCCATTGAAGACACAGATGGATCACCTTCAGGCCAACAAAACAAAAACTCCACAGTGCCATGGTTCGTTTTCTGGAGGCAGACCACGGACTGACGAGGTAGGGGAAAAGACTAATCACGCAACATATGCTCACTTTCAGAGCTGCTTTCAGTTCAGCATGCTGTCCTCACTGTCGTGGGAGATCCACTCTTCTTCTTCTCCTCTTTTTTCTTTTCTAGATGTAACCTCATGTTTTTGATAGCTGACTTTTAAACCAAAAAAACCAGCAGCATGTTGGCTTGAAATTAAATATCCCTTGCCAGTCCGCTACATCGGTGCTCTTTGGAGATGAACAGTGGAGGCTCTTAAAAACAGGGACTGGATAAGTGCATGTGCCCCAACTTCCTGGCACGTCCTGTTTACACAGTTCCAGTCACTTAAGCATCTGGGCTCCAATTTCCTAGTAATTCATATTGCTGGAAGCTTAAACGATTTTTCTCTGATCATTTCAGTTTTTGTTCAATTCATACATCTTATTTAATACAACATATGTCTCATTCATGATCCATGCGACTGGACTTTTTCAAAAATTTCATTTCCTTGTCTTGAGCAAAGCCGGGAAACATGTTTGCAGGTCTCATGGAGTGGAATGTGGAAAGGACAGGCAATGAGTGCTACCTCTGTGGTCAGTGAGTCATGCTGGAGACAAAGCACTACTGGGAAAAGGTTGTATGGACTGCACATCTTGTGTACAAACTTGGAGTGCGCACCATCTCTGAACACATTTACAAGTAACACAATGTAGAACTGATGGGAACATTTTTTTTTTCTTCTGCTCTAGAACATGTGTGTCATCATCCATAGAGTGCTGTGAACAGTGTAAAAACAAAAATGATGGAAGAGCACATGTCAATAACATGACCATAATCACACTCCACATCACATGATTTCTGGAGACTGACACCCCCCTTCCCTTCCCTCCACACCCCTAGCCAGTGATGTGGCGACCGCTGGTCCCGTGGAATGACAGACAGGAACAGGTAGGATACAGCACAGCTGTTGGCATGTATACATAGGTCACAATGCACACAAGAAAACCAGGGTGGCGCAAACCAGGTCCTCCTGTCTCTGAACGCTCTACACACACAGGGTATCACAATGACACTAACAAGTGGAGCACGTGGCACCTTCCCCTCACCTCATCAGTCTCCATGGTACAGACACTTGGTCTGCTTCTGTGCTGGTTTTAACTATGTACAGGTATACGCTTGGGTGGAGGACACTCCCGCCATGTAATACAGGTTGAGATATGATGTATCCTCCGGCCTGGTTGCCATGTTCGGATATAAGCAAACAGAACATAGCTGGAATGCCACCAGGATCGATTAAGTTTTCCACTCTACAGGTATTGAGCACAGGCTAGCAGGAAAGGACAGGACAGGGATAGGAAATGGGAGGAGACTGGGAGGGAGACAGGGGTCAGCACAACATGACATGGCTAAATGTGTTGATGAGATCTGTCACCGATCCCAGCTTGGCTACCAGTGCTTCACCATGTCTCCACAGCACAGCTGTCTGCACCACATCACATGCACAGGCTTTGACCACACCATGGAGAAGGGTTGCCTGTTGGACAACTATCCACTCTGTGTCCACTCGTCTCTGTTAGAAAAACCTTTTCACTCCGCTGGCTGCCTTCGCTGTATATCATCCTGGACACATTCACTTACGTGCTGGTGGACTTCCGTCTCTCCACAGCAATGTGCTATTCTGAACCTAGAAAAGGACAAGAGTACACCCTGTGGCAGTCTGACACATCCATGCTGCCATGTCGTATCCTTATCTGTACAGGACCCGTGGAGGGGGGAACAAAGATCCACCACAACATTATACATCCAGGATCAGTGTTTGTCAACACCGTTCAACAGACCTTCCAGTCCACAAGTTGTACGCTATCCACAGCCTGGCCTGGTTGAGGCATGGGTGTAGTGAACAACACTTCAACCGGTCTTCCCTTCTTTCCCAGGCAGGGTCAAAACCAATCACGGATCCACAACACAGCAACACTGCTCTGCCCACTCCCCACCCACCAGCTTGGGAGTGGCCGGTGGTGTGGTGTGACAAATGTGGTTCTGGTGGAGTGTTCCCATGGTGTCCCAGCTTGGCGTGTGCACTCCTACACAACACCTCCCTGCACGGCCACCCAGCCTCCTTCAGGACGGGTTGGTGACCATGGACAGTCTGGACTGCTTGGGCTCAATCTCTCCAGGGAGGCCTTGTACGTCTGCTCCTCATCAAACAACCGGGTGGGGTCCAGCAAGTAGCTGGTCACCTGATCACACAGCAAAGACACAAGAGATGAAACAAACAGACCAAGTGAATGAGGAAGGTATGTACAGGGATACAATCTCTGGGCAGCTGATGGATTAAAACTCACAGATAGATTGAAAGAGGCAGAAATAACTGGGATACAATATCAGGATACTGAAAGGACAGAAAAAAGGAGATATGCTACAAAAAAAAATCATATTAGTTCACTGTTCCATGACAGTATGTTATCAACTCCTTTGACAGGTGCTTGGGGACTCATGGGTCTTCACCACAACTCTCTGACCTTGGTCATGTGTGACAGTACAGAAATGTCACTGCACAGCAAGGTTCTACAGGCGACATACATCTAGAGGGTATAAAGGAGCTCATGGTCACAAGGGAGCTGTTTCTAGTAAAATTTGTAGAAGAGTCCACTTTGGTAGATCAATACAAAATACATTCTGACAGAGGAAATAGTGGCACCACACAAGGGCAACATGGTACCTCCTCCCTCAACGCTTCCAACCCACAGCTCACAAGGAAAGGTGACAATAAGATGAAAAGATCCAACACTGTCAGGCCAAAGATCTGACAGTCAATGAGCATGGTAACTTCTCCCCAAACTCAACATGTACATGCTACCTTAGGCCAATACATAGGTTCCTCAGCTGGTTCCCTAGGAAAAAACACAGGGACAGATAGAGGGGAATATATCTGCACGTCTTAAGCACAGGAGACACATTCATACACACATTCTCTCTCTCTTTCTCACTCACTCTTTCTCTCTCTCACACACACACGCATCCACACCCACCCATCCACACACACACACACACACACACACACAGAGAATAACAACAGACCAATACCATCCACACACATAAACCAACAACTGGTCTTACGCGAGGGTGATGTTCGATTTTGTATGATGTCTGCTGGAAGAGGCGAATTTCCCGAATCACATGAGCGATCTGTCCAGAAAGAAGCAATACACAGGGTTAGTCTTTGCATCTTTTTCCCTAGTAATTGACCTTTCAAGTCTTCATGCTCAGACTATACTTTTGATTCCTCTGCATCTAGCTGAAGAAGTGTTTGGAGCAGTGTTACTCATGTGTTGAGATTTTGCCTTCATGCAGAATAGGTCTACAGTGAAACCTCCCAAACTGAGACTGTCTGTTTCCAGACTGTCTCCTTAAATAGTTATTTATTTATGGAATATTTTTTTTTGCCTGTTGTTCATATCAGACTTACCTCTCAACAACGAATCTCTCCTTACAAAGACTTTTCTCTGAAACATTTTTGTCTGTATCTGTGCTAGACTTATCTCTTGACACAGACTAACTCCCTTTGAAAATTTTTATCTGGAACATTTTTCATATGCTGTCTGTACTTAACCTGCCTCATGATACACACTAACTCCCTACAAAGACTATTTTGCTGGAACAATTTCTGTCAGTGTCTATGCTACACTTATCTCCTAATAAAGATTTGCTCCCTATGAAGACTATTTTTCAGGACTATTTTTTTTTCTTTGGTCTGTACAAGACTAACCTCCCAACAACAACTCCTGCCATATAAAGATCAATTTTTTTTTCCTGAAACGTTTTTTTTGTCTTTGTTTGTACTAGACTTCCTTTCCAACACCACTTCCTTCTCTGTAAAGACTAGTTTTTTTTACTGGAACATATCTTGGTCTTAGTCTATACCAGACTTATCTCCAAACAAAGACTCCTACCCTATAAACACCCTATTTTCAAAATGTAGAGTATTAGTGTATGTACAGATGTAGCATGTTGTAGGGGGGGGGGGGGGTGGGGGAGTGGAGGTCCACCAGCATCAGATTCTACCATACAATGCCCACTTAACCACATTTTTTGAGAACTCTTACTGGTATTAGAAAAGGGAAATGATCAACTCTGAATTACAGAACCTCATTTAAGATGCACAATGAAGTTCAGACTATATGCTGATGGATTACAGAACTTGATAAAAGATGCACAATGAAGATCAGTGTCTGATGCTGCTCTAAAATCTTAAAAAAAAGGGATTCTTATGTCATTTTTTTTACACTAAATACTTCAGTAATTTAAGATGATCATGTTGAAGTAATGTACACTTCAGCTGGCATTGACAATGCTCTGCACCTGTCATGTTGATACATGACAGGTTCATGTCAATATCACCAACACACAGAAACATTTCAGGAAATACCAATCATATCCTTTAAAATGTCAGCAAATTAGTGAAGTTTCTTTGATAGGTTTGTGTTACTTATTTTCATATCTCTTTGCTATATATATGTAAATGTACAATGCACAGAAAATGCTACAGTTGAGAGAGAGAGAGAGAGAGAGAGAGAGAGAGAGAGAGAGAGAGAGAGAGAGAGAGAGAGAGAGAGACAGACAGACAGACAGACAGACAGACAGACAGAGAGGCAGTAGGAGGCAATAGTAAGTCTTACCATGCGCATCTTGGAGAAATTGACCAGTTTCTCCTCTGTGTGAGTTGGGGCGTGCCCTCCTCAATGAAGGACAGGTCTGTCAGGTACATGCCAAGGTAGGGAATACATGGAGGATCACACCTGCAAGGCACCACAACACACGTCAAATCCTCAGACAGCAGCACACTATACCGCCTGCAGTGTCTGAAAACACTGTGTCTTCATTGACAACAGTTTCTTTTTCTTTTCATTTTTGTTTCAGCTGCCATGTGTCTCAATGGGATGACTAACACAGTGCTCCTGTTAATTCCCGTTGCCCCAAGAATTGTTCCATTGCATCCTCAGCACTGGCAGTCCACAGGGAGCTCTCCATATCAGGCTGCCATAAGGTAACTCAACACACAACAGATACTGCATTACTGCTAACTGTTGATAGCCCACCACAGGATACACTGCACTACTGCTAACTCATGATAGCCCACCACAGGATACACTGCACTACTGCTAACTCATGATAGCCCACCACAGGATACACTGCAATACTGCTAACTGTTGATAGCCCACCACAGGATACACTGCACTACTGCTAACTGTTGATAGCCCACCACAGGATACACTGCACTACTGCTAACTGTTGATAGCCCACCACAGGATACACTGCATTACTGCTAACTGTTGATAGCCCACCACAGGATACACTGCACTACTGCTAACTCATGATAGCCCACCACAGGATACACTGCACTACTGCTAACTGTTGATAGCCCACCACAGGATACACTGCACTACTGCTAACTCATGATAGCCCACCACAGAATACACTGCACTACTGCTAACTCATGATAGCCCACCACAGGATACACTGCACTACTGCTAACTCATGATAGCCCACCACAGGATACACTGCACTACTGCTAACTCATGATAGCCCACCACAGGATACACTGCACTACTGCTAACTGTTGATAGCCCACCACAGGATACACTGCACTACTGCTAACTGTTGATAGCCCACCACAGGATACACTGCACTACTGCTAACTGTTGATAGCCACCCACAGGATACACTGCACTACTGCTAACTGTTGATAGCCCACCACAGGATACACTGCACTACTGCAAACTCATGATAGCCCACCACAGATACACTGCACTACTGCTAACTGTTGATAGCCCACCACAGGAAACACTGCACTACTGCAAACTCATGATAGCCCACCACAGGATACACTGCACTACTGCTAACTGTTGATAGCCCACCACAGGATACACTGCACTACTGCTAACTGTTGATAGCCCACCACAGGATACACTGCACTACTGCTAACTGTTGATAGCCCACCACAGGATACACTGCACTACTGCTAACTGTTGATAGCCCCACCACAGGATACACTGCACTACTGCTAACTGTTGATAACCCACCACAGGAAACACTGCACTACTGCAAACTCATGATAGCCCACCACAGGATACACTGCACTACTGCTAACTGTTGATAGCCCACCACAGGATACACTGCACTGCTGCTAACTGTTGATAGCCCACCACATGATACACTGCACTACTGCTAACTCACTGACAACACACTGAATATATACTTTGATATCATAAGAAAAAATTCGTTCTTACTTTCAGGACCTTAAAAAAAACACACACACACACACGTGAAAGTAAATCATTACATGAACATAAACAGAGATCAAGAGTTATCTAGGAATCTACATATTTTGTACATCTTAATCATGATCAAAATCATTACTGCTACTCTGATTACTTCCACGGTTCATTTGTCCTGGTGTCATCTTGAACATGCTGGTAAGGTCCTATGAGTAAAAGTAATGTCTCAGTGTGATGGTGATGACATCTTAGATATCATCATCATGACCAGAAGTGGAGACTGACCTGTGGAGGGCATCCCTCATGTTCTTGAAACGTCCTTCAGAGGACACAAGAGTCTGCAGGCGCTCTATCATCTGCTTGTCTGAAACAAAACAATGTGACATGTTGTGCAACAAACCTGGATGGACTGAATACAAAATAAAAGTTAAGAAATGATCCAATGTAAAGTATACGCTCCGCTTATTTCTTTTTTGAGGGATTCATAGGTAAATTTGGTAAAAAACCAAACATTTGCATCTACACACACGTGTACACACACAGTGCATACACATTTATTCATACATTCATTTTGTTTTCACAACAGCAGACACTTGTGCATATATACAAGCACAGCCACTGACTTTCTGTGCTATGCACAAATATTGTGCACAAAGATTAAATTCTTTACAGATGCACGGACATGCTTCCAGACAATTCAGATAAAGAAATACACACAGTTTTCAAATGAAGAAGAAACTGTGCCCCACCTGTTTGGAGAGTTTCTCCCATGTTTTCTTCAGGCGGTAGACAGAGCTGTTGACAAAGGCAGCACAGATCTGCAGCACCCCATTGTAGTTGTGCATGCAGCGACAGATGTCAGCAATGGCTGCCCACTTCTCTATACATGACACCCGGTCAGCCATGTTGCTGCGACCCACGATCTCTGACACTACAAGTCGGCTCACCTGCAAATGTTTATCAAGACGTAAGAAAAATGTAAGTATGCATTTGCTAGTTCAGGTGTGCATGTGCAATTTGTCCAATAAAGACATGAAAAAAAATTGTTCTGTCCCTGAATCTGAAGTACTACATGGAATATAAGTTCAACAGCAATACCAACCACATTAACTATATTCTTTACAGTTAGTACCTGACGAGCTCCTCTCAGCACATGGGGTGCCTACATCACCTTTCAGGACAATTATTTGGTAACAGACAAAGTAAACTGATGCCATTCTCCCCCTCCTCCTGTGACTGCAGGCTGTCGAGGAACTATGACATACATGCAGACAGTGAGGAATCTCCATAATTCAAAGTCACATGCTGCTAAGAATTTCCAAATGGAATGTTCAGAAATAAATAGGCACATGCAATTTTCTCTTAAAACCATCACACTTGATATAACCAAACTATAGCATGTCCTTAAAATACTCTCTATGGAAGCAGTGAATTTTTGCGAGTTTGTCCTTAAGATGAGGAAACAATCAGAAGTTGTATGGGGTAAGATTTGGATGGTGCAGTGAATGGGGAAAGACTTGTATACATCATTCTTCAAAACACCTAGTTACAGTCCTTGTCTTGTGAGGACTAGTGTCACAAGGGAGAAAGGCTTGCTGTGTCTGTGCGACTGCACACTGGCAGCTGTCTCCTGCATATCTTTGGGCAGCACTATTTCTGCAAAGTATGTGCCAGCGATGATAGTTTTTCTTCTGCAAAATGTCAGCTTCAGTGGGCCCTTTGCAGCTGAAGAACATGCTGCACATCTGCTGTCTAGGGTGGCAAACTTGGGTGTGCTGTTCACTGACCCTGACCCGAGCTTTTCTCCAGCATTTATTTGTCATACTTGCCGTACATGCAAGGGTATCCATGCTTCATTCCCTGGGCTGATACCAGTCATGGATTTAGGTCTATGAGGCTCAAAGCTGTTGAATAAGTCATGTATGATTGATTTTTCTCATGATCAGTCAGTGCAGCATCACTCTTGCTGTGTTTTCCTATGATGAAGGTCACAGAGGAGAATTTGATTAATAGTGGTGCCATGGTAAAGAACTTGTCTTAAACCTAGCTCTGTTATACAAACATTTGGATTTTCCTTCACTAGCTAAGTGACAGCAGTGATAAAGCCACTGCTCTTGATAAGCATCCACTAACCAACCTGCCCTCTGATTGTCTCCCTTCATTCAGACCTGCATTCATCCTGCTATCTTCTAATTCAGAAGTATGATGAAGAAAAATCCCTCCCTACAACTACCTCTAAATCCTCACAGTTTTTCTGTTAATTTCTGTTTTCTTTTAACCTTGAGAACAAACCAATTTTTTTTTTTTATACCATTTGTTGAACCCTTTCATTTTTAGTCACAGTGTGAAGCTGACTCACCAAGTGACTACAAAGTACTAGTGCCATTGATCAACTGATGTCATTTTGATAACATGTAAGGGAAAAAATCTGGTCTTCGTAATGATGCATAATTCAAGTGTGTAACCCTCTGCATTTTTTCCTATTTCAAAATGGTTTGCCTATCAATTTCTGAATACACACACACACACACACACACACACGTGCGCGCGCCACACATGCATGCACACACACAGATGTGTGTGAGTGTGCATGTATGTATATGTATCTCTCTCTCTCTCTCTCACTTTCTTAACAGCAGTTAAGAAGAAACTGGCATCAGACAAACAGGACAACAGCAGGAAGGTGTCCCACCCACCTCATTGAACCGCTTGCTGACCAGCAGAACATGAGGAGCTTTGTGGGACTTGTCTGGCTTCATCCATGCTTGGCACAGCAGCTCTCTGTCATTACACACAAAGAATCAATGCTTCTGAATGAACAAAAAGTCAGTGTAGCTGTATGCATAAAGGTTAGTGTAGCTGGATACATAAAGGTCAGTGTAGCTGAATGCACAAAGAATCAGTGTAGCTGAATGCACTAAAAGTCAGTGTAGCTGAATGCACAAAAAGTCAGTGTAGCTGAATGCACAAAAAGTCAGTGTAGCTGAATGCACAAGGGTCAGTGTAGCTGAATGCATAAAGTTCAGTGTAGCTGAATGCACTAAAAAGTCAGTGTAGCTGAATGCACAAAAAGTCAGTGTAGCTAAATGGATAAAGGTCAGTGTAACTGACTGCAGAAAAAGTCAGTGTAGCTGAATGCACAAAAGTCAGTGTAACTGAATGCACTAAAAGTCAGTGTAGCTGAATGCACAAAAAAAGTCAGTGTAGCTGAATGCATAAAGGTCAGTGTAGCTGAATGCAGAAAAAAAGTCAAGTGTTGCTGAATGCATAAAGGTCAGTGTAGCTGAAAAAAAAAAAGTCAAGTGTAGGTGATGCATAAAAAGTCAGTGAAGCTGAATGCACAAAAGTCAAGTGTTGCTGAATGCAAAAGGTCAGTGTAGCTGAATGCACAAAAATCAGTGTAGCTGAATGCATAAAAGTCAGTGTAGCTGAATGCAAAAAAGTCAGTGTAGCTGAATGCATAAAGGTCAGTATAGCTGAATGCATAAAGGTCAGTGTAGCTGAATGCATAAAGGTCAGTGTAGCTGAATGCACAAAAGTCAGTGTAGCTGAATGCACAAAAAGTCAGTGTAGCTGAATGCAGAAAAAGTCAGTGTAGCTGAATGCAGAAAAAATCAGTGTAGCTTAATGCACACAAAGTCAGTGTAGCTGAATGCACAAAAAAAGTCAGTGTAGCTGAATGCACAAGGGTCAGTGTAGCTGAATGCACAGAAGTCAAGTGTTGCTGAATGCACAAAAAGTCAAATGTTGCTGAATGCACAAAAAGTCAATGTTGCTGAATGCACAAAAAGTCAAATGTTGCTAAATGCACAAAAATGTTAAGTTTTGCACAAAAAGCCAATATTCCTGACCACTCAAAATGTTCATGTTATTGTTTGCACATTATTCTGACCATAAAAAGTCAAAGTCACTGGATGTAAAAAGTCAGTTTTACAGCATACACACAAAAAGCCAAGACCATCATAAAAAAGTGTCATGGATGTCATGCTTAACAAGCTGAAGTCACTGTTTTTTCAAAAAAGTCAATGTTCTTACACATACACACAACTCGGTGCTGTCATACACACAGAAAGACAATGTCATCATACACACAAGATTTCAATACTGTCACACAAAAAATTCATTTATTGCACATGCAAAATGTCACTACTGTCAAACTTACAAAAAGTCAACATTATCACACACAAAGGAAGTCAATATTGTCCTTTACCATAAATGTCAGTTTTATCATACTTGAAAGATTTCAATACTGTCATATATCCACAAAAAGTCAGCGCCATCATAGATGCAAAAAGTAGATATTGTCACTCACATAACAAATACACACCCATGCACAGTGTCACTGCCTGAAATGAAACTGTACGATTTCTTTTTTTGTTTGGAGAATAACAGCACAGACAAACGCATGCATGCACACAGACACACTCATATGTATTCAATTACTTTCAAGAAAGATGTTAAACTCAAGATCAACACAGACTCATATACACTATGCCTGGACCAAAAAAAAAAAGGTCCTAAACTAACCTGTCTTAACCAGAAAGAAGAAGAAATGAACAGAAATACTCACTCGCTTCGAATGGCAATGAAGATTTGATGATCCAAATATGTCAACTGCTCTGCAATGTCCAAAGCCGACAATGAATCAAAGTCATCTTTGGATGGAACCTGAAAAACAACACAAGCGACACTGGAGTTAAATGTTGAAGCCCAAAAGCCTAATGGCCAGAGGGGCAGTGAACTTTCAGCGGTTCATCATGTCTCAGGCATGGCATTCTAGAGGGCATATCTCATCCCTTTCCTTCTGCTGCTTAAACTTTCCCTGAATTGAATCAGGTACCCATTTACTGCTGGTTGGACATATATGGTTTTCAAGCTGCAACAAATCTGATTCCTCTAGTGATTCAAACTCACAGCTGTTGGTTCTGCAGATGAACTTTTTCACCATTTGACTGCAGGTCCTTCATAAACACTTGGTTTTAATATTTTGACTGGAAAATGAAAAAACCCAATCCTTTTACTATCATTTTTGTTGTCTTTCCAAAACTTACCCCCTCTATGACATCTGTCACCTCCAGTAACTGCACTTTTGTAGTATTTTATTCAGATATTTCCTTCATGGGTTTTTTTTTTTCTTTTTTTTTCAGTTTTCTCAATATTCAAATTTCAGTGCAGCTTCGGTTAAGCATTTTCACTAGTTTGTATAATTTCTTTGTCAGGCAATTTCAAAGTTTTTTTTTTTTTTGTATATCAAAATCAAACAATGTAAAATGTGATTAAAGTGACAGAGAAAGGTTAACCTGCAGTACAAAAAAATATGCACAGATTGAAAGTTAGTGACTATGCACCACCAAACAACCTCAGCAATAGCGCAATGTCTTCTGGGTTAGGTTGCGTTATGATGAACTGATACTGACACGTCCCATAAATTGTGGTGGTGCGTGCAACAGAACAAGCCTAGATGTGGCTGTGCATTGGAAGCCCAAATGACAGCATGGGAATGCAATGTACAGAGCACGAAAATGAGACAGATAAAATGTCAGCTTATGATGAATGTAAGTGAACCCACATCCTATCACTCTATTTCTCTGATAAGCTGTTTGCAAGAGTCCCTCTAGGCTGTGTATAGTGTTGTTTAACTTGGAGTATGAGTTGACTGAATCATGACCAGACTGGCATTCATCTTTTAAAGTACCTTTTAGGATGTGAGTGAAATTTTTTCCTTGAAAAGACAAGGACCTTTATGAAAAGCTGTTTATTTTTACGGAGCATGTGTAAACTTGTGAATTTAAACATGAGGAGTATTGTCTATGCTTCAGAGACATTTACAAATGTACATACTCACTGAATGTAAATAGTTATTCAAAGCTACAACTATCGTTCAAGATTATTTGAGTAAAGAGAGAGAGAGAGAGAGAGAGAGAGAGAGAGAGGGAGGGAGGGAGGGGAGAGAGAGAGAGAGAGAGAGAGAGAGAGAGAGAGAGAGTGTGTGTGCATGTGCGTGTGTGTGTGTGTGTGTGTGTGTGTGTGTGTGTGTGTGTGTGTGTGTGTGAGTGTGTGTAAGTAATGTTGTGATAGCCCAGCGCAAAGTGTATGTGTGTGTGTATATGTGTGTGATATATTGTATCTATGCAAATGCATTTCACTTTTGACATATTGCGAGTGTATGTATGCTGACTGTTCACTTTCAAGCAAGGAAGACATCTCCCTCAGGACAACAACACTCTATCTATCTCTCTCTCTCACACACACACACACACCATTAGCTCTCTTACCTGTGTAGGTGTCAAGAGCTTTTCCAGGTCCACAGGCTTTTCTGGTGTGGTGTCCCGTGAAATGGTGCGAAGAATGGAGGCTGCAGCTTTGTGCTCGGCGGGCAGCAAACTGCTGTTGCACACCATCTCCTCCAACAAGTCTGTTACTGCTGCTCGCAGTTTGGTATCAGACTCAAAGTCCTGGAGAGATTATCAAGACTGTTGCTTCAAGCTCGCCAAGGGAGTTTGTTTTCATTGCTCTTCCATTCATTTAATAAACAAAACAAAAACAAACATGTGACAAACATCTGGCATGCTAGCATCTTTTAGTCTGACATTTGGTTGGTATCAATGTGTAAACCTAAACTTTGATTACACAAAGTCGGAAAGAAGACAGCTGTTAATAATAGCATTTCATCAAATCAAGTTGACAGAGTGTAATCAAGTTGTGTAATCTCTCAGAACACCAAAGGATCTCACTATTCAAATCATTTTGATATAGCCCAGTCAAATGTGTATGCCATATCAGGGATGAATCATAAAGAAAATGATACTGATAACATGATGGTGAAACAACAAACTGTCCTTGTTCTTGTACACCTCTGTGACTTGGCATGATGATGGACACTGGTCTTCCATTATGATGTCAAATTAAGCATGCGCTGAATTGCTATCACTAAAAATAAGTGCTTTCTTTGTTCATTGCAATACTTAATGTATCATCAAATTGTGCTCTCTCAAGAGACAATTAAAGCATTATTATTTTCTCCCCCCTTCAGTCAAATACTTTGCCTTGTATGCAGTGATCAACCATTTCAGGCAGTATACCTATTTGCTCAGCCATCAGACAATGCTTAAGGTGTCTTTATTTTTTATTTTTTAATTTTTATTATTTTTTTTTTCCCCACCACTTTCCCCCGCCTTTTTTGTTTTTGTTTTGTTTGTTTTTGTTTTTGCTTTTTTTGTTCTGATTTTTTTTTTCCTTCTTTTTTTTTGATACCTTTTTTTTCTTTCTTTTTTTTTTTTTTTTTTTTTTTTTTTTTTTTGGCCGTCTCTTTTCTTTTTCCTCTTTTTTTGTTACAACACAAAGGTGTCTTTTTTGTTTCAGGCCATACAAGTGGAGTCCAAATCCAGATGAAGAACTGCACTTAAAAACGTGACGGTGTAGAAAAACACACTCAAGAACAATGGCACTGTCCTGGCAAAGATAAGGAATTCATGCTAGGCTTTCACGTCAAGAAGATTTAAAAATTTGACTTCAGCGTTTTTTTCACCCAAATAAAACTCGCCTGTTTGTCATAACAAGACCTGATCAGAGTTTTGGGTAGCACACAGGTCAGCATTTTGCTGAGTCTCGTCCAAGAGGTTTTCCTTTTCCCACCAACCAAAACTTTTGTGTGTTTCAATTTACCACAGTGTATTTTGTCATGTGGTTTATTCATTCATTCACTCATTTGATTATGTATGTAAACTTTGTGGATTGCAGCCTCATGGCTTAACAGATGTGGTGCTGTGTATACGAACTAGTCCCCCCACAGTAATGCATTTTTGATTGAACTGATACTGTCAAAAGAACATCATCATCATCATGACTCCTAGATCTAACAATTTTTAATCAGGCTACTGTTTGCATCTGATGATTTGTATGGCATTGCTCAAGTCAAATAATGTTTTTTATTCAGGACTCTGAATTACAATGCCTTCTCTTTTGCGCTGAACTCTGAAGCGATCTGAAGCGATCAAAGCTAAGTGAATTTCATTATTTTATTCGTTTTTGTCTCACCTGATGAAGACCTAAGAGGTTGAAATGCGTTGTGTTTTGTCCTGTGACTCGTTTGTCCATGTTTCTCTGGGTGGTTTGCTGACATTTATTTAAGATTTGTTTAGATTTCCGCCTGCAGAGTCATCTCACTTTGCAACTAGATCAACAACAACGAAACAAAATACCCCCCAAAAACAACACAACAAAATACCCACAAGAACTCAAACAAAAAAACCTGCCTTTCCTTACATGACTGCAAGCCTGTATTGTTAATGTCATTTTTCTCGTCATATTTTCTATGTGCCCTGACATGGGTTTCAAATGAAATGATTTTGACCATTATTTTCAATCTTGTTACAGCCATTTAAATCTAGCGTTCATCTATGAAGGTTCTAGTTTTGTTATACCATTCTTACACATTTTCCTGGTAGGCATCAACTGATTTGAACAGTGTCTAACAGTGTCTAACGCAGAGGTTATTCGATAAGTATCAATATTATGTGTAATGTGACAATCAGTCATTGATATGTGATCTGTTGAACGCAGTGGTTGTCAGCAACTAATACTCTAACTCTAACTGTCTACAGGTTCATGCCAACATAGACAAACATGGACAATTATCATGGGGAGAAAAATGTGCACAGCGAATCTCCTTTGGTGATCTGTAAACTGAGAGGTCACTTTGTCAGTTATCCAACTGACAGAAATAACATAACCAACTACACCAATTTCCTTCTTGATGTTTTGCCAAGTTGAAAAGGTTTCTCCTTGGTTTTGTCATACATAACAGGCTAAAATCTGAACTGTGGACATCAGATTTTTGTTGTCCCATGCTTTTGTGTTCATCCACGAACATCAAGGCACCACCAAAGTATTGAAACACCTGCAAAGTTCAGTTCACAGATGTAAGGACATTAATGTGCAAGCATGTCTGCAAAAACTGTGTGTGTCCTTCAATGATAGTTTGATCGTTTTCACATCACCAGAGGGAATAACCATTTTCTGAGTATGCTTCTCTCTCCCACAACAGTCATGCATGTTGGTATCAATGCACTGTCTATCAGCAGTTGATATGACAACTATGTCTACTGCAGTGGTTACCAGCAGTTGATATGACAACTATGTCTAATGCAGTGGTTACCAGTAGTTGATATGACAACTATGTCTACTGCAGTGGTTACCAGTAGTTCATATGACAACTATGTCTGATGCAGTGGTTACCAGCAGTTGATATGACGAACTATGTCTGATGCACTGTCTATCAGCAGTTGATATAACAACTATGTCTGATGCAGTGGTTACCAGCAGTTATATGACAACTATGTCTGATGCACTGTCTATCAGCAGTTGATATAAACTATGTCTGATGCAGTGGTTACCAGCTGCTAATATGACGACTATATGACTATGTCTGATGCACTGTCTATCAGCAGCTGATATACAACTATGTCTGATGCAGTGGTTACCAGCAGTTAATATGACGACTATGTCTGATGCACTGTCTATCAGCAGTTGATATACAACTATGTCTGATGCAGTGGTTACCAGCAGTTGATATGACGACTATGTCTGATGCACTGTCTATCAGCAGTTGATATGACAACTATGTCTGATGCAGTGGTTATCAGCAGTTGATATAACTACTATGTCTGATGCAGTGGTACCAGCAGCTAATATGACAACTATGTCTGATGCACTGTCTATCAGCAGTTGATATAACAACTATGTCTGATGCAGTGGTTACCAGCAGCTGATATGACGACTATGTCTGATGCACTGTCTATCAGCAGTTGATAGAACTATGTCTGATGCAGTGGTTATCAGCAGTTGATATGACGACTATGTCTGATGCACTGTCTATCAGCAGTTGATATACAAACTATGTCTGATGCAGTGGTTATCAGCAGTTGATATGACAACTATGTCTGATGCAGTGGTTACCAGCTGCTAATATGACAACTATGTCTGATGCACTGTCTATCAGCAGTTGATATGACAACTTTGTCTGATGCAGTGGTTACCAGCAGTTGATATGACGACTATGTCTGATGCACTGTCTATCAGCAGTTGATATGACTATGTCTGATGCAGTGGTTATCAGCAGTTGATATGAAACTATGTCTATGCAGTGACAACTATGTCTAATGCAGTGGTTACCAGCAGTTGATATACAACTATGTCTGATGCAGTGGTTATCAGCAGTTGATATGACAACTATGTCTGATGCAGTGGTTACCAGCAGTTGATATGACAACTATGTCTGATACACTGTCTATCAGCAGTTGACATGACAACTATGTCTAATGAATTGGTTACCAGCTGTCAGTATGACAACTTTCTAATGCAGTGGCTACCAGTAGTTGATATGACAACTATGTCTAATGCTAATCATTTTCAGCAATGCATATGACAACTATGTCTAATGCACTGGTTACTAGCAGTTAATATATGACAATTATATCTAATGCATTGCTTACTGGCAGTTGGTACGACAACTATGACTAATGCATTGGCTACCTGTAGTTGATATGACAACTACGTCTAATGCAATGGCCATCAGCAGTCGATATGATTACTATGTCTATTACAGTGGCTACCAGCGGTCAGTATGATGACAATGCCTAATGCAGTGGCTACCAGCAGTCAATATGACAACTAAAGCAGTGGCTACCAGCAGTCAATATGACAACTAATGCAGTGGCTACCAGCAGTCAATATGACATGTAATACAGTGGTTACCAGCAGTCAATATGATGACTATGCCTAATGCAGTGGTTACCAGCAGTCGATTTAATGACTATGCCTAATGCAGTGGCTACCAGCAGTCAATATGACAACTAATGCAGTGGCTACCAGCAGTCAATATGACTACTAATGCAGTGGCTACCAGCAGTCAATATGACCACTAAAACAGTGGCTACCAGCAGTCAATATGAGTGGCTATGCCAGTAATGCAGTGGTTACCAGCAGTCAATATGACAACTAAAGCAGTGGCTACCAGCAGTCAATATGACAACTAATGCAGTGGCTACCAGCAGTCAATATGATGACTATGCCTAATGCAGTGGCTACCAGCAGTCAATATGACAACTAATCCAGTGGCTACCAGCAGTCAATATGACAACTAATGCAGTGGTTACCAGCAGTCAATATGACAACTAATGCAGTGGCCACCAGCAGTCAATATGACATCTAATACAGTGGCCATCAGCAGTCAATATGACAACTAATGCAGTGGCCATCAGCAGTCAATATGACATTAAAGCAGTGGCTACCAGCAGTCAATATGATGACTATGCCTAATGCAGTGGCTACCAGCGGTCAATATGACAACTAATGCAATGCACTGGCTACCAGCGGTCAATATGACAACTAATGCAGTGGCTACCAGCAGTCAATATGACAACTAATGCAGTGGCTACCAGCAGTCAATATGACAACTAATGCAGTGGCTACCAGCGTCAATATGACAACTAATGCAGTGGCTACCAGCAGTCAATATGACAACTAATGCAGTGGCTACCAGCGGTCAATATGACAACTAATGCAGTGGCTACCAGCAGTCAATATGACAACTAATGCAGTGGCTACCAGCAGTCAATATGACAACTAAAGCAGTGGCTACCAGCGGTCAATATGACCACTAATGCAGTGGCTACCAGCAGTCAATATGACAACTAATGCAGTGGCTACCAGCGGTCAATATGACCCCTAAAGCAGTGGTTACCAGCAGTCAACATGACAACTAATGCAGTGGCTACCAGCAGTCAAAATGACAACTAATGCAGTGGTGGTACCAGCAGTCAATATGATGACTGTGCCTAATAGTGGCTACCAGCAGCAGTCAATATGACAACTAAAGCAGTGGCTACCAGCAGTCAATATGACAACTAAAGCAGTGGCTACCAGCAGCGTCAATATGATGACTGTGCCTAATGCAGTGGCTACCAGCAGTCAATATGACACTAAAACAGTGGCTACCAGCAGTCAATATGATGACTACCTAATGCAGTGATTACCAGCAGTCAGTATGACATTTAAAGCAGTGGCTACCAGCACAATATGACAACTAATGCAGTGGCTACCAGCAGTCAGTATGACAACTAATGCAGTGGCTACCAGCGGTCAATATGATGACTGTGCCTAATGCAGTGGCTACCAGCGGTTAATATGATATGTAATGCAGTGATTATCACCACCTAATGTGACAACCATGTCTAATGCAGTGGTACCAGTTATTTTGGTTTGACAACTATGTCTGATGCAGGGGTCATCAGCACTTGTTATGACAACTGCTCCTAATGCAGTGGCTTTCAGCAACTGGTTTGACGATTAATTCTAATGCAGTAGCTGCTAGCAGTTATGACAACTATGTCTAATAGAGTGGCTGGCAGCAGTTGGCATGACAACTCTGTCTAATGCAGTGGCCATCAACAGTTGTGTGACAATTATGTCTGCTACAGTGAATTATCAGCAACTGGTATGACAACTGTCTGAGGCAGTGGTTATCAGCAGTTGTCTGACAAGTATGTCTGGTACAGTGATTATCAGCAATTGGTACGACAACTGTCAGATGCCAGTGGTTATCAGCAGTTATTATAACCATAACTACATATAATGTGGTGGTTATTGGCAGTTGGTCTAATAGGATTTTACAAGCTGATGGCGAGTGTGGATTTTCACGTTTGATTTTTATTTGACGAGTCTGTTCTAATCAGACAGTATCAGACAGTCAATTTAATATCCAGCACCAACATTGTGGTATGGTGCCAGCAACCACCAGATTTGATTTATTTTGTGATTTTATACATACACATATCTATCTATCCATCTCTATCTATCTATCAATCTCTCTCTCTCTCTCGCTTTATATATCGAGACATATATATATACATATATATATATATATATATATATATTGTCCCCTTTCCCCTCCTCTTCTGACCTTACTTCTACCACACATAAACTCTCATTCATCTTCAAATGTATAACTCAATTCTTATCAGCTAGAACTCATAAAACATGACTGCACTATTCGTTTTCTGTTACATGGTACACATTATCCACACGTTAGAGAACATGGTGGGATTTTGTGTCTATTATGGTTCTGAGGATGACAACATCTGCAATCCAGTGTCGTTAGTGTAGTGATGAAATACACCCAGAACACCACTAGGACAGGGATGACACCACAAGGATCTAGGGGAAAAGAAGAAACAGAAAAGGAAAGAAAAAAAAACACACCGCACAGAATCATGTAAGTTATAGAATCACTAAGGCTGCATGCTTGATCTAGAAATCTACAAGCACACACATGCCAGCAACTAACTGGCCACTCTGAATCATTGTATTGGTTGATGGACTATTTACAGGCAGACGGATACAGATGTACCATCTAAATGCAACAAGACAGCAAACTAATACATTTATTCTAACTTCATGGTTATTTTTCAGGCATACGGACAGAGAGTAAATAAACTCATTCAAACTGCAACTCTTTAGAAACAAAGAGTGACTATTTATAGGCAAAACAGACTGTACATAAATGCCTTCGTGTTAACTTTAGGACAATCAAAAGGCAAAGGGACTGCAATAAATAACTTTATGCTCCCCATCCCCCCTCCAAAAAAAGGACCCCCCCCTCCCCCCAGTGACAGAGGCCTTGGTGCCTAGGCCTAATCTTCTGTTTGGGTGCCAAACACCTCTGCTCAGATTGAACAAATGGTCAATAAATGCAGCACTTGAACAAAACGCCGCCCAGTGCCGAAGGAACCCTGCTCTCTTCCATCTTTCCTGAATGCCTGTGGTCCAGATTTGTGAAGAATCTCAAGCCTGAGGGTAAAACTTAACATCAGCTATTACTCTAGCTGGCATGAGATACGTTGCTTAGAAAATCAGTCGAGTGCACACAGTATCTCAAAAAAGAAAGGAAAAAAAAAGTGTAGTAGTGGCAGTGTATTGCATTCCAAATGTGTTGGACAACTGGCCAAGACCTGTCAACACATAGTTCAAGACATCAGCAGCAGAGCACAGCTTCACACATATTCACCATATCTCCAGGATGTCTTCATAGCAAATTGTGAGGCAGAGTTAGCCTGTCAAACTGTTGAGCACATGCTCAAAAAATCCACAGACCCTTTTGCAGCCTTACTTGTCTATAACTATAAGGCCACCACATCATGTCGTTGTCTTTCCCCAGCAAGCTTCTGATAAGAAGACAACCAAAAGCCAAACTTCTCGTCCTCCACTCTCCCTTGCTCTTTTAACACTAGATCATTCCCTTCTTCAGGAACCAGAGAGAGAGAGAGAGAGAGACATGAAGTTACCTCAGGAAACATCTTTCAACAAATATCACACAGCGTGTGAGGCACCCCCACTACAAAACAGGGAGATCATGCTCATCACAGACATCAATGAAACGGCGCAGGTCATGGCTGAATGCCCCCACCCCCACTTTCCCTCATCATCAAGATAATGCCGAACATAAGCCAGTTGGGGGTGGGGGTGGTACTGGATGAAGCATGTAACATTTGAATGCACAGTCTCCTGTACATGCACATCACTCTTCATTACTTCATATTTTTGTTTTGCTCATGTATCTTGATGGAAAAATCTACTTACTTCTCCCCCCCCCCCCCCCCCCCCCCCCCCCCCCCCCCAAAAAGAAAAAAAAAGTTGTGATCAATCAATGAGCATTGTACAGTAGCGGATTATCCAAAGGAAAAAAAAAAGAGCAATCCTGGCTTGGCACAATAAAGGAGCTCTCACAAACCAGCATTTCATCTTGGCTCCAATATTTCAATCACAGGCTTTCACAATCCTGCACTGACCAAAATGTAAAAAAAACGACTGGTTTGATAGAATTCACTAGCTGGCCCCCCCAAAGCCTTCGAATCAGAAAGAAAAAAAGGCAGTTTACTCATGATCACTCTGTTTGCATTATCAAATTTGGAGTTTGAATACTGAAACTATCTGATATTATGGAGGTAAAATATTCATGCATGGAAAAGTATGCTTGACTTAACCTCATCAAGAGTGGCAAATCAGCTTAACCGCCAATATAAATATAAAGCAAAGCACACACTTTCAAAAAAAATATTATCAACTACACAAACAAAGCATAACAACAAAAAAAAGACAAAAATCTGTGTGTCCTACCACCTTAAAAACAACAGACGCCATAAAGGATTGTCAGTAATATAGACAATGTAAGACATTTGTTACACAATGCCTCATTTGCTTACAATTGTTATGACACAATGATCATCATCTTTGTACTCTTGGAAACAACTTCATCTATTCTTCAAAATATTATCTATAACACTGCTTTCCTGACTTTTAAGTGCTTGGGTGGCATTATCACAACTCATTGTTACACTGCTGTTAAATATAAACAGGCAAGGTCTACCCTACCCAATCCTCCCCACCACACATACACAGACACATGTCCTTTTAGCCTGGGAAGAATCAAGGGGATGGATGAGTACTTTTTAGTCACAAAACTTTCTGACATCAATTAGAGGGAGAAAAAAGAGAGGATGAATGGAGAGTGGGAAGACACAAGTGGAAGGATCTGAGGACAGAAACAAATTTCTTATAAAAGGTAACAAGGGAAGGGTAAAAAAAAAAAAAAAGGGGGCAGGGCGTGTGAGGTTGGGGCTTAGAGCGAGAGAGAGAGAGGAAGAGGCAGAGAGAGACAGAGACTGAGAGAGAGAGAGAGAGAGACTGAGACAGAGAGAGAGAGAGAGAGAGAGAGAGAGAGAGAGAGAGAGAGAGACAGAAAGAGAGACAGACAGAGACAGAGACAGAGAGACAGAGAAAGTCAGAGAGAGAATAGGCCTACATCTTCAATAAAGAATCTTAAACTTTGCACCACGATTTCTGGCCTCCAAGGCACACAGTTCTTCCCCATTCTGGTTGTCAACTAGTGGACATGTTCATGAATGAATTACTACACAACTGGCAGAGATTTCTCACCACATAAGCAACTGGGAAGCAATATGCTTATGTAAATCCAGCTATTTGTGATCTATTAGCAGCAAGCAAAGAAGAAGGGATGGGCTCCCCTCTCCCTCCCTCATGCCCCCGCCTCCCCCTATAAATATTAATTGTTTCATATAGAATCTGGGCATGAAGTTTCAACACAGCTATCACCATTTAAGATTTCAGGTATGGAAAGAGATGGGACTGTAACGCCATTCTGAAAGGAGTAGCGTCCATGGGACATCAGTATAAAGAAGCTGACTCTCATGGTCTAGTTTGGATCACTGTAAAAACTGATCTGCTGATGCTTCCCTTCCCTCCATCTTTCTTCATGTTTTGAGCAGCATTGCTGCTATGTTACTTTCTCATTTTAATTTCACATGTGTGCAATCTGAAAATGCCACTTCAAACATCTGGATCACTACCAGAAAAGACCACAAATGTACACACTTGTCTTTCAACAACAACAGCAAGAAAGGAAGATATTTGGCACAGACCAGTGGCTTTTTTGAATATCCAGATACACAGGCATAAAATCAGTATATGTGAGGATGAAACACTGCACATTCTAACGTTTTCTTTATAAATGAAGATGTACCAAAGCATTGAACTCCTCCCCTTACTCCTTTGACTTTTTATTGCTTTAGTACCAATAATTGAAGAAAAAAAATAACTCAGCCATACTGACCACAAACAGCCCTTAAACTTGAGGAACTTCCTCTTGACTGTTTTCAAGTTAATTTGTAGATAGATACATTTACAAATTGACTGACAGACCAAAAAACAATATCCTACTCTGCAAGCTAAGTCCCCATGTAAGGTAATCATGTAAGGGTAACAATTCTTTAAAAAACTATAAAGAGTATATTTTTGCAAATATGTCCTCTACTACAGAATGATATTCACACTGGGATAATTGTTCTTGTTCCCATGTCAGATTTAAGTTTTCTCATTCAAACTCTAATCCAGCATGATTATTGTCAACTATATCATTATCAGCATGTACTAAGCTGACCTTCATTTATTCCAAAGTCAACTGAAGCTACCTCTCCATCACTCAAGAGGACACTTGTCCCAATCATTATACTGGTAAAAGTATCTTACATTCACAGTGGGCCAAAGCTGTTTGTCAACACTGTCAACTAATGCTATTGCAAGAAAGTTTACATCGGCTTAAGTTGCACTGTTGATTGCAAACATGAAGTCATATTCTGCAGCTGTTCATCTCAAAATTCTATGTTGTCTGTCACCATTCTTTTCATTCATATAGACACTTATCATTTATTATCTGTTTTCATCCTGAAGACTCTCTTGGTTTTGTGGCACAGCAGAATTGGTGCAGCCTGTAAATACATGTCCACTCTCATAGTGACACCTCATCTGTTCAAACTGAAACTAAAGATTTCGGTTGACATTTCTGTTAGCTGAGTCAAAAGCCAATAACCCGAGTCTCTGCTGCCTTGAAGGCCAAAAAACCGTGGTAGCCTTCCCTCCTGCCTTTCCACCAAACCATTAAAATCAGGATGGGATATATTATGATCTGCCTGGTCGCTGCTACCACCTTACCTCCCACTTGTTCAGAATCCAGTTTTTCAAAATATTTACGATGCGCATGGTGGCAGCCGAGCCTATCTCTGAGTGGGGCAGGTATCTCAGGTACCTCAACTTGCTACCATTCAAGCGCTCACCTGCACAAGACACCACCACACACACAACATCAAGTTCAGGGAAGGAGGGAGGAAGGGAAGAAGGGAAGGAGGGAGGGAGGAACAGAGTAGAAAAAGGAGCAGGAACAGGTAAGAAGAGGCAAGAGGCAGGAAATGTGGGTGGCCATGTACATATGTACAACATCAGAGAATACAGGAGTAGAGGAAGACGGAATGGACAAGAAGAGGTTTCCACACTGATATTCTAAAAAAAGAAAAAAAAAGAAAAATGTCCCTTCAGGCAACACAATTGATACGTACTTACAGTTTTTTTCTCAATGCGGGTAAAGCCCATGTGGTGAAATTTGGGAGCATGGATGAAAGTTGCCAAACTTGTTTGTGGCACTGACAGACAGCAAATCTCTGCTTCATGCTTTGAAGATCTTGTGCGATGAAGTCTTTTGGGCTAGTCTGATCCCATCTTGTACTGACATTTAACTTTAACAAAATCACTTTACTCCTTTATTTATTAAAAAAAAAAAGAGAAAAAAATTCTATTCTCTGTCAGAAAGAGTATTTTTGATAGTCTCTCATATGCTTTGAAAACTATCATACCTAATTCCTCTGTCATTTTTATTTCTTTTTCTCCTTTGAATTCTGCTACTTTAGCAACAGAAATAACAATGCTGAATTCTGCTACTTTAGCAACAGCAATAACAATTCTGAAACATGAAAAGCTTTGCTCAGGTTGGAAAGATAAGTACTGGGCATGTGCTACTACATGCATCTATGCCAAAGAAAATGAGCACAAACTGGTGACAATCATCTGAAGCAGTGTAGGTTCAACAGAATGCCCTGGTCAGAACACACACAGAGCAGGGCAAAGTGGGCATGATCAGCACAATGGCAGTGAACTTGAATGCACACCACAGTTCCCACCAACCTTGTCAGTATTCCTACAGTCAGTGAGTTACATGGCTCAAAGAAGGGGAAAAAAAGGACATTACAAGTACGTGCCACTGATCTAAGGAACCAGACAAAACTAGCTGTTGTCAATGAAGAACACAACAGTGGATTAAAAACCATCCATCTCCAACACAGCTAGATAATATCCACAGAGAAACAGACACAGGGAAATGACTGGACAGAAAAAGAGGAGAGCATCAATCACGAGGGGAAACAATCAAGCACTAGGTGGCTAAGGGGAAGTGGAAGGGGGGATAACTCCCTCACCTGTTGATGTTTTGATACCCAGTGCTTCAGTACGTTCAGCACGCGCATGGTGGCAGCCGTGCTTATCACTGACTCACGCTTTTTCATGGGACGATGTACGTCTAACATCCCTGACAAAGGTAGCAGCAAAATTTCTTGAGAACAAGTAAATGGTGAGTGTGACTGATACATCTGCAACTTCAAGGTCTGATGGGAATAGAGAAATTATCTGTATCGACTTTTTGATTTTGCATCTTTCCTTCTTTTTTTCTGTGTTGTGGTTATGTTGTTGAATACATCAGAAAAGTATTCCTTTGCACTCGCCTACCCCTTTGTGCTCCTTTAAAATTACCTTTTTGTCCATCCAGACTTCTAGTTCTACTGCTGAAGTGGTGTACAACTGTGCTCAACAAGTCTCCATGTTGAGGTTGAGTCAGGAGGAGGAGGCTACTTACTGCTGGAGTAGTTCAGAAGAGGTGACTGCAGCATCAGGTGTCCAGGAATTCTAGTTCTATAGAACCTGACAGTAAGTGACAGACCAAAGATCGAAAACACTATGTTCCATTTCTAACTGATACATCCTTTCGAAAATATTTGTACTAGTTCATCATTTCTAGATAAACTCTTTCTCTCCAACCCTTTTGCTTTCTTGAATTCCTTTTTTTAAAGTTCTTCTTCCAGAAGTTACAAGTTTCAGCTCACCTTCTCTATCTCCTCTGTTCCTTGTTATATCTCCTTCAGACAAAATAATGATGACATACAAGATCACATGCATCATTTTCAAAGTGTGACTTACCCCCGTGCTGCAAGACGATCTGTTATTTTGCAATTTACCATACACAGCCATGGTGGTTTTAAAAGCTTACAAATTATGGCAGTGAGATGTAGAGCAGATCTCAACATAAAATACACAAAACAAAACAAAATAAGGCCTTATCTTTCAGACCAATTATATCTGGATACGCTGAAGCATAGGGGTCCTGCATGCACACACACACACACACACACACACACACACACACACACACACACACTCATGCATACATGCCTTTAACAATCCTCAAACATTTGCATTGATAAACACCCTAAAGCGCACGCGCGTACACACACACACACTCCAACTGTGTTGAGACGTTATCCCCAAAAGACAGAATGAAATTACCTTTATAATAGGATTCAAAATGATCAGACATACAAAAATTTCACCTTTGTTTACCCCCTGACATTCAACCAAGGAATGGGAGATGGAGAAATGTCTGAAGAAAAAGAAATGAGGGTTAACAATAACTTCTCCCAGGCACATCTTTTTTTCTTAGCCATCCGAAACTCTTTCACTGCTCGATTGTTATAGGTTTCCACTTTGCTACTTAACTTTTCTTTAGTGCTGAATTCTTGTAATCAAATTCTTTTACTATCATAATCTTTTTGGACAATCGCAGATATTACAGTTGATCAATGTACTAGTATCTCTACTTTCTCTCTCTCATACACACATAAACTGACTGACACACACACTGTCAGATTAGCCTTAGGCTAAATATGTACACATATACCATCCACTACCAATGCCTTCTCTCACATACATACTGACACACACACACACACACACACACACACACACACACACACACACACACACACACACACACGGGCACAGTTTAAAGAGGGGCGACAAGAAGTGGGACTGATTGACTGACCTGGACACACACTGGTGAAGCGATGGCGTTCCTTTGATGGCTGGTCAGGCATGCAGCTAGCAAGGCCAGCAGTGGCTGCAGCAAATGCTGTGGTGGCCGCCGATGAACTGGACCTGTCACCATTCAACTGCTGTGATGAGCTGATAACTACAATGATGGTAACAGACATGCTGATAATGATTATAATAATGATAATAACAACAACACAACAAATGGTCATGATAACAATGATACCAATGGCAATGTTGGTCATGAATATAATGATCAAGAAATATTACAACTGCTCTTACTAGTTACAACTAGTATAACTTTTGGACTATAAAGTGATGTGTTTTCTCAGATTCTGACCATGGTATCTTGCATTACAAAGCACTCTGTATGTTGTTAAATCAATTCTGGCACTTCCTGAGGAGGTCAGCTTGACCACAAAACCTAGAATCACATACAGTATGTGTGTCTACAAAGCTCAAGGCATTCATCTTCCAGCTAGCACACAGCAGGTTTCAGCTTGCATGCAAGCACAATCACATTTTTTGTTTTGTTTCAGTATACATGGCATGTAACTGCCAATTGCCAGTTTGTAAATGATGACAACAACGTGTCGTATATTCTAAAGCGATGGATGCCTCCAAATTCAAAAAGCACCTTAAAGTCCATAAGTTATGGCACTACTGGTATAGATAATGAAGATGATCAATATGAATCTGATGGTCAATATGAAGCAACCAAATTGATGTTAACAATGTGAGGATGATGGTGCCGATGATGATAGAAACCAAACAACAACGCTGACTAACTCCAAGTCATCTCTGGATTCATGCTGCCAAGGTAAACACTGGGAGGCCACGGAGCATATCCTGGAGTTTGGAAGCTCGCTTACAATGCAATAACCCCCTGACTCATGGAACAATGCACCACGGTAAAAAATGTAACAGCATTTATTTGTATCAAACTTAACTACAATACAGTGCATTGCACAGCAATCATGCACTAAAAAAAAAAAAAGTTCAAGAAAAGAAATGTTGCTTTGAACAAACAACAGAAATTGCCTGCTAAATTTCAAGGCCGCGCACTTCAGGTTAACCAGTAAACTTGAAATTCAAAATGTTTGAAACACAAACAAAAACAACTGCAGAAAAAGTAAAAAGCAGCACAAAAATAAATGATAAATCACACTCTAAACACCTACGACTCAGATAAAGTATGGGACTAACAGTAATCCTTTCATCTCTTGTGAGTTCACAGCCTGGGCAGCCTCTCCTGACTGGCCGCTTTGTGTTATCTGTATGAATGGAAGAACTACCTCATTTAAATTCTAATATCTCAAAAACTCTCATTCGAACTCTAATATCTAAAAAACTATCTTGCAAAATAATTCTGTATCAACAGACCAAAATTTCATGTAATATGATGCACTTTCAGAAAATTCCAATATCACCTTTTTAGCTCACAACTTTTTTTTTTTTTTTTTTTTTTTAAATGCAAGCATTAAAACTCAGTCTGAGTTACTCAGCAAAACTCAGCGTGCCTTTGAGGAAGGACGTTTTGTGCAGGTTACTTCCATTTCCCAGCCGTTATATGCATATTCATGAGTGTGTCTGAGAAAACAGGCTTGTCTGCCCAAATGCTGTTTCGAATGATGTTCAGTGGCTTAGGGTTGAATGATTTAAAGAATTAGAGGTTCTGTATAGCAGAGTTCTTCACAAAAGACACTCTGAAGAAGTCATGATGCAGGTAAAACATGGGGCATTCAAAGGGGTATATACCATACGGGCCATGGCATACTATCATGCCCCCAATGCTGAAACTAAAACTTACTGAAATCATATTCCCGATACAATTTACACTCATCAATACCTTTCTCAATTTTAACTCAAGATAAGTTATGGCAATAAAAACAAACTGAACCCAGTCACAACATTACAAAAAGCAACAGCTGTTGTCTTGCAAAAATAAAATGAAGGAGTCAGTCTCCAGTGCACAAAGGACACTATACTCAACCCAGAAATTGCTCTTGTATCAGTCCTTTCATCCAGGTTTGTATTATGGATCCATATTAACATTCAATGTTCTCATCTTCTGGTTATATTCCATCTTCCAACTTGTTTCATTCACTCTTCCATTCCTGCAGCTCAGTTGTTGAGTTTGCAGAAATCTGACCCTTCTTCATTCCTGGAGAATGGAAAGGCAGGCAGCACCAGATCACTCCCTTTCTTCCAGCAGCCTAGGAGCTCTCTGAACTTTGCATGTGTAACATCATCACTGTGCATCATCTGTCCTTTGACCAAGTTGTTCATTTGGGTCAGCTCAACTTCCCTCACCCCCCCCCCCCCCCCCCCCCCCCCCCCTTTTCTCCTCTTCACTCCAGCCATGCTGTGAGAAGGGGGCTGACACCACATTCTTGACACAGTGCTGTACAGTACATGTGGTGTCTATAACCAAACACACCAGTACATAAAAAACAATAGATGGGAAACTGTTTATAAATTCTATCTGTTTTGTCAGAAGAACAGTACACTAAACGATTACAAATACTGATTGTGATTTGTTTCAACTAAGTGAAACAGGGGATGGTGACAGCGGACAGGAACTGGATTTAAGAGTGTATATGTGTTGCAAGCAGTGTGACCACTTCACAGTGTATCTCTATGTGTCATTGGTATGTGACATGCGACCTGGAAACTGACAAGTCTATAGAGAGCATTTATTGTGGATACTTTATCTGCACAAGATTTTGTAAAACATGATGTATGATGCTGACTTGATAGCTGACTCGGTAGCAAGCTGCCTTGGCAGTTACTTATGTTTGAAATTCTGATTGTTGTCAAGACAGGTAATACAACTCAGTCTATTGACAGGCAGACAGAATTTCACTGATAATTATGAATTTTGGTCATGGACATTCTCAACACTGTGGCATTCAAAGTGTGGTGAGGCATTACTTTGAGGGTGCATGCATGATGTCCGTTCTCTGCACACAAAACACTGATTTGCAAATGTTGGTATGTATATATTTGTAAGTTAAATCCTAAAAATCAGCTATTTTACATCTGATTGTCACCAGTGGTGTCACTGGAAGTGTCAAAAGTCTGAGACAAACTTCTTACATTATTTCTGTACACTCCAGTATGTGACGACCTGTTGTTACATTTATTGTTGTTTTTATTGTACTCAAGAAGCAGTACCATAGTCTCCAAAATTAGTATACCACTTCCCACTTTCTTTTTGTTGTTGTTGTTTATTTAATCCTGGAATGGAATGACTACAAAGCTACAGGAACCTTGAAGACTGTCAAGCTATGATGAAAAGAAAATGTGGAATAAGACAGATCAAACCCATAGATCTTGCTTAAATCTTGCTGAATGAATATTGCAACAACCCTCTGATCCAAATCTGTATTATTGATCCCATACTGAAATTCAACAGCTTTGATCATGTGACACATTCTAACCTTCTACCAACCTTCAACAAAATCCATTCCAGCCTTCCACCAACCTTCATTAAAATAGATTCAGTAGTCCTTGCATGATCTTGCAGACATACGGACATATCAACACACCTGGGTGAAAACGTAACTTCCTTTGTGGAGGTAATACAGTTTTCACAGCTATCACTTCAGAAAAACAGTTTAACAGCACTGAATAAAAGTTTGTAAGGTTGTACTCATAATAATAATGCTTTAAATCAACTTGCCATTCTGGAGTAATGATAAATAACATCATTAAAGATAAATGGGTTACTGATCCTGATAAACATTAACAACAGAAAAATTTGTAAATAACAATGTGTCAAGTTTTTTAAAAGCCCTCTGAGAGTCTTTCCATGCAAGAAGTTCAAAGAACTTTTTTCCAGGTAAGATTCAAATTGTTTCCATTTTCCTATCACAAAGAAGAATAAAGACAGGACACACATTATGTCTCTTGACCCTAAATCAGGATGTAATCTATCTGCCCAGTGCAAAATCGTATTTCTGAGCAATGTCTACATTATTTTGTGGAGGTAAGTCACCTAAGTAAAATACAGAATGTACTTACAAGGAAAAACCATGAAAGAATACATTTTGTCTGTCCTTTTGTTTGTTTGTTTTTTTGTCTTCCAAGGTTTTTTGCAAAGTGACCACAAAACAATCATTTGTTTCAAACTGTGGAACATTCTTTCACCTCTGCTGGCTGGCTTAAATATAGTGGCAGTCACTTTGCATATCATTACGCATGGCACAAGAACAAAAAGCTGACCATCGATCTAAAGACAACATTTGTGCTTTTTTCTTCTGAGAAAAAAAGAGGACACAAAGAAGAAATTACACATGAACAGAAGCAACGAACTTAATATGTGCAGCACTAACACACAGTTTACATCCAGCTGAAACCAAGAGAAAGAAAACATCTTGTACATCTGAATTTTAATGAACATGCAAAATAACAGAAGCAAGGAAGCAGTGGACAATAATAGAAGGGTTCAAAGCCAGCATATCTAAAAATAAAAGCACAGTGAACACTTTGTGAAATTAAAAGGCACATTTACCGATCCTATGCCTCTTTTGAGACATAGTTTGAAATCAGAAAAGTCAAACTGTGTTTCAGACTGGGTTCAGGAAACAAAACCATTATATACATAAGCATGATTACATTCTCTTTCAAAATGATATTAATGAAGAGAAGCTTGGAAATGGGTGCAGTGGACTTCTGAACACATATGAATGATATATCAAAAGAGGGCACTCACAAAGAAATAAGTCATTTACACTAGCAAGAAAGGGTTTTTTCCTCCTAAATCTACTTGCAAAGTGCTACACAGAATATGTACAAAGGCAAGACTTTATATAACGATTTTGTTCTCATTACTCTTATAAAATGTTATAAAGAATTCATAAGTTAATCTGATACAAAATAAAGCCTGTCCAAGGGCTTTCAAAATATAGTTAAAATTGTATTGTGCTGAAGTTCTCAAAGAGGATTTAAAAGAAAAAAAAATGCCTTTAAAATAACTTTACTGAAGTAAACAAACATAAAGCAGAATTATTATATGTATTGCCTGGTCAGCATCATATGTGATAAAGAATCACTTGCCTGGTTTTTAATTATTTAAAAAAAAAAAAAAAGAAGAAGGAAAAAAAAGATAAAAATCAGAAAAGGTCAATCAGAGTGTAGAACATTCAGTTCTATACCTCTCGCCTCCCACCCCACCCCCTGCCTCCACACACACACACACACACACACACACACACACACACACAGACAGACACACACACACACACACACACACACATAAATGCTGAGATACCAATGAAATTTAAGAAGAACGGTGAAAGACTTGCATTCTGCTTGATGTTTCTCCACATCCCTTGTTTTTCCCATCCACGTCGAACAGCTTATTGCAGGGTGGCTGTGGTATATGATCATGACCATATGCTTTTTCTCTTTCTTTTACTTGGTCACTGTTGTTGTTTTCTGAGCTTTCATTTACTCATCTTTTGTACTGCCAAATTCAAGTCTCGTGACAGCTTACCATGAACTAGCAACATTTTTGTAAGACCACAATTTTTTGTGTGTTTGTTTGCAGTTGTGTTTTTGCATTCTGTATTTAACATCTCTTTGACTGAGATACTTCTCCTAGTAGAAGATTGCATTCCCACATGCACAGCAGGATTTTCTTTCACTCAGTATATATATATATATATATATATATATATATATATATATATATATATGTGTGTGTGTGTGTGTGTGTGTGTGTGTGTGTGTGTGTAATAACCTCTGGTACTAAGAGTTGCACACCAGAGAATAAGACTGGACAAAAGGCACCTCACACTCACGGAAACAGCTTGGAAAGGCAGTTCTTGAGAATTAATCTACTGGGACTAAAGTGCAAGTTTTTTTTTAAACAGCTCTTGATGCAAATCTAATGGTGGCCGATATGAAACAGCCTCAGTGCACAGGACAATTATTTTCAGCTGGGGGTGTGAACATGCACATGACACAGAATATACATGTAAGAGTAGCAGTCAGCCTTTTTTTCTGCTCATTGCACTGAAAAACTGCACTATGTATAAACTTTTGGACATCTCCTAAAAACTCCAATTAACAATGGAAAAAAAAAAAGCTTAAAACCAATACAAGTACCTGCATCTGTGATACATGTTAAGCTGCAACTGAAGCAAACCTGATTTTAGTTAAAGGAGGAAACATCTGAGGGTACTTCAGTTTTAAATACTATCAGCATCAGTCCACTATCTTTGTTGCTAAAGACCTACTTTTCTCGAGTATATGCAAAGAACTACATACTGTACCTCAAGCAATTTGAATAACCTCAACTTCATACAATACTGTAATGAACCATTACTGTACTCAACTAACAAAGAAGAAGAAAAAGAAGCAACAGTCCTTGTCATAATCTGAGTTCAAAATGTGTTCAAGGAAAGGGAGAGGCATAGTTGTGATATTGGTTTGTTTGCTATTCTCCACTAAGAGCTTTGATGGCCTAATCTACTTTTGTATAAATCTGGATCAGATTCAAAATCTATCGAACTGGAAATATTCCATGCATTAAAAATGCATTTAACTAAGAATAGTATTGTGCCACAGAAGATGTCTTTTGTATCACCTAAAGCCCCAACTCTTTAACTGCTGATGTGAAAATTGAGTGTCATTTCACATCACCAGAATCCATGTGATAAAAATTAACAGTTTTATGTGACTAATGCGCTCACATATGAGATCTTCAAGAACACAACATGGATCACAAGAGACCTATTGATAATTCAGAACATTTGTTTTCATATGGCTCATAGACAAAAAGATCCTTTCATAATCCAAAGAGGATGAATAAAATGGGAACCTGTTGTCCAATTTTCTATTCATGCCAAGCTTAATTCTTCCAAAATAAATATGACGTTGAGAATATGCCAACATCATAGTTAAATGTGCATAAACACACACACACACACACACACACACACACACACACACACACACACACACACACACACAGTCTCTTAGATGTTCATACACACACAGATACATGAATACACACACAAACATAAACACACAACCTTTTACACATGCATACCTGCAAACACTGACAGGTTTTGTTCTCTTTCACACAACTGTGTTGATAGCTACTTCTTGAAAGATTACTATAACCAGTTCATTTGGTTCTTTCATTTATTTCTCTGTTCATTCATTTTTTTTTCTCCTCTCATCCTAAGACATGCACTGAATTCTTCCAAAACCTACATGCGAAACTGGATAATTATAAAAAAAAAAAAGATAGTTAAGTCTGTCACTTCATTTGTATTTGAATTTAATCATACAAAGGCATGTGTCCTATAAAGATTGCAAAGAGCTGCAATTCATAGCAACAAATCTGCTGCCAGTTTATTTGTTTATTCCATACCGTCTCTGTTCATTCATTTCTGTTGTTGTTGTCTCCTTTGATTCTAGGATTAGTATTGAATTCTTCAGAAACCTAAATGTAAAACTGACTAAAAAAATAACTAGTAAAGCCAATCACTTCACTTGTGTTTGAATTCAATCATAGCAAAGGCATGTCCTAAAATAAACATGCAATAAAATTGCAGAACCATAATAACAAATCTGCTCTATCTTGTTCAACACCTTGCTTCATCCAGCTACCAGATACTTGTTTTACAGTCTCTGCATATAAAGCAAAACAGTCTGCTGAAGTTGCTAAACTGAGAGTAATCCACCAATCAAAATTTGTAAACCAAACAGAAAAGATAAACACAGTCTTGATTGCCTCCACAGTACCAGCTAGTATACCTGATGTATATTCTTGTGCAGCTAGCCTGAAAGTTAACAATCATTTAACTGTAAATACTGTTTCTGTGCATTTGGTAAGGGGCCAAACAGAAGATAATACTGAATGGGTACATTCATTACAAGATTTGAATGAAAAAGAAAATGGGTAATTTGTGGTGATTTCAATGCTCACTAACCCTTTTGGGAAAAGGACCGTGTAACCAATAACGAGAAACAGAGGTATGCAAAATAAAGTTGATTCATGTCTTTATTTAATCAATGACAGGAGCATAACAAGAATACCTGATATTTCAAACCAAAGAGCAAATGTAACTGATTTCTCTCTTGTTTCACCTGGTCTTGCTCCTGAATGTAAATGGGAAACACGAACCGACACTTATAGAAGTGATCATCTGCTGATTATTACAATCCTTAACAATCAGTCAGTGAAATGCAGTAATGACAAAGATATTATCCAAAATTTTATAATGGTGTTGACTGAAATAAATTTACAAACATTTTGCAAGTGCAGAACATATACAATATTTAAGGTGACAGTGTCTATTTTCTTAGTTCTAGATTTACAGAACAGTGTTAAATGCTGCTGATTGTTCCATCCACAAATATCCACTGATTCAATCAGATAAACATTTGGGAAATGTATGGTGGAAAAAGGATGATAAGAAAAGAAAAAATCAAAATAACTTAAGAGACAGAAAACAACAACAACAACAAAAAAAATATATCCAACAAGGAGAGCGAACTCTTTCAGCAATAAAACAACCATGCAAGCGAAGTGCCAGGTTTGGTCCAACTTCTGCTTGAATGAAGCTTTCAGTCAGAAAGATCTACAATGAATATGGAAAAAAATCCATGAAATGGAAAATGGGATTAATTTACCACACAGTCCAATCAAAGTGAATGGCAACAAGCTACCAACCAGTTTAGTAAAGGCTGAATCATTTGTACACATGTTCCTGATACAATGAAAATTAAAAATCCATCAGAAAAATACAGTAAGTAAAGAGAAAATGAGGCGAAAAACAAAAACAAAATTATATCAAGACCCTGATGATGATAATACACACTATAACAATGATCCCTTTATTCTGCAGAGCTTAAATATGTTACTGTTTTCTTGGCAGTAAGACAGCATCAGTAGGCATGGATGCAATTTCTAATGAATTGCTAAAACATGGACTTAAAAATCTTGATAATACTGTATTTTATCATTTTTTCAGGAAGTTATACCCAAACTATGGAAAAATTCCATTTCAGTACCAGTACCAAAGCAAGGAAAACCTGAAAGTGATGAAAACAACTACAGACCAATTGCATGAACTTCTGTATGGGAAACCTTATGGAAAAAGTAATCTTAAACTGACTAGTATATAATTGTGATAAAAACAATGTCACCTCAATAAATCAAGCAGGATTCTGAAAAGGTAGATCTACTGTTGATCATTTTGGTGAAACTAACTGCTCAACTAAAACACCAATTTGCCCAGAGGAAAAAAATGCTAGCTATGTTTTTTGATGTAAAAGAAAGCTTACGATCATATGAGACATGAGAAATTACTTTAAAAATTAAAATCTATTGACTTACCTGAAAATGGTTATTCTTATATGAATATTTTCTACAAAGGGAAGAATTCCAGTAAAAGTGGGAAATTCTTATTCTACACCAAGTACTATGGGTATATAGGTATTCCAGAAGGATCAGTTATTGCATCTTACCTATTCAATATCTTATCTTATGACCTTCCAAAGTGTTTGTCATGTAAAATTGTCCTTTTTTCAAATACTGATTGTGAATGCATATGGAAGAATGCCACCATGTAAAGGAAAACCATTAAAAAGAAATTAAAATTTTACTGAAAAACATATCAACTTTAACTGGATAAGCTCAAAATTCACCAATTTGAAAATGGTTTAACACTGTGCTCTGAAAAGACTGCTATTGTTCTTTTTAACAATGGCGTTAACCCACCCATACTACCATATTTCGGAATAGGCATTACATTTAGAAACATAAGCACAAGGTAATACTTTTGGGAGTTTACCTAACTTCTTAGTTAACAATGACATGGAGCTACCATATAGAATATTCATTAACCAAGGGAAGAAAAGTTTTAAAAGAAAATTAAGACATTGAGCAAATAACCTTGGAGCCAAGATATCAATGAACTAAAACATCTCACTTTGTGTCTTATGTGTTCTAGATTGATTTATGGCTAAGAGCTTTTCTTCAGTAATCTATGGTACTTAATAAAGAAACTGCAAAGCATTTAAACTTGCATTAGGAGTACCTTTTCACTCATCATCTATGGCATCTGATAGGGATGAATATCATCACCTTGCCCTTGAAATTTTTTTTTATTGTTGTGAGGTTCCTAAAGTGAAAGTAACACCGAAAATGAAGACACTAACATCTGAAAAAGATTTCCATAAACGTGCAAGTCAAATTGCATCCCTAACAATTAGTTTTCATATACTGGATCTTTTGCAGCAATCACAGATACATTTGATTGAAATGCGAAAGCCAACAGTTCATTTATTTCTTGTCCACCTTGTGAATTTCAGAAAGCTACTTCTGATACTGATTTTCAAAATGTGGACATGCCAAAAAATTTTTTTTTATTCAGCAATCATTCAGCCAGAGCACTCCTTTACACACACTAGCACTTCCATGTTTCTCCATACCTACATGAAAATGAAAAACTCCTCAAGGAGGCCCTTTCCCTGTCCTTCGACCACAAAATTCCCGGTCCCTCTCTTCCCATTCTTGCATGACCTTAATGATGCTTATACTTCCCGATGAGAGGATCCCAGAAGGTTGTCTGCTTTTGTTCCCCTTGTTGGTGACGACTGAGTTTGGATAGGATGTCTGCATGGATAAATGCTTTGTTCCTAACTGTTCAAGGAGGACAGAGGTCGGTCAAGGTGTGGATGAGGGCACGTGTTAGATGAGAAAGAGCTTGAAAAAGACAGATTTTACACTGGTTTTGCTATTTTGATTTGGATAGTTACTGGCAAACTTCAGAAAGTGAGGCTTGGTGTATGTTTATATTGGTGGTGGGAAGCTTTCTCTTCAGAAGGGTAAAAAAGCTCTTGTTCGTACTTTGGTTCTTGCTGTTTGATATATCACAGCTACCACCAAAGACCAAATGTACGAACAAAAACTAATAAGAAAAACAATTACAAACAAACAAACAGAACAAAACAAAGGTTGGCCAATCTACCATTTCTTTCGATTTGCCTCGTGGATTCAAACCCCTCTCGCAACGAGGAGTGCAACTATTGTGTGTGTGTGTGTGTGTGTGTGTGTGTGTGTGTGCAAAACATGTAAATTCAGGAAATAATTAATTCCTTTTAAGTGTTCTATTAATCACACTCACAGCAAAACTAACATTGAAAACTTATCAAAATGATCCAGTATATACTCTTGGTTCTTGGTTTTCTTTTTTTTTTTTTTCCCAAGTGCACAGTTTACCTCGTTTTGATTATACTAGATATCAGGAAAAATGCTTCAAAATCCTAATACACATGTTTGAAAGATACAGGTTCTACAGTTTCTGAAAAACTAACACTGAAAACTTGTTGAAACATTCTAGTACACTCTTGGTTCTTAATCTCCCCCCCCCCCCCCCCCCAACGAGTGCACAGCATACCCCATTTTGATTATATCAGATATCGGGGAAAGAAAAGCTTCAAAGTCTTTATACACAAGTCTGAAGAACATAGGTCCCAACAGTTTCTGCTTCACTGATCACAGCTTTTTGCATGTGATCAGGAAAACAAGGCCTTTTCAACTTCATAGCAGACCGTGCATTGTTTGAACCTTGAGCACAGAGGCTTTCATTCCCTGTTTGCAAGTGGATTAGTTTGCCACATGATGGAGATACAATTACTGTCATTTTTCTTCCCTTCTCCCCACCTTCTAGCTTTGATGGTGGGTGTATTGAATGAGTGGTCTGTTCAAGCTGATGAGACTGAACACCAAGCTAGTACTGGTGAATCATGTAAGGTAACAGATGCCCCTGGTAAAACCACAACTCACTCTGTCCAGTTGCCATGATCCCTTCCTTCTCTGTCAGATCCATTTAAACCAACTCTGACTGAATAAAGAAACTCAAGTGACAGTACCTTAAAACGAAAAGAAGAGAAAAGTCAGTAATTCTGTGTCTGGATAAGAGCATTCAGCCTTTCGTCTGCTGAGCATCTGTCTCTGCTTTAACTCTTTGTCAGCAAGCTGAAAGTTATCTGGAGATGGTGCTTCTGACTGAAATGGAGAAATTTGTTCATTCTCATGAAGACATTTCACTTCTTGTGATAGAAAATCAATACTGGTGATGACAATTTCCCACTCTTATTGGAGTTTGTGGCCTCCTCTTTCTTTTTTAACAGCCCAAGTCTCTAACACTTTTGTGAGGGTGAAACTTAAGTGTATTTGAAGCCAAAAGAAACTGTAATGTTTTTAACCCTGGAATTCGATCAAATCATCTAGATAATGCGGCAAAGATTTTCACCCCAAGGTAATGCCCTGCATGCCCAACAAATTGTTCTTCAATCCACATGAAAGCACACTGCCTGGCTGTTTGCTGAAACACTGGGTGCAACTATCAACCACTCAAGTGAAAACCAGCTCATGGACTATCAGAAGCAGGGACCAAACCATTGTTTATGAAGAGGAAGAATTTGGGACATGTTTTCCATTTCTAGGATGGTGACTGCTGGGCAGCAGAAATAATGACAAACAGCAAGCTCCACATTTTCGAACTAAACACAGGTGAATCTGGTTCATTTACAGATGAAAGTCTGGCCGACACTCGTTTAGATGATCATGTCATGAACACAGCTGAATGGTTCAGACCACACCACACTTAGAATGTTGAGTACACTTCAAGCATAGTTGTATCGCAAACAGTGAGAAATATGTGAAACGCTCTACATTCTGAAAGGCCATTCATACTACTTCCTCAGTTATACAGCCTATGTGAAGCTGGACCTCATCTCATGCATCAGCCAGCTCCACAGTTCAGAGAAACCAGACTTCAAAAACAAGTTTTCTATATTTCAAGGATACCAGCTTGACCTGTCTTGCACCATTGCCTCAAAGACTGGTGAAACTGGTGTGAATTTATGCTCCCTGCAAAGTCCTACATCCTCTTCTACCCAAGAACAAAAAAGCGGTCAAAAGACACAAGGTATTCCAGCAACAAAAAACACTTCTGTTTACACCTTCCGCCTTGCCCAAAATGTGTCCAAAGCATGAAACATCCATGGGAGGCTCTAATGCTTCCAGAACAGGAATGAGTGCTGTCTAGCAGCATATGCAAAATGAAAATTTACGCTCTTTCTCAGGCTAAGCACAACCACGCTGTCATGGAGACACCAGCAATCAAATGGATCCATCAAAGACTGAGCAAATACATTCTGCACTCAACTTCAAGGTAGAAACACACTACAAGCCCATGGCTCCTCTCTTATTGACCACAGTATCTATGAAAATGCCACCACACTTTCAACTGTTTCATCTATGACTCCTGAATTTTTTCTACTTAAAATTGTACATGCCTCTGGGAAGAATTAAACCACAAACCACTGACAGTCTGCAAGCCCCAACAAACAAGCAGCAAGAAATCATGGGGAAAAAAAGAAAAAAAAAAAACATCCTGAAGAAGCTGAAGTCTGAGAATACTGTGCCAATGAATGACCCCACTTACATGCCAGAATCACCACTTCTCAAGAAGTACTGGAAAAACAGAGAACATTTTAACTATCATTAAAGACCTTTTAAAGCGTTTGCCTGCAGAGCTTAAAGTTGTGAGTTCCAATCACTGGTGAGGTCTGATTTTGTTTCGGCTAGTAAATCCTCTTTCTCCAGCCTGCAGTGCACATGGGTACCTGGTTCAGTTCATGGAAGACTGAAGGTGGTGGAAGGAGAGGGATGGGCTTCACCTCCCATTACATGGTGCCTCATGATGAACCTTTGACAGTTTTGCTGGTTCTATTATTATTAGGCTTTTGGAGTTTAACTGTTAACTTTTTGTTTGTTTGTTTGATGACAGAGAATTTTTGTAATTCCATGGGAGATGAGGACTGAAAAGTGTAACAACAGTCACATGGAACACTTCAGAATTGTAAAATGCTGAGCTCTTGCTTCATTCTCAGTCTGGTGGTGCCACATCTTTACACGGGTCAAAGGTCTTGTCAAGAAATGTGCCACAGACTAAAGCACAAGGAAACCCTGCTTCCTTTTCCTTTCCCAAACGTCCCTGGTCTAGACTTGGCATGGATCTGTTTAACCTTCATAGCAAAACTTTCATAACTGCTACTGACTAGTATTCTTGCAGACAGAGAGACATCCTCTTGACAACAAGGCAAGCTGAAACCTCACTGCTAAACTGAAAAGCATCTTTTTCTGTCCACAGTATCCCTTATGATGTGATGTCTGACAATGGTCCACAGTTTACCAACACAGCATTCCACAAATCTGCTGCTGATTTTAACTTCATCACACCACAAGAGAGTAAACAATCTAGTCAAGAAAGCAATGGTAACACTGGTGCCACTATAATGAGACAGAAGAAAGTTTGGAGAAGTTTTAATGAACCTCCCACCCCTCCTCCCATTCTTTCATCATCTTGACAGAAACAGGCCCTGTCAAATGCAACAGAATGCATTTTAAGATATCTTCAAATGATGCACAACCCCTGAACGGATCAACCATCAGAGCACACTCATCACCTTTGGCTTCATCACCACAACCATTGCTGTAAGGATTTCCACCAAGAGCTCAAAAAGGTCCCCCTGTCCCACTGCCTTCAGATTTAACATCTCTAATGCCATAAACCACAGGGAGACTCCAAAGATCCAACAGAATGATCAAGAGACTGGAATGAATTGATTTACAGAAAATTAACACACTGGTATTTGTGAACCCAACATACAAAATTACATGTTTTAATACAGAGGAAATGACAAGTACAAAACATAGACATGGTCAGTGTAACTTAGTGATATAATATGTGATGTTTAAAATCTCTTTTTAAGAATGGCACATAACTTTTTGATGTTTGGAAAAAATACACAGACGATGAACGTGAAAAACATTCTATCCTCATCTTTATGAGCATATCATTTAAAAACATAAATGACATTTTACATGAAGCTACAAACATTTGAAAATGTTGAAAGAAAATGCACGCAAAAGTAGAGATAGATACAAACATTAAACAAACTGTACATAAGAAGAGTTCAATAATGATCTCAGTACCCTATTGTAAGATGCTCTCTGTCACCAATCTATGGGAAGTGATTCTCAGACAGATTATGATCGCTCTTTATCTAAATATGATTCCAAGTGACCTGTTGGGATTGACACCTTTCATGGAAAGTAAACAAAACTGACAAGCTCTGCCCATGTTTGGTCTGTTGTCTGTACAGCTGAAATAAGACCTGCTGGTCATAGGGAACTCAGTGATGCTTCTAACCACACTCTCTGTTCTACAGCATGCCAGGGGAATTTTGAGGCCTCCTCTCCCTTCCTCATGGATGAAAATGTTTTCAACCTGCCAACCCAGAGAATGCTATGAATGCCTTAGCAGTATCCCAACTCTCCTCAGGGCCTGTGTGTTACATGGTCATACCCTTCCAGCTTACTAGTTCAATGCACCTCTGGCAATGGGCTTGCTGGTTTCACTATCCTGTTGTTTTGTTCCAAGGCCTTCTTAGTCTCCTCATATTTTTGTCTTCCCTAATTTTTGTCTAACTTGGCGTCTGGAGACTGGATTTTCTTCTTTAGCTCCACCTCTTCACTGAGCATTGATATATTTTTGGGAAAGTTTCTTTAACATTTCTCTGCTTTTTATCAAATATTCTGAGTTACCAGATGATGTATGAGTGAAGGACAATACCATCCTTTTCCCTTACTTAAATTGTATCTTTAAAAACAAATAAACAAAAACAAATAAACAAGCCTTATCTGACTATGCCCTCCCTCCTCCATCCCTCGCAACAACCTACAAATTTGATAAAAGTGCTTGATACTGAAGGCATACACCTAGGATAAGTTCAATCAAAACATGATTAAGGTACTGTGAAGATTTACCATTAAGGTACTGTGGAGATTTATGGTAATGTCAGTTCAGCTAGTAGCTATCAGTAAAGTCAAGTAAGTATTTAAAAAAAGCTTTAATTTTAACTGAATATTCTCTGCAATTCTTATCCTGACAGAACAAACAAAAACAAACTGAAAAATAAACAAACAAAAAAAACACTGCTGTTTCCATGCATTTGAAGAATGGGCAAGATTAAGATAGTTCATTTTTTCCCATGCAAACAGGAACATTCAGTTTAGTTTCATACAAACATTCTAGACTGAGAATCTGGAAGTTCTGAACTGTTTACAATTACAGGCAGCTCAATGTTCACACGATGTTACAAAAATAATAATAGCATCATTCACATTTCTGCTGCTGAAAAACATCTGAACTAGACTTTCACAGTCTTCATATATGTTAAACAGGTATTTACAATGCCACTGGTTGTAATTTCTTTGTAGTGAAACTGAACTTATGGCTATTCTGTACCTAGTACAAAAGAAATAACTTTAAACAGAAATGCTATTCTTTTTCGTAAACTAATGGAATGAATTTCTGTTACATTTTCAGAAAAATTGTGATCTAATGTAGAATAAGTTATTTTTGTGTACTTTCATTTTCTCTTTATTTTTGCCACCCCTTACAAGGAGCCACCTCTGCCGAAAAAAAGATCAGATAACTGGCAGGAAAGGAGCTAGTACTGTGGAAAGCAGCACAGCAGATGAGCAATAGTACAGATCTTTTATCACTGGACTCAGCCATAATATGTAAGTACATTTCAATACAAACTACAATACCATCTACTCTAAAACTAAAAACAAACAAACAAAACCCAAAAAGAACAAGAAGCCAGATTTGCTACTTATTCTGGAAGCCAGTTTTGCTACTTAATCTATGTACAAGAAGCGAGATCGAATGTCTACATCAATGACAACTGAAACTCAAAAATCCACCCACTCACAGCAGCTGGGATAGCAACAAACCTCTACATTGGAAACCGGACCGACATGTCAATTTTTTTTTTACTGACGCTGACAACACATGGATGATTCTTTCATTTTGAATGTTTCTTGGAAGTCTCTTGTTAGCAGTAGGACATATCTAACATAAGAAGTAATGTGATCTTTGATGAATACCTCCTCTTCTCCCATTTACAGAAAAAATCTGCAACATATATTTTCAGTACTATCACTCATACAACTGTAAGCAATCAGGGGATTTGTTAGAGTGGTCACGTTTGATAATTGTAGGCAACAGTAGGAAAACTGAGCACCAACTGCATGGATCTGATACAGCCCTTTCCCACATATATTCCTAAATGACAATTCTAAACACTTTGGGGTGTGAGGCTCATTTCAGGCAGGCAGGCAGGCAGGCAGGTGTAAAGTATGGTTGTAGTCATGTGGAAGAATAAATAATAATATAGTGACTGCAGAAGAAAGAAGGAAGGAAGGACGGAGGGGAAAAAACAAGGAAAAGAAGAGCATGAGGTATCATCATCAGTACATGTTACAGCACGTTACAGGGTAATGGTGCACTAGGGCTACTCAACATGGCACATCACCCACCCCCTTCCTCGGGTCACGCCTGCCGATGCCCCTGTAGGATCGGGGCAAAACCAGGTCACTCTGTCAACAGGCGACAGCACAGAAATGATCACCACTTGTTCCCACATCCCACCACCATCGCTGTCATCCCCGGGCAAAATAGTCAGCAGATCAAACACACTTTACCGAAATCAGTTCTGGCACCATGCATATGAGGAACTGCATGAAAAAAAATGACAGACACCCACTGCTGGCATCTGACTCCATCTTTGCCTGTGTGATATCTGAAGGCATACTTCTTTAAAAAAAAAAATGCTGTTTAAAAAACATTTTGTACAACATACATGATGAATACAAATTATTCTCTTCCACTCAAAAATGTTAAATGTAAATATACACAATAAAATGACTGAATTCTTCCCTGGATTGCTTTCGGATTCACCTTGTCCACAATCTGGGTTACTGAAAGTCTTGAACAATCAAAGAAAAGAAAACCGACGAACATTCATGCTATAAATACCCTTGCAGTGCCACAAACAGGAAAAGAAAAGTGCATGGATATTCTTGGACACTTTTACTGTTTTCAAACGGCAGAATGGGGAAGGAGAGGTGAAGAGCTATGCAGAGGTAGGTATGGGGTAGGTAGATAGTCAGCTGTACTTCTTACTTAGATACTATAATGGCTTTATTATTTTGATTGTGTACACTTGTTGTTGGATCTAATCATTAACAAACAAACAAAAACAAACAAACAAACAATAATATGCAGATAAATTAACTGCAAAGGGAGAAGGAGGGTACCTATGTTTGAAAAGCTGGTATGATACAGCCCTTAATGTTACACAGTCATAAGTTTCTGTTTTGTTTTTTCCCCCAATTAGAATCTGTAATGTGTACCCATGGAAACTTTCCAGTTGTTTACATGATACTATTGCTGAAGTGAAGTTTGAAGTTCCATGTTACAATAGTTAGCTTTTTTTTCCACAAGATACTGTCCCTAAAAGTAGAGGTATGATGCTGGGAAAATGTTCACCAAGCTGGCACGTTTAGTGCTCATGCATTCAGTGACCGAATACCTTCAGTTAGTGAACATGGAACAAACTAAGCAAACAATGGAATAAAGCCCCAAACTGTAAAGGGAATGAAACTCAAAGCAATTAAACAGATTTCAAACTCAAACTAATCATCAGATCTATGTACCTATAATGTCAAACTAAAACCAAAAATGAAAAAATCCCCCAAAAAAAAAACCATAAGGCAGGTCCGTTACACAAATCTATCTACTGACAAAAGTCGGTATCCCTCTTAAGATCCTCCTCCCAAAAGGGAAACAAGTTATCAGGAAAATGAGGCTGATATCAAAGTTTGAAGATATTCAGCAAAGTGAGGAAGGGGTGGTGGTCTTTGCGAAGTCAGAGAAAAACATCCTACATGTCCTACCACAACAACAGCCATACAAAGATGACAGCTCACAAAAAAAAGGTATAAGGGTGCAGAGAGTCAACCAAACAGAACAAGAGATGCAGAATCAAGAGGTAAATCTATCAGTTCTGACAACAAACACATACTATACTATATTGATCTGAATAATAATGTCAGAGAAACACTATTAGTACTCCCAGCATTTGATTAAAAACATTATATTTTTTCAAACAAAGAAATTCATGAGAGATAAAATCATCTATTTTAGATCTAAACAGACTAACCAAAATGGCTTTATGTATCAATGAAAGTGCTAAGACAAAAAAAAAAAAAAAAAAAAAAAGAGGGTTAGCCTGCTTGAACTGAACGAATAGTCAGAAAAATAAGAACGAGATTGTTAAGACAGAAAACAAAAGATCTGTCTCCACATGCATTGCAAACCAAGACACTGAAAAGATTCACTAAACAACACAAGCTGCAAGTCAAGCAATACACAGCATTCACAAACTGATACATGGTATTAAGAAATTGTTTTAAACATCTGTCCAGTCTAAGGCTTGAACTACTGTAGATTAAGACTCATTTAATTGTGTGTGAGTGTGTGTGTGTGTGTGTGTGTGTGTGGTGTGTGTGTGTGTGTGTGTGTGTGTGTGTGTGTGTGTGTGTGTGTGTGTGTGTGTGTGCGCGCGTGCGCGTGCGCGCATGCATTAATGCACGTGTGTGTTTGTCTAAGTGGGGGGGGGGGACGGTGGTGTGTGTGTGTGTGTGTGTGTGTGTGTGTGTGTGTGTGTGTGTGTGTGTGTGATATGTTTATGTACCTAATTATGTGTATGAGAGTATGTGCATCTGAGTGTTTGATGGTGGGCATACAGGCACTCCACACACATATGAATTTATGTGGGTGTAATTTGTGTGTATGTATATATGTGTGTGATGTATATGTGTGTGTGTGCAGCTATAATCATTGCAATACAGGATTATGCATATGATATGCATCAGTTATACTCAGCCATGATCAGCCCCTGACAACAATGTTGTAAAGTGAAACTATGTATGCCATTTCCATTAGTTGTACTCAGCCATGATCAACTGCTGACATAAGTGTTGCACAATGAGCCTATATACTTGATTTTCATCATTAGAGTTTGCTGTGATCACTTTCTGACACCAATGCCCCATAGTGAGCCTATGCGTATAATTTCCATCCATAACAATGAGCCATGATCAGTTCTTGGCGATTTTGTTGCACAGTAAGCATACATAATTAAACTAATCTGACATCAGTTTTTGACAATACTATCACATGATGAGCATACATACATAATTCTCCTTAGTTACACTTGGTCTTGATCAGTTCCTGACAACATTGTTGCACAATGACCTTGATTTATGATTTTCATCATTTCTATTCAGCTATGATAAACTCCTGACAACACTGTCACACAATGAGTCAGTGTGTATGATTTTCACCAGTTATACTGGGCCACGATCAGCTCCTGACTTCATTCTCATACACTGGGACTATGCACACAATTTCCATCTGTCAACCATGATCAGTTTCAGACAACACTAGAGTCCCCTGACAACACTTCACCATCAGTGTGTAGGATTTTCACCAGTTATGACATCACACAACACTGTCACACAATGAGTCAGTGTGTATACGATTTTCACCAGTGTCATATACTGGGCCACAATCAGCTCCTGACTTCATTCTCAATACACTGGGCACTGTGCACACACATTTCCATCTGTGACAACCATGATTAGTTTATGCAGACAACACTAGAGTCACACAGTGAGACTGTGTGCAATTCCCATCAGTCAAAGCCACCGTCATCGATGCCTGACAACACAATGTCACACACAGCCAGTCAGTGTGTAGGTATTTTCACCAGTCACACCTGGCCACGTCAGCTCCTGACAACACTGTCATACAATGAGACTGTATGCAATGTCCATCAGTCACAGCCACCGTCAGCTCCTGACAACACTGTCATACAATGAGACTGTATGCAATTTCCAACAGTCACAGCCACCGTCAGCTCCTGACAACACTGTCATACAATGAGACTGTATGCAATTCCATCAGTCACAGTCACAGCCAGCTCCCGTCAGCTGTCTGACAACACTGTCATACACAATGAGACTGTATGCAATTCCAACAGTCACAGCCACCGTCAGCTCCTGACAACACTGTCATACAATGAGACTATGCAATGTCCAACAGTCACAGCCACCGTCAGCTCCTGACAACACTGTCATGCAGTAAGAGGTACATGATTTCCATCAGTCATAGCCATGATCAGGTCCCTTCCACAATATTGCACAGAAAAATTGTGCGCCCAGATTAGCTTTCAATGGCTCTAGTTTGGCAAAGCTCACTACTGGTATTGTCAAACTGCTAAATGTCATCCCTAAATCCCTAGAACTACCGTGTCAACCTCACTCCTTTACTTATGAAAGACAAGTCTTGAATCAACTGATGATAAAAAGAAAAAAAGTGAAATAATTCTCATTTCTAGTAGTTACTCTTCGTTTCCTGAGCCTTATGAAGAAGTACGGGTCTGGGATACCTATATATATGGGAGCATTTCCTAGTCACTTCAACCATTCTCTTAAATAAACAAATCAGATCTGAATTCTTATCTGGTTCATGGGAAACTAAAACATCACATAAAATGGGTAGGATGGGGTATAAAGTCTGACCATTTGATGCCCAAGATCTTATGTAGGCACTAAGTATCAAAGGTGTCGAGTTCTTCTCCTGGGTGGTCTTCAGCTGCCAGGTTTCATAGTCATAGAACAGCGCTGAAATCACACTGGAGTTATAAAATTTCAGTCTGATTCCAACTTAATCCAAGGGAGAATTTCTTGCTGTTCCATATTTTGTTCAGCTGATTGAATGCTGATGTTGCCTTCCAAATACGACACTTTAGTTTTTGTGGTTGAGATCATTGGCCTTGTTGATAGAGCTGCCTAGGTATGTGGAGTTCTCTATTTCTTCCACTTGTTTTTGGTCGATGAGAACGTCTGTTGGCCCTTGGAGTTTACCAGTAAGCATGCTTTTTTAGTCTTTTTGGCACTGATAATGAGGCCAATGTTGCCTGCAAACTTGTTGATATTGTCTACAAGCACCTGCAGATCTTGAGTGGTGCTTGCAAGAGCGGCAATGTCATTGGCAAAATCCAGATCTGAGAGGCTGTTTCCTTCTGTCCACTTGACTTCTTTTCCTTGGGCCGCATGTTTCAATACCCAGTCAATGGCAATTGCAAAGAGGAAAGGAAGAGGATACAACCTTGTCTTACTCCAGTGACAACTTCAAACCAGTCACTGTAGCAATCTTCCATCCTGACTCCGCACTTGGAGTTTATGTAAATCTGCTTTATGGCCACACAACTTTCTCTGGGATGCCGTAGGTTTTCATGATTTTCCACAATGATGGTCTGTGGACACTGTCAAATGCTTTGGGTAGAAGTCAATGAAGCTGATGGCCAGGGGTAGTTGGTGCTCTCCACACTTCTCGATGATCTGTCTTAGTGTGAAGATCTGTTCTGCACAGGATTGTTTCAGGCGGAAGCCGGCTTGTTCCCTGAGCTCACTGTCCACCACGTCGTGCAGTCCATTGAGGATGACCTGGCAGTACACTTTCCCTGGAAGTGACAGTAAAGAAATCCTCTCCAGCTGTTGTTGCGCTCTGAGAGGTTGCCTTTTTTTTTTTTTTTGAATACAGATGACTTCACCATTCTTCCAATCCTCTGGGACACCACTAGAGTTCCAAGCCTGGTTGCAGACACTGCACATCCAAGAGATGATGCAGTCACCACCACTTTTAAGCATTTGTGCTGTTATTCCATCGAACCCAGGGGACTTATTGTTCTTTAATGTCTTGATGGCTGTTCTGATCTCCTCTTCAATGAAGTCATTGGTGTTGACTGGGAGCAGGAGGGATGGGTCTTCCCCCTCAGCTGGTGTCGGTGGCTCAGGTCTGTTTAGAACTTCTTTGAAGTGCTCTGCCCATCTTGCAAACTTTTCCTGACAGTACCAGTTACCTTCTTTGCGATCTGGTAGACAGCTCTCATGTCTTTGCGCTTGGCAGCTTCTTCGGGGTCTTCCGCTTGCTTATCCAGCCAATCCCTTTCATCTTTCTGGGCATTTCGCTTCACCTGCTTCTTGATGTTTTCCTGGTAGTATGGTGCTTGGTCTGAGGAGCAGTTGTGTCTCTTCTGGTGAAGTTCTTTCCTCTCTGCTATCAATTACTATGTATCATCACTGATCCAGGATTCCCGCAGTGACTTCTTAAACCCTAGGATTTCTTTTCCAGCTGTTGCCATGGCGTCCTTCATCTCCTCCCACCACTCTGTTGATCCTGGCATTGTTCCAGTAAGGACTGAATACCTGTTGTTCAGGAAAGTTTGCAACTGGGTCTCTGTGATGGGGTCCTTCAACTTGCTTGCTTGTATTGTATTTTTTGGACTGCGTCTCTTTCTTCTAAAACAATGAGTAGCATTAACTTATGTGATCCAAGTGATCCAAGCAAAAAGACCTCATGCAAAATCTTATCACAACAACAGAATCCTGTATAGGAAAGATTACCTACACAGGCTGTTAAGATAGTGCTATTGAAATGCCATTGTCCTTTAACTCTTAAGTATGGCAAACCTGCCAGGGACACACTACACACTGCCTCCTTAATACCTCACAGCACTCTGATGCTTATAGAGAATGAGGAATCAATGACTGTGAACCCCATGAATGAAAAAGAGTTTACACCTCTAAAAAGAGCCATGGGTAGTCTCTTTCTACATAAGCACAGAGATCAATCCAGGTTTTTTTGAAATCTTAACCAAGGTAGGTAACTGATCTGAACAAAAGAATTCCTGGTAACCCCATCAAGAATGAGGGGCATTGAAATCCAATTCTTTCATTTGTCAACCTTCGGAAGCTGAACATATTTGTCTCTGTCTCCAGAAAAGGAAAAAGGACATTAATGATAAAGAAAATGACTCAATAAAGAAACTGGCAACAACAAAGATGTGATGTATCTCTTCCATTTTAGCATGAACAATGAAGAAAGTGACTCGATAGAGAAACTGGCAACAACAAAGATGTGATGTACCTCTTCCATTGTAAGAACAATCACACAACTGGCCAACAATTCGAACTACAGCTGGATGCAGCATGAATACTTGTATAAGCTGATGGCTATAAACATACTATAAAATTGAAACAACATGTAAAATGATATCCTCTGCACCTCTCTTATCTTATGTTTCATTTAAGTAAATAAATTGAAGTTATTTATTGTCTCCATACCACATTAAAAGAAAACAACAGCTCAAACTTCACTGACTTGAAATTGTTGAAAATATGTAACACTCCACATGTAAACTGAAGTATCTACTGAAAATTAGCTGCATGCTGTTACTAAATGTATGTTACCCAATAGAGTCTTTTCTGCAGTCTAAATAAAAAAGAAAGTGTACATTTACAATCAGTATGATTTGTATGCAATTCACTGGAACAAACTGAAATGGCTCAAAACTCCATGTCTAAATGATAAAATTTGCTGTACATTTTCAAGAATTCTTAATTCACCTTTTTCTTCTAGTTGTTTTTGTTTTTGATCGCAAACTGATGAAATAACCTATCAAACATAGTAAATGCTTGTGTCCACTGCAGTATAACTACCTGCACTGATAAGTAACCAACATCAAGAATATGTAAATGCCAGAATGTACAGGAATCAGATTACAACATTGCTTGGTGCCAACATCTGAGTCAGAGCGTGAGTGCACATATGTATATGTGTGTGTGAGTGTGTGTGTGTGTGTGTGTGTGTGTGTGTGTGTGTGTGTGTGTGTGTGTGTTGTGTTTGCCTCTCTGTGTGTGTTTGCCTGTTTGTGTGTGTGTATGCTGTGTGTGTGTGCGTTTGCCTATGTGTGTGTGTGCGAGTGCGTGTGTGTGTGTGTGTGTGTGTGTGTGTGTGTGTGTGTGTGTGTGTGTGTATTTTCAATCCTGATAGGAGGCCCTACATAAATGTGCCACAGTAGTCCATCCTCACCACCACCTGGCCACAACAACACAGAAAGAAAGCCAGACCTGTTCAAAAAAAAAAAAAAAAAAGAAAGAAAAGAAAAGAAGAAAAGGTCAAGGTGCAAAGGGAAAAGAGGTGCAGTTCTGCACATGATTACATCTGGCTCAGTTCAAGAACAAGAGACACAAGCCAACGACAGCTGGACATGTCACCAGACTGGCCTGACCCTCACGAAGACTGTGCTGATACAGCCACATCAACTGACCTGCGCTTTGAGGCCCTGGAGGAGGTGACCACTGTTCCAGCTTTGGCGCGTTTGGGGAGAGCCATCCACCTGTTGGAAGCTGCTTCGTGGAGTAGAGATGGTGATGGACTCGGCTTCCACACTTCCACACTGCCCCGCTTCCCAGAAACTGCAACATCACCTAAGTTGTTGTTTATATTTTGGCCACAAGTCTGACATAAGAGCACCATGCATGCTCTTTTCATGATTCTTTGTACAATCCAGTAAAAAAAAAGTTCAAACAACAATCTGATTGCAAAATAAGTGAAAATAATACTAACAAAATTTGTTATAAAAGGACCAGAAAAAGTAACAACTCCTTGTATTCACTCCCCTCTTCCCCTTCCCCAACCTTTCTTCCCATCCCTCCACTTTCCCTTCGTGTGTGCCTACCCACTATCACAGATATCACATCTTTTTTTTTTTTCACACACAAATGAGTGCACACACAAACATAAAACACAAACATGCACATTTTTGATTATGCACATACACGGTGTCAGATATTAACGATAAATGTTCATAATGTATTGTCTGGGTGTGTAATCTTGTTTGGCGAGTTAGGAGACATGAACTGATAAAAAAATAATTCCTTGCAAGCATAGTCAGATACCTGGGGAGATGAATACAATTTAATATTCAGTCAATGCCGTCTGTTATACGAAAATAGACATACTAAAAACTAAAACTAGAGGGGACAGGACAGACTGTAAATCGAACAAATCTTGGATTTGCCCTTTGCGTCAGTTCATGAGTGAAAACAAAATGATCTTCTTCATGGGAAGCAACAGCTGACACAAATTGAAGGAGTTGCTTTCTGCTTACTTTTTTTATGTTAAACTGGACACGTAAATCACAAAATGTCAACGTTGATATCCCCCCACCCCCCCCCCCCCCCCCCACCCCACCCCCACACAAAATCTGAATATTCCTTGAAGAAATAATACATTGTAGACAGTTATCAGCTTGTTACAGCTGGTTCAGTGTATTCTTGTCTGTAAATCAGTTTGTAACAACAGCTTCACAGTGTTAATGTTCATTTAAAAAAAAAAAAAAAATCTTATCAGTATTCCACATAGGTCCTGGATTGGCATTTTGCTCTGGATCCTCGTAACAGATTAATATAATGCTTCTGCTGATATTTCTTGGATTTGCTGCTTTACCAGATCTGTAATACAGATCAGATCAAAATTCAAAAGTTCATTTCTAGGCCAAGTTCAATCTTCCGAAAATCAATACTTTTAGCAGACTGACAAACAACAAACATACAGACAGGTGAAAAATATCACACTTCCTTGGCAGAAGGAATCCTGTTCACTGTCCAAAGAGAGTGCCTGCTTTTTTCAAGATTGAGGACAGTGCCTGTGTTGTTCATGACTGAGGACAGTGCCTGTGTTGTTCATGACTGAAGACAGTGCTTCTGTTGCTCATGACTGAGGACAGTGCCTCTGTTGTACATGACTAAGGACAGTGTTTCTGTTGTTCATGATTGAGGACAGTGCCTGTGTTGTTTATGACTGAGGACAGTGCCTGTGTTGTTCATGACTGAGGACAGCGCCTGTGTTGTTATGACTGAGGACAGTGCCTGTGTTGTTCATGATTGAAGACAGTGCCTGTGTTGTTCAAGACTGAGGACAGCGCCTGTGTTGTTCATGATTGAGGACAGTGCCTGCGTTGTTTATGACTGAGGACAGTGCCTGTGTTGTTATGACTGAGGACAGTGCCTGTGTTGTTCATGACTGAGGACAGTGCCTCTGTTGTTCATGATTGAGGAAAGCGCCTGTGTTGTTCATGATTGAGGACAGTGCCTTTGTTGTTCATGATTGAGGACAGCGCTGGTGTTGTTCATGATTGAGGACAGCGCCTGTGTTTTTATGACTGTGGACAGTGCCTGTGTTGTTTATGACTGAGGACAGTGTCTGTGTTGTTATGACTGAGGACAGTGCCTGTGTTGTTATTACTGAGGACTGTGCCTGTGTTGTTATGACTGAGGACAGTGTCTGTGTGTTTTTATAAATATGACTGAGGACAGTGTCTGTGTTGTGTTATGACTAAGGACAGTGCCTGTGTGTTTTATTAATGAGGACAGTGTCTGTGTTGTTTATAAATATGACTGAGGACAGTGTCTGTGTTGTTTATATCTGAGGACACTGCCTGTGTTGTTATGACTGAGGACAGTGTCTGTGTTGTTATGACTGAGAACAGTGCCTGTGTTGTTAATGACTGAGGACAGTGTCTGTGTTGATTATGAATATGACTGAGGACAGTGTCTGTGTTGTTATAAATGAGACATTGAATGTGTTGTTTACGACTGAGGACAGTGTCTGTGTTGTTCATGAATATGACTGAGGACAGTGTCTGTGTTGTTACACTGAGAACATTGAATGTGTTGTTTTATGACTGAGGACAGTGTCTGTGTTGTTCATGAATGATATGACTGAGGACAGTGTCTGTGTTGTTACAACTGAGAACATTGAATGTGTTGTTTATGACTGAGGACAGTGTCTGTGTTGTTTATGAATATGACTGAGGACAGTGTCTGTGTTGTTTAATGACTGAGGACAGTGCCTGTGTACTTTATGACTGAGGACAGTGTCTGTGTTGTCATGACTGAGGACAGTGACTATGTTGTTATGACTGAGGACAGTGCCTGTGTTGTTTATATCTGAGAACAATGACTGTGTTGTTGTTTATTCTGAGGACATTGCCTGTGTTGTTATGACAGAGGACAGTTCCTGTATTGTTTCTATCTGAGGACAGTGCCTGTGTTGTTATGACTGAGGACAGTGCCTGTGTTGTTTATGACTGAGGACAGTGCCTGAGTTGTTATGACTGAGGACAGTGCCTGTGTTGTTATGACTGAAGACAGTGCCTGTGTTGAACGTGACTGAGAAGAATGCCTGTGTTGAACATGAGTAAGGACAGTGCCTGATTGTTTATTCTTAATACATGTTGTTACCCACAACTGACAGCAGTGCTGATCTTCAAACACTGACAATCAATTATTGGTCACTGAAATGACAGAATAACAAGAAGTGAACAGATGGTTTGACTGATGAACAGCTCGTAAAGCTGTAACACTGAGATTGAAAGTAAGCCTCTTTAAAATTTCATATTCAAAAAGTATTCTAGACTTGTAGTAACGTAAAATACTAGGCATTCCTGACAGACACTGGAAATCATATAATGTTGCTCTAAGAGTAGTAAGACATGGTTTTGTCAGGGGAAAAAAGGTGAATGAACATAAAATCTAGCTCTGCACAGGTGGATTTGCATGGGATGGTGGGGAATGGGGAGTCTCTGTACAGACAGGCATTTCACAGCCTGTTGGCAATTCTTTGACTGAATACTGTAGACAATGTATATCTCAGCACTAAATTCTTAGTGTCCAAACCTCCTCCACCCCCACCGAAATTGTTCTACCTCAACCTTTGTCTGTTCCTTTGTTGATTCCCCATGCACGGGGGGGGGGGAGGGGGTGTGTGGGAGGAGGGAATGGGACAAGCAGCAGCACTGCCATGTGTCCACTACATTGTTAAAGAAAAAATCATGTGTATGGCTCTCTTTGAAACAGAGTAGCTTCTGAACTGTGTGACCAACAGATGAACTGTGATGGCATAAAATTTGGTTCTGGGAGGCAAGCAAAGTGAAGAAAAGACCCTTAGAAAGACTGTGATAAAAAATGAACACATTTGCAATCCTTATGTGTGATTAAAAGTACATTCTCTCTCTCTCTCTCTCTCTTTCTCTCCCTCTCTCACACATGTCTATCTATCCATATACTCATATATAAACACACACACGCACAGATGCATACATGCACGCATATACACACAGAGCCTAATCTAATTGTACCCCCACGTCTCAGGCCTTAAAAACATAAGAAATACTTCAAACAAATCTTGTCAAACAACTGGAATGGTAATAAGGCACAGCCATCATACAGGAATGTATGATAGATAATAAAGATAATACATCCAATTTCATTTTGTGTTTTACTCTGTATCTAAGCCAATTAAACAAAGCAGGACACAAAACCAAACACAGTACCAGCATCACAAAAAGCTCTAGAATTGAAGTGAGAGATGTGCCTGATCTGACTCACACACACACACACACACACACACACACAGTGACACACACACACACACACACACACACACACACACACAGCCTAATTTAAATAGTACCCCCAAGTCTCATGCCTTAACGACTTAAGAAATATTGCAAAACAAATGTATACAAACCATTGAAATGCTAACTTGACACAGTCTTTAACAGTGACAGAAGATGTGGCGAGTCTCTAGCCCAAATCTTAACTTCCATGAAAGGAAAAAAAAAAGTGTACAAATTTATAAATGAAGAGTGAGGAGTTTCACTGTAGTTTTATTTGTTTCCTTTTTCTGGTTCTTCTTACAAAAATCTTTAAAATGTGCTCACAAAACTTAATGTTTTAGTACTACCTCCAGCTGCTCAAATTCTCATATATAATAAAAAAAAAAAAATTTAATGCGTTAAAGTTTGTTTTGGAACATCTAAAATCATTTGACCAGTTTACCCTTAAAAAGAAACAAACTAAATTAGTCATTTTTTCAGCTGACTTACTGTGGGTCTCCATTGCTTGCCTGCCACAGTCAGATCAGGCACATCTCTCACACTTCAATTCTGGAGCTTTTTGCAATGCTGGTACTGTGTTTGGTTTTGTGTCCTGCATTGTTGAATTGGCTCAGATACAGAGTAAAACACAAAATGAAATTGGATGTATTATCTTTATTACCTGTCTTACATGCCTGTATGATGGCTGTGCCCAATTAGCATTCCAGTTGTTTGACAAGATTTGTTTGAAGCATTTATGTTTTTAAGGCCTGAGACGTGGGGGTACAATTTAGATTAGGCTCTGTGTGTGTATGCGTGCGTGTATTGATCTGTGTGTGTGTGTGTGTGTGTGTGTGTGTGTGTGTGTGTGTTTATATATAAGTATATAGATAACTAGACAGACATGGGAACAAAAAACCAAAAACATCGAACAACCAGGTAAGATCGATTATACATGTACTATATCTAATTCCATTCTGTGTATTACTCTGTGTCTAAGTCATTGTAAGAGAGAAATTACACCCATTCAATAAAGCAAAAAAAAAAAACACACACACACACACACACACACATTGGCAGCTTTAAGAGGCCTAGATGCCTGGCTGAGAGGTCACTGGTTTGATTCCCATCACAGCCATTTATTTGTAAAACAAAACACACACACACACACACAATTGGCAGTAGTAAGAGGCCTGGATGCCTGGCTGAGAGGTGGTTGGTTTGATTCCCATCACAGCCATTGATTTGTGGCATTTTCCTGCCCCAGCCTGCGTCTACCTTGAGTTAAACTTGCTATGGGCTCACATGTGACAACTGGGACCAGTCAAGTTTCCACTTAACAGACGCCTTTCTGACAGTTTTGCCGACATTTCCTGAACAATACTGCAGGTGTCTGTATCTCTTGGACCTGGTTAACACAGGATTTTATCATGAAAATAAGCATAGCATACAGCCCTGTCATCCAGTCTCAGACCAGAATCATCTTCATCATCTTTTTCCTTCATCCCTTAGCTTGAAAAAAAGTCTCACATTCTTTGTGCCCTTCTCTCATGGTGACCTCAGTTTCGATGTCCTCTTGGGTCTGCGGCCTTGATGTAGGTTTCTGGACAGCTGGTACTGGCAAGTTGATGAAGACTGTTGCTGGACAGAATGGTGGAACCCCCCAGAGGGAGAACTCCAAAGAAGTCTATTCAAAGACTCTGGAGTTGAGTCCTTTCTTTTTTTCCCAAAAATACTGTTGAAGTTATGTGAAGCCCAACATAAATATGCCTAGACACAGCGTGTTAAGGTACAGACCTGCATCTAGACAAGCCACAGTGCATAACAGAATTAACGGAAAGTACAGAAAAATCCAAATGAAATCACATCCCAATCACAAACACAGAGGCAAATATGCATGTTCACATTTACACTGGTAAGAGACAACAGAACATGAAGGACCACTCACATGGTCGAATCTTGATTTGCGGTGCCATGATGTTGGGGGAACTGTAACTGTAGCTGATGGGTGAGGGAGCACGGCGCAACATCTTAGGGCTGGACACAGGAGAACGAACAGGAGAGAGAGGTAATCCTTCCAGGGGAGGACGCTCGTTTGGGAGAGGTGGAGGGTTTGAGAGGGGAGGTGACCCTCACAGGGCTGGAAAGGGCACGAGGTTTCATACTGCGGACGGGGCTGGAGGTTGGGGAGAGAGCAAGAGCATCCAGAGTGGAGCTGGTCTCTGCTACTTTGCTGGGCGTCACGCAACGCTTGGGGCTCCCCCCTCCACTGCCATTCACCTTCATAAGTCTCTTGGGGGACCAGCTGGGTGAGGTCTGGGGGCTGGTGCGAGGGGTGCCCGCTGTCAGCGTGTCGGAACTGACTGCTGAGCTCATCACAGGACTAGGAGAGGCCACCAACGTCTCTGACGAGGCAGAGGTAGGGCCAACAAAGTTCACATCGGGCACAAGCAACTTTCCTTCGTTGTCTGAGCTGTCACAGGTATCCACACAAGTTTCACCAAGCTCGTAATCCAACAGAATAATATCCGCAGATGAGGAGTCCTCAGTGAGAATGGCAGGGACTTCAGGGGTGTCATGGTCATACAGGGTTTCACAGGAAGCGATGGGCGCCAGCTTGGGCTTAGGTGGGCACAGGTAGGCAGCCAGTTCAGATCGGCTGTCATCACTGTCTACCGACTCCCCACGCTCCACTGCACAACAGCGTCAACATCAATCAGACTTCAGGGAATTATGTTCATATACATGGAACCTGTGGGCCCAAAGGCTGGGTTAGGATTAGATTTAAATGTTCGAAACAGAATCCTGAAAACTGATGTAAAAGTCTAGAGTTTCACTGAATATAATGCAAGAAACACAACAGCTTGTCCCTCAAATACCTTCTAAATGCTTCCCATCCCGTAGCATGCAGGAAGTGAAAGGAACACATAGTTTGGAGTGAGTAATACTTTGCCTACCCTATTAGACAGCACGCAGTGTGTAACAGCTGCACTTCACATTCACCAATACATATCGTATAAAATGCCTACCACTTGAGGCCACTGACTTAGTGCTAAAGTATGCAAACAATGCACAGAATGTTCACCCAGTGATACATAGTGCGTTCTGTGTTAAACATGGTGCAGGAAGTTAAAGAACTGCATATTTTTGAGCTAATGCTTTTAAAGCTTTATGTTAGACCATGGTAAATGGAAATAATGTAGTCAATGATACTAAACCCTTCTTGTTCGCCAGCACACAAAGCTGAGGGGTCCTGCCAATGGGGATAACCATCCCAGGACAGGACACCAAAGGATCAGCAACATGTTCAGATGGACAGCAAATCTGCCTTCTTTTATATGGGATTCAAACTCCAACCAACTGACTGTGAACTCTGTGCAGAACATTTAAGAAATATACATCTGGAAGTCAATGACACTGAGTGCTTTGTTTAACTACATACAGTCAGTACAGATACACACAAATGCAAACCAATGATAATGCCCTGTCTGTTATAATCCACGCAGTAAGAACATGAGAAAATGATATAAAAAACTGCCAAAAGAACAGAAAAAAAAAAAGAGAAAGGCATTTTCAAACCAATGATACTTACCTATTTTATGTCACTTGCACTCAGTAAGTTTGACAAATGAAAGGAAAAACCTACAGGTTCTCTGTTCAGTTTCCGTAGTTCTTGGCTGTCGACTACTCACTGGAAATGGTGGCAGTGAGTTGGGGGGGTCGTTCCGCCGCAGCTGGTCCTCTTCCTCTTCTGTTCTGGGAACTGTGGCACATGCAGACACGCGTCGCAGCTTTTCTGCCTGGGGCTTGATGACAATCCGAGAGTCGACCTCCGGTGGCTCCCTAGTAAACTCTGTGTGAGGTGGGCTACTAGACTCTCCCTCAGCTATGGACCTGCTCACAGGAATCCAAATCGTGGTGATTTTAAAAAACTTTTTACAGTGGCTTGTTTTGTTGCATGAACATGTGTTCATATCTATTTGTGACTGGGTCAGTGAATACGTGTGCATACAAGGGAATGAGCTTGTATATGTGTGTATGTATGTGTGCATATCAGCCGGCTAACAGGCGTAAACTTGTATATGTCACACGTGTGTTCTTGTATTTATTTATAATGTGTGTATGATAACAATGCATCAGACCAATGAGATGGCCCTGTGCAATTCTTGAATATATCATGATATGTTTTATTTTCCTCTCCTCAATCCGGTTTCAACATCTAAAAAACCTCACTGTGTTTGATCTTGTACTTGCGTTGCTAATCACCTTTAAATTGTGAATTTCAGCAGTAGTCTGACAGCATCGAGCCCCATAAACACACCCTATTCCAGGATGCAAAGAAAAACTGTTTGAGCTTAAAGCTTGAAAATAAACACATACACATGTTTTGAACCAAGAGAGATGAAAATAGAATCAATCCATTAATAAATGCATCATTCCATTAGAAAGATGAATGTACCTTTTAGGGAGGTGGAGTAAATAAATGGGGCTGAGTGGAGGTGATTGGAGGGATGGGATGGGGGTGGGGGTGGGGGGGGGGGGGGGCCAGTAATGTCACTTTCAACTGATCTACTTTACTGATGCCAAACCAGCTCATCTTCTTAAACAAACAAACTTGTCGCATGACAACAGATCTCATCTTTCAAGTACAAAAATATTCTTTACAAAACTGCAAATTTCTCTGAACTTGAATGGGTTTCTGTTTGGTCCTTGGACCTATTTCTCATGGTGCCTACATTGTGGAACCACAGTTATCAGCCTCTCTGTACAATGACTCTCTTAACAACCAAAAATTCAATGAAAGATCTTGTTTGTCACTCTGTGATATCTTTTGTACCATACTGTGATACTATCTTCATTCTCCCTACAGGGTTATGTGTAAGGAAACACAGATTATATCAATCATAAAAGACCGAAAAACAAAACAAAAAACAAAAAAAAAAAAAAAAAAAAAAAAAAAAAAAGGAAAAAGATTATGCGAGGATGGGAATAAGTGAAAGCACAAAAAGTATACAACCCCCAAAATACTTAAAAACACAGAAATTTCCATATGAAGACTTGGCATGGGAGTGATCTACTGCAATAAGTAAAAGGAAGATCTATCTGTTAAAGTGGAAACTAATAATCAAGAAAAGAATCTAATGCTCTCGCTGGATAGAGAGCCTTTTGACTTCGCAGTTTGGAACAGATGTCTGGACAAGTGGGTGAACAACTTGAAGACACCTGCTCCCGTCAGGAAGCACGAAATAGTCCTTGCTGAAGTAGTAGTTGATAAATGGGCAAAAAAATCCCAGATCAACGTTGAAACATACACTTTCACACATGTATAACATGGATGAAACATGTCGTGATTACTAAGCTGTACCAAACAAATCTATGGTAAATAAAAAGAAAAAATACCACGCTGGCATGAAAGTTTCAAAAGGCAGATCACTGTGATGAAAAGCATTACATACACATATGCGTGCACAAAGACACAGGCACTCATATGCACAAACTTACACACACACATGAATGCACAAACACACACACACAAGGCATGTATGCGTGTTAAAATGCATGAGTATGCATGCAATATTTTGTCATTTTCTGTATTCTTTCAACCAGAAATGCATGTTAGAAAAACGTGTCTACACACACACACACACACACACACACAGTTCCAAGACACACTTCCTTATTCTATTCAGATGATGAATTTTTTCCTTAACTTCTGTGTGTGTGTGTGTGTGTGTGTGTGTTGTGTGTGTGTGTGTGTGTGTGTGTGTGTGTGTGTGTTGTGTGTGTGTGTGTGTGTGTGTGTGTGTGTGTATGTGTGTGTGTGTGTGTGTGTGTGTGTGTGTGTGTGTGTGTGTGTGTGGTGTGTGTGTGTGTGTGTGTGTGTGTGTGTGTGTGTGTATGTGTGTATGTGTGTGTGTGTGTGTACGCGCACGCAGGGTGCGCGTGTGCATGTGTGTGCACATGTACATGCATGTGTGCATGTGGGTGCTCATCTGTGTGTATGCATCTACCAGTTTACCCCACCTACCTGAAGAAAAACTCTTTCCTGACACTTTCAAGGCCATGGCTGAGATGTTCCACATCACTCTTTTACACACACCCTGTCCTGTTCACCCTCCCCTCCTAAGCTCAAATCTCTCAATACTTTCTCTTCCACTCACGGTCTGGGGGCCGAATTGCAGTCCAGCATGGCGTTGTCGTGACTCTTGTACACCTTCTTCAGGGCCTCCAGGAGGGTGTGTCCGTTGGTGAACACGCGGTAAGTCAGCAGGAAAGTGTTGAGGAAGTCAATGCTCAGGAAGCGCAGATCTGTCAGGCGGTCCAGCAGCCGGTCCACGCTGGCATGCCGGATCTGAAACCCATGCACCTATTTGTTACTATTTTTTAGGGTTAACAAAACACACATTCCATCTATTTTTCTGGATGAAGAACACACAGAACCATAAACTGATCTAAAATTGATATCATTATCTCTTCATTAACCATTCAACGAATTAACCATAAATCAATAACCATCCAGCCCTAAATCACAACTGATCATCCATTTTACTACTTATCCACCCCACATTTAACCATACAGGCATTTGGAAAGTTTTTAGCATTTAAACATGTCACTGAGGACAACATTTGCTGTGAAGGTGTCTGGCTTTTGCTATCTGGTTGTTGTTTTCCACTTGGAAAAAAATATTCCAGCTTTATTAAGAGTTATGAGAGACCTAACATGCAACAGTCCATTCAACAAATAATTACTGACAGTCTAGCAACCCAGGCACTACTGAATCAGTACGGAAGGCTCAGAAAGCCATGCAGACCATACAGGTGTGTTTGCACTCAACTTAACCTTCAGTGGCAGCCAGTGAAACGACAATGAAGTGGGAAGTCTGTGTCCATTGTGGATGGATGTATGGAATGCAGCTGAATGACCACAATGGTCATTTGTAAACATCATCTACAGAAAAACAGGCATAAGCACAGCAAACTACATCCATTACTACAATTTAATATGAAATTTGTTAAGATTTAGCTCTAAAAATTTTGTCTGGTGATTGCCTACAAAAAGTACAGGAACCAGGCACCGCGGCAAAGTGGTTATCATTGTGGACTCCTGGCTGTGAGGTTGTGGGTTTGATTTCCAACAGAGCAATTCATTTGTAGGATATATTTGCCCTGACCAGCTCTCATCCATCTTCAAGTTTCCTATGGGCTTAGCTGGTAGATGCTGGGATATCTAATAAAAGAAATCATAGAGAATCACCCAGTCATGCAGTCTGAGACCAGAATAGAAATTCGTTGCATCATCTTCATCATCCTCACTGATCAGCATTAAAAAAAAAGTCTCAAATTCTGTGGCCCTTAATGCCCTGCTCTCATGGTGACCTCCGTTTTGATTGTCTCTCCATGTCTATAGTATTGGTCTGATTCGGTCAGGTCACCGGTATCAGCAAATTCTTGGAGACTGTTGTTTGATGGATATGGTAGCACCTTCCGGAGCGCTCACTCATGGTGGCTTCATGTCTAAGCAGTCAGTGTCATCAATAAAATATCAGTAGGTGGTGCGCTGCGTATGCTGAATCAGAACAGGCACCACTTAACACTATCAATGTGACTTGGCTGCAATGCAGAGTCTCCTCTGGTGGGTTGCCTCATGATGACTTCACACTGACTTCTCTCTGTGGATTGCTGGTGCAAGGGCTATGCCAGAATGGGCCAGGCTGTGGCTGTGGACATGGGGTTGGAATAAGACGCGTGAATGCAATGCTGTTGGGGTGGCACAAAAGATGGGACATAAAAAAAAGTGCCGAGTTTGATACACTTATTCAAATTTGTCTGATGCCCCCCAAAATCAAAGTGGTGGTCGCTGAAATGCTATGGAAAAAAAAAAACTTGCTGATTAAAGAATTAATTGTAAACCTGGATATAAAATGTTGACTTATAATGACAGATAACCTGAAGTATTTAAAAGTGTCACTCTTAAAGCGCGAGTTTTCACAAAAGGTTCTGCCACGAAGTGCCATAATATGCTTTGTATTGTAGCCTCCCCAAGTCTAACTGCCCCTTCCTTTCCCACTGATATAAACAACAACAACAAACCTGACAATTCCATCCCTACATAAGCAACTTAACACTGCATGGCAAATAATTCTGGTGTGCAAGGTAACGTAATGTTGCATAGCTGAAAAAGGCTCAGTCTCAGCTTTTTTCTTGCCTTGTCACTTGTTTGCAGATCCGAGTAATGTACTCATCAAGATAACCATAATCAAAGCTAAAATGAGTCAAAACCACAAACAGCACTTGCATCACAGGCATCTCACCTGAGGCACTTTGCAAGAGTTGAGGGTGCGGCTAAATTTGATGTCTACATCATCTCGGAACAACTTGGGGTCAGACCTGAAAAACAAAAGTCCGTATGCTGTGTTAAAAGTTGTCAGAAAAGACAGGCTTTAACTGAGGGCAACATCATTCTCTCCTGTTTGTCCTGCAAAATTGACAGGAGCTATTAAAAAAAAGAAGAAAAAAAAAGAGAGAGAGAGACAGAGAGAGAGAGAGAGAGAGAGAGAGAGAGAGAGAGAGAGAGAGAGACACACACAGACAGACAGACAGACAGACAGAGAGAGAGTATTTGTGTGTGTGTTTGTGTGTGTTCATGTATGTATGGTATGGTGTGGTGTGGTATGGTGTGGTATGTGTTCTTCAATTCAGTGTCCTTCCACTGAAAGTGATTCAGACAATAGTGAGTTTGTGGGTGGATCAGAATAAGTGGATGTGTCTGTATAAGGTTAACAAAAACTGAATACTGAGTTTGTGAGTGAATGAGAATAAGCGGATATGTCTGTAACAAGGTTTACAAAAAATGGAATAAAAATGTATCCCTTTTGTTTTACGTATTGTCATGTACCCCACCTTGAACCTAATTATATAAAATGAATAGATAAACTTGTAACAATGAACAACTGAATTACCAAAACAATAAATTAACAATTTTACAAATAAATACTCAGTGAACTATGCAATAAACCTTTACATACAGATTGAAGAACAGAATAATTGTTAAGTATGCTAGATAAAGACAAAGGAGTAGATTCATCAGTGAAATCATCAATAACAATTTCTTAAAAATGTCTTTTGTTTTTGAAGAACGTGTCAATATATGATTGACACTTAAGGATTCACCGCACATACATCTGACATTGTCACAATATTTTGTTTTGATTGAATTTAAAAAAAGTCTATGAATAAGACTCTCAATCTCTCCAGATGAGCAAATAAAATGCTTTGATGGTCTGTTTTCGTTGTCTCTGTCATGTTGATTAGAACAATTACGACTATACTGTATGTCTGCATTTAACAATGAGATTTTAGCGTTTTTGTGAGATTTTCTATTAATAATTGAAAAGCATTCTGTTAAATCTAATGGAACATTTATGGACACAGCATCATTACTATTTTGGGCTGCTTGTTTTCGCAGCTCGATCTACTCTTTCGTTCCATATATGCCGCAGTGAGAAGGCACCCAGCAAAAAGTCACAGTAATTCCTTTGATTGAAAGAGGTGTATTAAATGATTTATTTCAATTATCATAACTTGGCGTATGCATGAATTGGGAGACTTTATTGAAAGAAGCGCTGCTTCGGAATCAGCACATATTAAAGTTGACTATTATTTATGGGAAAAGTTAGTATGAAATGCAAGGACTTCAATATAGCAAATAGTTCTGCACTGCACATAGATAAGTTGTTACCATGATATAAAATAACTTTTGAATTTGTAAACTAGGGATTGCAAAAGCTGCTCCTGAATTTGAATTATCAAGCACTGACCCATCCGTATATATGTATCTATATATGTATGGTGTGGTGTGTGTGTGTGTGTGTGTGTGTGTGTGTACATGTGAGACAGAAACAGTGAGAGAGAGAGATAGAGTGCACATGTGTATGCATGTGTGCATGCGCGCAAGTGTACGTGTTTGTGTGTGTGAGTGCGTGCGTGCTTGTGTGTGTGTGTGCGCGCGCGTGCGCCCGCACGCCTGAATGTGTATGTTATGTGTGAGTGAGAGTGTGCACATGTTTGTGTATGTGGCATGCGTATGTACGTGTGTGTGTGTGTGTGTGTGTGTGTGTGTGTGTGTGTGTGTGTGTGTGTGTGTGTGTGTGTGTGTGTGTGTGTGTGTGTGTGTGTGTGTGTGTGTGTGATGAGTGAGTGAGTGAGTGAGAGAGAGAGAGAGAGAGAGAGAGAGAGAGAGAGAGAGAGAGAGTGTGAAAGTATGTGTGCCTTGTCTTTCATCTCCTGTTTCCTTGATCCACATGCTCTCAGTCAAGTGCACAGACACACGTATAGCAGTACACAATCCAAACAAGTATGCACAAGCCACTCTCCTTATAAGATCACTTTAACCTGAAAGAAATGACAGCAGCATATTCACTTTGTGTTCAAATTATCTGGAACAAAATCAGAGAATGTCACCTCAATTAGGCCAAAAAAAAAAACAAAAAAAAACAACCCCCCCCAAAAAAAACCCCAAAAAAACCAAACACCTTGGGGGAAAAAACACAAAAAAAAATGTTCAAGAACTTAAAAACTCAGGGAGAAAAAAAAATCCACCCCCCAAATGGTCATGCTAACTTTCTCAACCACCAAAGAAGATCAGAAAACAAAATTGTCAAACCATTGTCTATAACCATTCGCTCTTTTTCTTGGCCACTCTATGTATGACTGCATTCTTGAAAAACAAACATTCTGATGAAGTCTTTTTGAAGTGAAATCATTTCAAAGGTAATGCCAACATCGCCAACCCTCCCCATCTTTGAAGGAGAAGAGAAATATGTAGAAATACAAGCCTGATAAAAGAAATAGAAAGAACAAACAGATGGATACATGTATGAGTACAAGACTCAGCAGTTACTGTATTTATCATACAGGTGCACACCAGAAGGCACTAAAAAGGGAAGTAGCATTATTCATCTGCAAGGAAGTACAGAATACAGTGAAATAAAATCTCCCCAAAAGTGCTAAAAAAAAAAAGAAAAGAAAAGTCAAATACCCAGTACACAATTTTAAAAGTAAAGAGTATGGATAATTGTGGAACACGGAAAAAAAAAAAAAAGAACAACACACACACACACACAAACAAACCCCAAAACAAAAGAGTTTCTAAAAGATGCAGAAAAACTATGACAACTGCTGCTTCTGATTGTGCCTAAAAATGGAGTCCAGTTGCACACCATATTTAGAAACAAAAATGAAATCACACACCTGACACACACACACACACACACACGCAAATTAAAAAACAAAAAAGAAAACAAAAAGAACAACAACAAAAATTAGTGTGGGAAGAAGATGAAGGTGGGAGACAGAGTGGAAGAGGGAGAGAGTGAAAGATGGGGGTGGGGGTGGGGGGGAAGGGGGGGGGGGGGGGGGGCTTAGTCACAAGAAAACAAGAGACTGATAGCAAAACCAAGGACTAAACAGATGTGGTAATTCCATGAAACAGCCAGCCTCTATGGAGACAAACAGTCTGTGCAGGTGGAACCTGTGGGCATGTGTTGAAACAGGCCAATCCAAACATCAGCACCACTAGAGAGGGACAGGGGGACAGGGAGGAGTGAGGGAGGCTAGAGGTTGAGGCTGATCATAATATGCAGCCACAGACAGTAACTGGTAAAGGGTGCAACATACACAAAACAATATCACACAAGGAAGGTTAGGGACTACCCATGGACTACACATGGATGAAGAGTGAGAGAGAGCGGAGTGGGGAACACGGCAGTGGATACAAGAGTTGGGAAACCCATGTCAAAAGTCTCAGAAAAGGGACAGAGAGATCTTCAGGGCTGATGGGTGTGGAAAGAGGAAATGGGGGGGGGGGGTGGGTGGGGAGGGAAGTTAGTGGAGTAGGGGTGGTTAGGGGGTGGAGAGACCTAGTCTTTTTTTCATTGCACAGAAAAATAACTGCAACAGAGTCTGATTTCTGTGTCCTTTTGGTTTGTATGCACACATACATATGTTGGTACTCAAGGTATTTAAAGGTCACCAACAACATGTGCTCAAGCAATGAAAATACTTTCATCCCAACCGACAAAATAGGGAATATCACAGATGGAAGAATCTGCTCAAAAACAGACAGACAAAACAACACACAACACACACACACACACACACACACACACACACACAAAAATCGAAATATCAATGCAGGCAGACTGTGAGGGGGAAAGAAGTGGATACACAGTGTACAGAGAGAGAGAGAGAGAGAGAGAGAGAGAGAGAGAGAGAGAGAGAAAGAGAGAGAGACTGAGACAGACAGTTTTATTCTCTAGGCACTGATTCTTTGGAGAGAAAAAAAAATTGACAGTGTACATGTTGACGGCAAAATTATATATTTTTTCATCTTATTCTTATAACTAAATTGTTCTTTCCTATAAAAAAAAAAACCCTAACCTTTGATGATGTGTGATGATTATCACTTTAGGGGATGAAAGACAAAGGCAAAACATCTCCAACATTTCACAGTAAAGGGCCTTCTTTGTGAATGATACTGAATAAAATAAATGAAAAATACTGACATATTAAAACAAACACACAATCGGTCCACTGTGTGTAATGGAACAGTCATGTGTACGCGAGCATGAGTCAAGTCAAGTCAAGTCAAGTCAAGTAAACTTTATTATCTCAATTTGAGAAATTAATTTGTGGTCACACACATTCACAGCAAATAAACAATAATTTAGTCACATTACCCATTTTCTCACATATGACATACATTCATATAAATGAATTTGGATTTCAATTAAACATCTCCTCGGTTCATAAAATCAATGGACAGGGGAATAAAACTTTGTTTAAATCTGACACTTCTGCATTTAACCGATCGATATCTTCGTCCTGACTGAAGAAGGTCATACTGATTTGCAAGAACGTGGGTCTGGTCACACGCAATCTTCTTCGCTTTACAAACAACACGGCACCTGTACAGCTCACTCAGACTTTTTTGTCTCTCACCAACGATTTTTCCCTCCCACGTTCACCACTTTCTCAAGCACATTTCTGCTCTTCACAATCAACCCACCATACCAACACATAAATGAGAAAGTTAAAACTGATTCCAAGAAGCATGAATAAAATGTCCGAAGAATGTCAGTATTCACATGAAATGATCGCAGCTTGCGAAGACAATATAATCTGGTTTGACATTTTTTGTGGACATACTCAAGATGGGATTTAAAATTCAGCTTATTATCTATAAAAGTTCCTAAATATTTGTATGATTCAACACGTTCTACTTCAGCACCTTTGATAAAAAGTGGTGGTACAGCTTTTGGATTCTTTCTAAAATCAATCAACATTTCTTTCGTTTTTGTTACATTCAGATCAAGATAGTTATGATCCCACCAGTCAAACAAATCTTTGAACCTCCTTGAAGTAAACAGAATCAGAGTTGGAGAGATCCACAAGTGCTGAGTCATCTGAATATTTAATGTACAAAGTTGAATCACTTCCTGAACAATCATTTGTGTACAGAGTAAAAAGCACTGGTGCATGCATGCATGCGTGAGAGAGAGAGAGAGAGAGAGAGAGAGAGAGAGAGAGAGAGAGAGAGAGAGAGAGAGAGAGAGAGAGAGAGAGAATGTCTATGTGTATATATGTGAGCATCTGTGTGTTTGTGTGTGCGTGAGTGTAAGCATGTGTGTGCATATGTCATGCAGTCATGGTTGCATGCATGGGTGAACATGTGTGTGTGTGTGTGTGTGTGTGTGTGTGTGTGTGTGTGTGTGTGTGTGTGTGTGTGTGTGTGTGTGTTCATGCAAATGAGTGTATTAGGACAGATACAAAAACAGACAAATGGCTATAGACAATGGGAAAATAGGCAGGCAGACAGAAAAAAAAACCCCCAAAAAATGGAAAGAGTGATGATGGCAGAGAGAGACCTGGCCAGTGAGGGAGATGATAAGGGTTGTGGTAGAGATGGGCTGGGGGTGGGAAAGTTATGATGAATATAGATGAACATGGATCCATCTATAACTATATAACAGTCTGTGTATTTGTATAGAGTGTGTGTGTGTGTGTGTGTGTGCACGTGCGTGTGCACGCGTGCATGTCTGTGTTTGTGTGTGTGCATGTGCTCCTATGTTCTGAAGAAGAAAAAGGAAAAAGAGAGGCAGAGGCAGACGGAGAAAGGCAGACACACAGACATGACACAAAGCAAAAAAAAAAAAACAAAACAAACAAAAGAGAATAAAAAGTGAGAGAAAAGAAGGACTTAGATTTGGAAAAGGGGTGTGTGTGTGTGTGTGTGTGTGTGTGTGTGTGTGTGTGTGTGTGTGAAAGGAGGGTGGGAGGAGGGGGGATAAATATGTTGGTCGATACTGATCAGTACATGTACATGTATCTGTGGTGTGGATGGTTTTCTGGTGATGGTGTGGATGTATATGCATATGTCTATGTGTTGATGGAATGTGTAGGAATAGGGTGGGGGAAACTGTGTAAGGGGTTTTTAGCAGGTATGAGGAAGGTGGAGGGGGTGGGAGGAAAGGGAAACGATGGGGTCAGAACAGGATGACTGAAACTAAAATATCATTTATGGCTACTGAGACTACCAGGGACTTTTCGTACCAAGGTAAGAGATGATAGCTAGATTTTGTTTTCTGCACAAGAAGACCAATATATATCATCTTCGCTTCTTTGCACTGTGCTAATAGTTACATTCTCTTTAGTTTTCATCACAACTTTTAATGAAATCCAGTCCGATCTTCATGCATTAAAGACAAACAGGACCATAAAAAGAAAAAAAATACAATGTATATTCCATCACCAAACTCAAACATATCTCTTATGTAGATATAGCAACTGTATATCAAATGTTTCTCATCTTCCAATATGTTACATGATTTTCACATGAAATCTGGAGTATTTCAAAATGTTTCTTAATAATATCCATTGGACCGGTGGCAAACAAAAGTAGTTTTTTATCAGACAATCCCTTCTTCATATCAATTTATTCAAAACATTGTTAAAATCTGAAGCTTGTTTTAAGTAATCTACAGGTTCATTACACATTTTAATCATTACAGATGCCTTGCACACACATACATCATTTCTTGAGTGAATAACGGTTAAACAGTTTATTCACAGCCCACTCCTTTCCCCAGCCAAACATTTTAGATCCATAAATATGCAGAGCATCTTTACTGCCTTAACCCAGTACTTTTTTACCATGTTTTGTAGCATCACCTATGTTTGCCTTAATAATCTATCCATCTTTAACCATAACAATATTACCAGACTAGAGATGAAAGCATCTGACAATGCTGTTGACCTACAAAGGACAACATCTCAGGTCTCTGTATAACAATTTCTTTTACACTTTAAGAGGTCTGCTTAAAAACGCAATCCTGTGCTAAAGAAACAGTGGAGAGAGACCTCCAACTCGTTGACAGAGGATGGAGTGACACTAGCAAACTGGCTGTGGACTGTGCACAGTGGAGCGCCTTGACTGCCTCATGCGTCACAAGACGCGGGAGCATCTAAGTCTAAGTATGTAAGCTAAAGAATATATCTATTCAAAGTGTCAAATCTATGGAGTTCCCCCCATTTTACAGGCATAAAGCAGAGAATATGGAGAACTAAACATAAAAAAAGCACCTAACGGAAAGAATGACTGACATTCTCAATCACTCTGGTGACAACTTTCAGGGTCACACTGTCTCTGCTTCTTTCTTCATGCTCATTTTCACTGAAAAGACTAATCCCACTTGACTGTGCCCTCAATGACAGTGTCCAGAACCTCCCTGCCAAGACTCCAGACTTACCCACACATGATGAGAGTGACCAATACACACAGGCACATTTGATCATAATAAATGTACAGGGTTAGGGACATCAAACCTCAACAGGAAACGAAGCACACCAGCAGGGTCAACCAGCTCCCTGTTGGTTCTATTCACAAATAGAGAGAGAGAGAGAGAGAGAGAGAGAGAGAGAGAGAGAGAGAGAGAGAGAGAGAGAGAGTGTGTGTGTGCATGTGCGTGCCTGTGTATGTGCATGCGTGCGCGTATGTGTGTGTGTATATGTCTGAGTGTGTGTGTGTGTGCGTCTAAGTGTGTGTGTGTGTGTGTGTGTGTGTGTGTGTGTGTGTGTGTGTGTGTGTGTGTGTGTTGTGTGTGTGCGCACAAAGAGAGAGAGAGAGAGAGAGAGAGAGAGAGAGAGAGAGAGAGAGAGAGAGGAGAGTGTGTGTGTGAGTGTGTGTGTGTGTGTGTGTGTGTGTGTGCATGTGTCTGTGAATGTATGAGAGAGAGAGAGAGAGAGAGAGAGAGAGGGGGGGTGGTGTGCTAGAGCTGGGGGCAAGGGGGGAGAGACAGAGACATGGAAGAGAGACAATTGGGAAAGGTGAGAGGAGGAAGCGGAGGGGGTGGGGGAGTTGGGGGGGGGGGGGGGGGGGTCAGGGTAAACCTAAATGGAAACAGTAAGATGGAGAAGAAAGAGATGTTGACACCATATATTTTGAGAGAGAGAGAGAGAGAGAGAGAGAGAGACAGAGAAAGAGAGTGAGAGAAGCGAGAGAGAGAGAGAGAGAGAGAGAGAGAGAGAGAGAGAGAGAGAGAGAGAGAGAGAGAGAGAGAGAGAGAAGCGATACAGAGATAGAGAAAGACAAAGTTAAGAAAGCAAACAGCTGTTGCAAACACTTTTTTTTTTTTTTAAAACAAAGAAATAAACAATACAATGCAAATCAAATTATTAACAACGGATTTTTCAGGGTAAAGTGTGTAATTTGATTCAAAGATCATGATCCTAGCATTCTGTACAATGGGACAGCAAACAAAATAAATATACACTTTGATCTTTAAATGACCAGATAAAACATGAAAATACCTGATGAACAGAAAAAAAAAGCCAAGATATCCATGGAAAAAAAGCATTTCCTCCCTACCACCCCCCTTCACACTCCCACACATAAATGATGTTATAACCAGACACGAGAACAACCACACACAGAAACACAATACAATGCACACAATATATGTGAATACATTGCTCTATGTACTTAATCAATATCAGTGACTGAAAGCAGAAAAATGACATACACTGAGCACAACTCTCAACCTTACCAACGAAACACATGCACGCACACACACGCACACACACGCACATGCGCACACACACACACACACACACATGCATACATGCACATGCACAAACACACACAAATTCAAAGTACACAGAATCATTTATTTGCTTATTGGGGTACTGAGGCAAGAGGATATCAATGATCTTTCACACACACACACACACACACACACACACACACACACACACACACACACACACACGCACACACACATTTCTGCAGTGCAAAGAATGTAATCCTGTGTTACTGGGGAAAATCAACGACAACAACAACTGAAACCATTTAAAGATGGATACATTTTCCCCCTCTCTTGATGTATTAAGCAAAACTTCATCCAATTCTTTCAGCACTCAAAGGATTAAAACAATCAAACTACTTGTCTTACAGAAAGAATATTTTTGGGGTAAAAAAATGGCAAAAGCTTTGTTTCAGTTCTCAGAATATTTAGGACACTGCAATATAAACATGCACTCAAACTTGGTGTATTCACAGTCTGTTTTGTTCAAAGTTCATTTTCACATCAGTAGACACAATGTCGAAATATCGCACACAGCAGCAAAACCAGTCAGTAACCACACACATTGAACTGTTCCATGACAGAGAAGAGAACAAAGAAAAAGGATCTTGTCCAATCCCTCCCCAAAATTTAACTGAGCAAAGAATCAAAATTCAAGAGTACAGCAAAAAAAAAAAAAAAAAAAAAAAAAAAGAAAAAAAAAAAAACAAAAAAAACCCCAACCCCCCCCCCCCCCCCCCAAAAAAAAAACCACTTACTTTGTTTATTTGTTTTTCTTTTCTTTCTTTTTTTTTGAAAGTCAAGTGATGATGCTAAATGCAAAGAAGTCAAGGCAGAACTCGATGGGTTCAAGTCCTCAGTCATGAAAAACAGAATCTGGCTAAGAGGTAAATATGGGGCCACTCAAATGACAAATGTATATGCACTATACATTTGAAAAAAAAAAAAGATTGCAAAATGTGACTGTGGGAAAGGTAGATAATACAGAAATGCAAACAGTGGCACTGAATTACAAAACACTGAATACAATGCTGCTGAAAGCACAGGACTGGAAAACAGTTGAACTGAATAACAAAGTAGAGAAGCACAAACAATTAATGAAATACTGAAAACTGTGTGTAATAAAGCATTAAAGAAAAACAGAGGTGCTGAATGACAAAGAACTGAAAACAGTGGCACTGGCTGAGCAAGCAGTCGAGACAGTGGATCTAAATGGAAAAATCATAAAACAGAGACAGCAGCTGAAGTAATGAAATAGCTGGCATGAAATGATAGTGCCTTGAAAACAGTAGCACTGAATAAGATGATAACAAAGTGCTGAAAACAGAGATGGTAAACAACGAAGTACTGAAAACGGAGAAAGTGAAGAACAGAGCCCCGACAACAGTGGCACCAAAGAGCCAAGCTGTCACTACAGTGGAGTTGAGTAACAAAGCATAAAAGAAACAGGAGTGCTGAATAAAGACAGAACTGAACACAGAGAAGATGAGCAGTACAGTACTGAACACACTGGAGCTAATTAACAAAGCACTGAAAACTGACACTGAATAATGACATTTTGAAACTGGCACTGAATAATGAAGTGTTCCAAGCACTTGGGCTGAAGAACGAAGTATTGAACACACAGGAGCTCGATGAGATAACAAAGAACTGAAAACATTGGAGCTGATGAATAACAAAGCAATGTAAACAGTGGCACTAAGACACAGCATACTGAAAAAAAAAGAGGAGTTAATCTAAAATACAAAAAAAAAAAAAAAAAAATTAAATGGTGGAGCTGAATAAGAAAGCAATGACGACAATGGAATTGAGTAACAATTAACTGAAAACAGTGGAGCTGAATAACAAAGCAATGAAAACAAAGGAGGAGAATAACAAAGAATTGAAAGCAGTGGCACCAAATAGAAAAGTACCAAAAAAACACTGGCACCAAATAACCAAGTACTGAAAACAGTAGCACACTGAAAAATTGGGAACTAAAAAACAGTGGTGCTGTATAACAAAGTACTAAAAACAGTTGCTGAGAAGAACAGAAAACTGAAAAAAGTTGCACAGGAAACTGTGGTGCTGAGAAACAAATTGCTGAAAACAGTGGCACTGAATAACAAAGTACTGAAACCAGAAGCACTGAGAAACAAAGAACTGAAAACAGTGGTACCGACTTATACAGTTCTGAAAACAATGGCACCTAACAACAAAGAACAGTGGTGGTACTGGAGACCCAAATACTGAAAATAGTGGTGGTTCCTGAGGTTGAAGAAAATGCACTGCTTGAATCCAAAATAAGTTTGCACTTCCACACTTAAGAATTAAGTGAAACAATTAAGAAAAAAAAAATACAGGGATCCAGTCCACGTGGTTACCACTGAATAGACCTAGGCCAGACAAACTTGGCAAGTCACAGACTTTATCAGTTCAGTGTCAGTGTCATGTTCATTGATCTTTGTAAGTGTTCTACTTGATCACAGAATATCAAACTATATCGATCTTGTCATAAAACCTTTTTTTTTCTTTCTTTTTGTCTTTTTCTTTTTTTCAACAAGGGTAATGTTGTGAAAATTATAGGTTTTCAAAAGGGCTTCTGACTCAGAGACATTAACTCCAAAACTGCTCATTTTGTGCTGAGCATAATTCCATGGTATGCATGTATGTAAATATTTCATTGGGCAGAAAGTAATATATGTAGGTTTACTATTCTTGTGGAAGGCAGGAATGTTGTCTTTATCAGAACTCTGAGTATGTCTGTGTTACAGAAATACAGCTGTTCAGGTAGTTTATAATGTAATCAAGACCATGGTCTTGTGAACCTCATCATCATGTCATCAGATGGCACTTATGATGGTGGAAATTCTAATCCTTTATCCTGTAGCCCCCCCCCCCCCCCCCCCCCCCCCCCCAAAACAGGGTCGATCAGATGCGTCGGTATAAACCATCAGACAACATCACAAAGACAGGCCGTGGATTTGAATCCACAGGGGAAAAGATGAGTTGGGGGAGGCCTACTCAGAACTGGAGATCTGTCAAACATGAGGGAAAGGCTACCAGAGTGATCTGGAAGCAACTGAATAAGCTGCTCCATAATGAGTCCACTGGTGAGGAGTGACTTCCACCTCACGCTTCTCTATAAGTCAAGAGCAACAAATCCAGACCCCCCACCCCCCCACTTCACGGCATCTCCTCCTGCCCCCCCCCCCCCCCCCCCCCCCCCCCACATCATTAAGGTTTGTCTCCATGTTGCTCCCTCTGGCCTCCGCATACACAGCCACAACCAAGATCATCCTGTTGCAGCCCCAGCAGTCAACAGGGAGCAGTCTACATCAGGTCATCGTATGGCAGACTATCAGAGAAGACACTGTACTACTCTGGAGTCACTCTGGTGGTACCATGTAATGCCTGTTCTGCCTTGTCTGCTAACACTTGGAGTGGAAGTGTGACCACTGCTGGACATCTCTTGAATGTAATAAAAGAAAAACCCAAGAGTATCAAATGCCATGCATGCTTGGCACACATCAAAAACTTAATGTACATAAAACGGAAGACTTCTGTGTATAACAGACATGTTTTTTCTTTCTTTTTTTTTTTTTTTACTTGTATATATTCCTTAATAACATAGCTATAGAACTGTCATGTTTCATTTACAAAATAAATAACACTGAATTGCTCAAGTGTCCATTACTTCTGCTTGTAGTTCAAATATTTTAAATGACCACAAACTGACATGAAAAAAAAGTAGATCTGAAGTAAGTTAACTCAAAATAAGTTCAACAGAAATGAAAAACATCAGAAAGTTTTCTGAATAATTGTTCATACAAATAACCAAGGAAATATACGGAACAAGAAAATCAATTTTGCCTTCAGAAGAACTCTATTGGACAAAAACCATGTGCAAGTTTTTTTTTCCACCACAGGACAGAAGAAAACAGAAAGTGCTCAAGTTGTGTTAACAATGGTGAACACAAAAGAAGAAACAATGCAGATGAAGTGAAAGTGACTGAGAGAAGAAGGATATATAAAAAAGGTGGAAAACCTAAAACAGTAGATATCTTTTTCTCTTTCTGTTTTGGCCTTATCTGAATCCACAGTCCATGAATCATAGACAGGGATGCTGAACAGCAAAAGGCAGGAGGACAGATGGGGAACGGAGACATGGAGTTTACATTTAATGCATCAGCTGTCACATGGAAATCAGGACACAAATTTGCTTACAAAGCTGCTCTGTAAAAGGGTTTGTTTTAACATGCAGGAAGAAGACTCATTTTCAGATGTTTGCTTAGGAAGAAGACTCATTTTCAGATGTTTTTGTTGTGTGTAGTTTTGATTCAAGCTCTGAGCAAACACTAATGGAAATATGCAGTGTTTATGTGTCAAATCTGCATCTGTGGACTAGAACCAATCTTTGTCTATCATCTCTTTTTTTTACATATATATATTTGGCCATAGGTAATGTTTTGATCTGCTATAAACTATGTTGTGGACTGAGAAATACAAGTTCTTATGCCAACTATACATATTAAAAAAGTGTTCATGCAACAGTTTTGTGTATATATAGCTGCATATCAATAATCAATTTTTCCTGATATAGTTTGGGCCGAGAGACAAAATCTGTTTGTACCTTGGTAATATCATTGCTCCCACAAGAGACTAACATGCAGGAATTGAAGCAGATCTAAATGAGAGAGTCTGGCCAGATAGTGACAGTGGAAAGGGACTGTTATGGGCATCCTCACCAATGCATGTAAAAACACACCAGTTCTGAAAATCATTACTGACCAAAAGAAAGGAAGACGGTTTCAAAGGTTTCATCCAAGACTGAAATTTGTTTTCAATGACTTAGTTTGCTGCAACATGATAATTTACTTCAACGGCAGACAACCTTGTACTATAGATTTCCTCATCATTATTGCTAATTTGTTTTATTTGGGCACAAATGAACATTTACAAATATTCAAGTGCTTTCCGTGACTTATGAGAACAAGCAGTGAAAAGGGGTTTGATTTGTTGCTTTCATGTGGTGTCACTGGTATGAGTAAAAATTACCGATAAACTCATTCAGTCCATCATCTTCTAAGCTAATTCTGGCATGGCATAGATACATAGCATGTCCTACCTTACTTGTACATTTAAAAAGATGTTCATATATGCTCTTCTCTCAGATGATCTCAGATGATCTTTTGACAGGATGCCATATTTGCATGCAATATTGCTCAATACTTTTTTGATGAGCGTGTTTAGCAATGACTGTAACTGATCACAGTCTCTGAGAGTATGCTGTCAACCATGTTTGAGGGGGGAATGGGCAGAGGTGAACATTACGAGTGGATCCATCCAACATGCATTCTAATGATTCCAACATGTCAGGACAGAAACTGAGGCTTGACCACTTCTTCACACCCTTGGGCTGAGTACATTAACACAACAACAACAAAAAAACTCTTTTCTTTTCCCCTTTTTTTTTTTTTTTTTTTTTTAGCATGTTGTAATGATGATTTCTGCTACAAGGATATGCTGTGTCCATAATCAGACTATTAATTCTCAAACAACAACAACAACAACAAAACCACAACCAACAAAAACCTGGTAATATTCTTTCCATGAACTTTGAAACACATGTCAACGTTTTGAGAACATCTACTAAAATTGGCTTTCATACCACAGAAAACACAATGTAAAGTTTTGGGATACTGATGGGTATTCAATTAACATACTGTTAATTTCTCTCTCTTTATCATATGCACACACACAAACACACACAGTTACAAACGATTTTTGGGGAGAAACAGAGTGTAGATGGGATCTATGGGCAAAAGTAGCTGTACAAACAGTGACCTCTGACAACATTAGACAAATGCAGTGACCATGTGTCACTTCTGACTGAAACAATCAGTTGACAGTTTGTGCAGGCCAACTATCTAGTCATGTTCATGTTACTTCAATTTAGGAAGCAGGCTCACACATAATTTCTAAGCAATCTCTGTACAGCATGACAGGCAAAGCTCTCCAATTTTATATGCACACTTAAAGCACAAACGTTGGAAGCTGACAAGTCCTCACACACATACACACACACATGTCAAAATGATCTTCTGATCAGGAAAGAGGTCAAGTAAAATACAAAATATGTAAATTCTATGCGCTAATATCAAGAGAAAAAAACTCATGCACATGGAGTAAGGCGTCATGGCAGCTGCAACAACATTAATGTAAATGCACTGGTAAGTAGTAAGAGACAAATGTCCAGTGATCAATATATCCATACATGTGAATCAAAAATGCCACACGCAAAAAAAAAAAAAAAAAAAAAAAAAAAAAAAAGAAAAAATGGATAAGTGAATCAGTGTCAGAGCGTGACTCACCATATCTGGGTACTATGGATGAACCTGCATGCGATGCATACACAAAAAACACATGTGCCAAATGTGTTAAGGCTCAACACCAAAACTTCACATGGTTGATGCTTGCCACAATATGACAGCCACTGGCAGCTTTGTGATTTTATATACTTTTTCAAGAATTGCACAAACGCATACACAAGTCTAGAGACTGATTATGTCTTTGTGAATTTTGCTCAGAGTGAATTCTAAGATAATAAACATCAAAAGTGCCACACGCACACATATTTTTTATTTGAACTAAATCAGTTGAACTCTTGTGTTGTTTATTTTTTAATACTGACCTGCAGACAGACCTTTAGCAGATATTTTACAAAACCTCAACTACCAATTGCATCAACAATCCATTGTCCAGTGGATTCTGTGTTTGAAAACTTTTTTTTTGTATCCAAACAGAAGTATACTTAACAATCTTTTTTATTTCAATACCTCAATCTAAAAAAAAAAAAATGCTGCTTTTTTTCTCTTTAAGATCATCTGAAATATCTGTTCATTGAGACTGTTTTTGATTTAACTAAAATTCTTTCTACATAGAATCTAAGATTTCTTTTTTCATAGGGAAAAAAAAATCTGAGTATTGTCTTTTAGTGGTATAATCTGAAGGGGCTATCACCATCTGGCAGGCAAATAATATTCTAGTGAAATGTTTATTCTCCTGCAGACAGGCAAATTCGTTTTATGACAGAAAAAACGACGAAAAAAAAAGCATGCACTTTGTGTTTCATTACATCAGAAATGGAATGCATGATGACAATGTACAGTTTCCCTATTTAAATTTCATAATCTCCATTTACTTACTAGGACTGCAAACAAATACAAGGTGTTTAAAACTTTGTTAGTTATGAACAGAAAGAGACAAAACAGTCAATGTGTTTTACTGCTGAAATATAACCAGTAATGTGTATGTCATTAATGAAAGACAATTCATGAAGCACTATACTGGGGAAAATAAAATTTCACTGCTGCAGAATAAACTAAAACCACATACAATCCTCCCTCCCCCAGCCCCTTGCACACACACACAATCTGTTGCCTCTAGTTTAACAGAAATTCATCTCAATGCTGCTGCTGCTTAAATGATAGTCCTGGACCTCAGTTTATTTAGAAAGACTTTTTGATACATAATCTGAGTTATGAACAGAAACAGTATCTCTTGTCTCCTTGTATTCTTGATGTCTCTATTGTGCATTGATGGTGCTCTCCCCCCCCCCCCCCCCCCCTTTCTTTTTCAATATATGAACAGTATATTGTATTTGGATACCCCCCCCAAAAAAACACAACAAAAAAAAAAAAAAAAAAAAAAAAAAAAAAAAACCCTGGGCTTCATTAAGTTTATCCATTACTATTATTCAAAGTACATTGTAGATGATGTGTGTCTCTACTCTACTTCTGCTGCAACAGCCTGTTCAGTTGTCCTCTAATGAACACAAGAGGCACTGTTTCTTTGCTCTGTGCCAGACAGTTTATGGTGAGTCCTGACTGTCTGAAGTGTGGTAATGGCGACAAAGTCAGAAGCATAGCACTGCTATGTACAAGACAAATATACTATAAGCTGGAAGCACACTTTGTTTAGCCTTGTGCATGGTGGAAACTGTTGTAATCAGACTTGACAACAAAGCAAAAGCTGTCTGAGTGGCAGTGGCAATAGACACATGTATACCTACAATCATCTTTGCCTCTCCCAACCCAAACAAAAGACTCCAAAGTATGCATCCAGAGTGCTTCTCTCACTGTCAAATGTAAGAAGTGAACCTCTGATAATACTAAATGAAGTCAGTAATTCAAATCATGTGGGGAGCAAAGTTTGGTAAGCTTAATACAATGAAAATTCTCATTCATCTGAAGGTCTATCATTTTCTTTTCCTCTATCTCATTTCTTTCTTCGTTTTTTCTTAAACAAAACATGGCAATAAAAATGTCTAATAATTTCACCATTACATAAGACAAAGCATTTCTCGTTGCCATACCCATCAGTTTTCAATGAAATAAAACAAACACTACATGTTGTCTCATGTACAGCTGTATTTTACATAACGTATACTTCATGTAACTGATATAAAGTTGTATTTAAAAAAAGACAGTAACAGAACAGAAAATTACTGTCAACTCTAAAAAAAGAAATCTACTGAAGCCAAAAGAAACCAAAGAGTGGTAGACAGTAAACTGCTCTAGTACTATTCTAATGAAACAAGGTTTAAAAGAATAAGGTTCATACTTGTCATATTCATTCACTTCGGCTGAAAAGGGAAGGAGGAGAAGAGACATAGAGAAAAAGAGGGTTAAGGGAGGAAGAAAAAGGGGGTGGGTAGAGAGCAAAGGGGGCAGTGGATTGAGGGAGTTGGGGGTGAGGGATTGGGAGATGGGGGAGGGGAAGGAGGGGAGAGGCTATGGCGATTGGAAAGAGAATGGCTGTTACTATGAAAACAGTATCTGTGGAAGTTTGTTTATTATAAGGATAATTCTCTGTGTGTGTGTGTGTGTGTGTGTGTGTGTGTGTGTGTGTGTGTGTGAGTGTGTGCGTGTGTGTGTGTGTGTGCATGCGTGCGTGCGTGCGTGTGTGAGTGTGTGAGTGTACATGAATGTGATTCTTCCTTTTTGAATGTGCTTGGAACTGTACATGCAAATCAAATCACTCTGAAGCTTAACAGATCCCACCTTAGCAAGCTCCATTCAATCATAACCTGTAACTTTTGACCAAAAAGGCACTCAGGTGTAAATGACCACCCGGTTTTTTTTCTCAGAGGTAAACTGTATTTCAGTTAGAGATAAAACACACCTCTGAAATGTAGTATGCACAACTTTTACTGCAAACAAAAACAGTCTCTAGATTGGGCTAAGTGCACAGATCTGTTCTTGTGGTTGTAACAGCGCTAAAAATTAATCATCATGTCACACACCAAAAAGTTACAGTGCAAAACTGTAAATATGAATTGAAGTTATAAAATAAGTGTGAAAATTTTGAGGGACCCCCTCCCCCCCCCCCCAAAACAAACAAGTAACTAAGACCAATATCTTAATCAGAGCTGACCAAATCAAGTGCACAGACTAAAGGCAGACGGAATGGCACAAAGTAGCCCAAGCATCCACTTCCATTCTCAGCTAAGCCAGAGCTGCTGTTTCTGCCATTTGCTTTTGAGGACAGGAATGTGGCCTCTTTATTTCTACACTTGCAAACCATGGCTGATTTTCATTTCTGACTCAAGATCAGCTTTTCAGTCCCTAGTACTATTCTTTTCCAGTCGCATGACTCTCCATCGTATGTATAGCACCAACAGTCTGGCGCTGCCGTCAACAGTGACCGAGTGAGTGTTGCTGTCTATTCAATGACGTGGGAGTGACAGTTGAATTTTGCTTAATATCAGAGTCAATCTGCTGTAAGCTGTATTACCTGTTAACCTTGTGTGTTGGGTTGATGTGCACACTAAGCTGTAGGGCCTCTGAAATGTGCTGACATGAAGACTGTTTGCAGCTGCATATCAAGACTGAATGGGCTTACATACAGGATTGCTGATTTTGCCATACTTAGAGTGCTTCAAAAAAATAAAGTATCCTTTGAAATAGAAGTTTTGTCTGGCAGTCCAAATTACAGTGATAACAAATTCTGATTAAACTTAACTTAAGAAGTTAAACAACCTTTGTTGAAAACTGATAATATTTTGCAATGAAACTAAGAAAGCTGTAATTCTAAAACTAATATTGGTAAACCTTATTTCTGCTTTTTTTGACTGAAATGCTTCAAGCAATAGGAATATTACGTGTTCAGTATTACTTTTGTTTATGAAATCAAAATCCACTTCTTTACGGTAACAAATCTAGAATCTATTTAAACTTATAAATTAATATAATTAATAAAATTGATATGATAATTATATAAATATTTGATTAGATGGAATATCTAGAAAGAGATTCATATCTTGCTTTTCTCTGTGTGTGTGTGTGTGTGTGTGTGTGTGTGTGTGTGTGTGTGTGTGTGTGTGTGTGAGAGAGATGTGAGTGAGTGAGTAAGAGAGAGAGAGAGAGAGAGAGAGAGAGAGAGAGAGACAGAGAGAGACAGACAGACAGACAGACAGAGACAGAGACTGAGAGCAAACATGCATGTGGATGTATGTTCTTTTAAGCATACACACATGTTGATATAGGTTTTATTACTCTTATTTTTTTTGTTTACCCTGCTCTGGTGGGGGGAATGGGGTGTTAAAAGAGTAGAAAAAAAAGCCTTTTGTCAATGACATCTAAAGCCACCCTTCCCATCCCCTCATACACTGATGAAAAACTTCACAGTGCAGGCACACACTGAGGGTACCCCAAAACCAGCAAGGCTGAGCCAACGCAAACAACAAAAAAAAAAAAAAAAAAACGAAAACAAAACAACACATGTATGCCGCTGACAAAAAGAACAACAACTGATCCAATGAAAAGGGGGAGCAACCAAAAGAAGTGAGGATGACTGAGCACAGGTAGCAGGGATACACAGGGAACCACTGGGGACAGATGGGAGGGACGTCAATAGTGTCAAGGCTTACCTGACAGATTGGGGCATAGTAACTGAAGACGACTCACTCATGGAGCTGTTCAGGAGATCGCTGTAGTGCAGATTTTCAATACACTGAAACCACACACAGCACCTACATCAACCAACAACTTTCAAAACACTCAAACACAATGCAAAGAGATGAACAAACAAGTTTCCAGACATTGTGACTTCAGACAGCAATTAGTTGTTGAACAGTCTTCTTTACTCAAACTAAACTGCTCAGGTTTCAGATGTGGGGTACCTTATTTTCAGGGTTTGTCCATTTCCAAATGAAAAACTACAATGTGACTATGAAGTGTGCAGACCTCTGGCAAGATCCCACCAACTTTCTCTCTCTCTCTCTCTCTATTTTTTTTTTTTAACATTTACATCAAAAAAGCATAAAAAAAAACTTACTTTAAGGAATCAGGGATTTTTTTTCATGCTGCTAAAAGCGATTTCCGACCTACAAAATCTGTCTTGATGTGGCCTCTGTGGTTGGTTGGGCTGTACAGGCTACACACTACATGACCTGCCTTGACCACAGAAGCTCTTTCAGGCCCTGCTTTTTGGGATCAAGACAGTGATCAAGTAAGTCAACCTCAAAGTACTCTACAAATGCCAACAGGCCATGCAAACTGGGAGAATCCCACTAAATCAGACATCAACACTGAATGTCAAGATAAGAGGAAGGGGTGTAAGGTAAGTGTCCATGTCTAAGTCCATGGTGAGTTTGTGTCAAAGTCTTCCAAGTTGGCAAGTTGGCACAGAAGCCATGTCTGGACAGATGTATTGGAGTCTCCTGGAGGGAGTACACACTAGCATCATACTTGGCAACTGTGCACAGACCTGTAAAGGCAACAGAATTGCTGCAGCTGAGCAGCACAGGATGATCAGGAAGACCAGTGTCAACAAATCTCCAACTGCTGCCACCATTCCCTGTCTGTACTGTGATAGGTCTTTTCAGGCGCAGATCGGCCTGACCAGCCATACAGGCACTCATCCCTGATCCCAGTATGACTAGATGGTCTTTGTCAGCTCGATGAACAAACAACACACAACCATACACATGGTAAGGTGTCTGTATCAGAACACACACTACCAAATGAAGTGATTTGGCAGCCAAGCAGAGTCTCTGCGGGTGTGTTGCCTCATCATAACCTGATAGTGATTGCTCCCTTTTGAATGCTGGTGCTGAGATTGTGACAGGATAACCCTCTGTATGGCTGTGTATGAGGGAATTGGAAGACAGGTAAAGTCAATGAAAAGGCATGAAGAAAAATCCACAGAAAAGGGGACACAAGGAAATCTTGTCTCCCCATCACCATTTTCCAGCTCATAATATAAGCACACACAGAAACACAGACACAGACACACACACACACATCTGTGTCTGTTTGTCTGTGGGGTACCTTCCTTTCTGGGCTTGTCCATTTCCAAATTAAAAACTACAAAGTGACTCTGAAGTGTGCAGACCTCTGCCAAGATCCAACCAACTTTGAATCCACCCTTGGAATCAGTCTCTGTGTGGAAACATTTCCACACCATGAGACATAACACTTTGTTCAGATGTAAAAGAGTTAGTTCCTAAATGTTTTTTTTTTTTTTTTTTTTAACCTTTTACCCTCTTTTTAAAAAAGAAAAGTAACACAGGAAATGTCAATGTTTATAACTCAAGAAAGCTTTAACATTCAATTCAAATATATTACACTGTCAATGGTCATGACTTTGTAAGTTATTTCACAGAGTTCATGTTCAATGGACATTGTGTAACACTCTTGTTGAACAGATCCCAGATCCATGTTTGACCTGAATCGGCATCACAGACTCCAACCAACATTTCATGGGTTTTGTCCAGGAGTCACACTCCATTTTTCAAACAAGTTGGTGTTCAACTCAACAGTTTTAGTGAAATATAAATTGTAATCATCTTCAGTTCAACAGTTTCTATGCAGTACAAAATGTAATAACATTGCTAAACAATCTTGGATCTGCCATTTGTTTTGGATCCACACAACATTTTTATAGACTGCTCCATAGTAGTCAGTCACATTCTGCCTTTTGACAAAGTTTGGATAAACTAGGTTCATCAGATTTTGCTGATAAGCAGGCAGGCAGATGGGAGTGAAAACATAATCTCTTCTGGCGGAGGTAAAACAAAACAAAAAAAACAAACAAACAAAAAAAAGAAGTCCATGACCCACCTGACTGATGTCACTGCACCAGGCTGCCTTCTCATGCAGGGTGGAGGCCACAAGGGTGATGGTGATGGGCGGACCACTCTTGGTGTCCACGATCAGACGGAAATCCAGCCCATTGTAGTCCACCTTGCACTCCCGCTCGGGTCCTATTGAGTTGGGCAGCAGGTTGGCTGCTGGGTTTGGCTGCTGAGGCTGACGATGGAGTCCACCGATGAAGCTGAAGATCAGAAGGCCATCCTTAGACACCATTTTTTTTTGTCTTTGATCGTGGTTGTTAACAGAAAGGAAATTGAGAGATCAAAATTTCTTTTTTTCTTCTGCTACTACTAAAAAAAAAAAAAAAAAAAAGTTCTTCTAAAATCCATTTTGCGGCTGAAAATGACAAATCATTAGAGGTATTCATCTGATGAGGTGACTGTGAACTATAACAAAAACGAAATAAAACTATATTTCTGATTAATCGCTTGAAAAAAAAAATATTGACTGTTTCTTTAAACAGAATAAACAAAAGCCCAGAAAAAGCAGCAGCTGAGATAGTACATGAACCTCTTCTGATTTTAAATAATATGAAAAACAAAAACCAAAAAATACCTCCCAAAAAACAAACCCCCCAAAACAAGAAAATAATTCCAACAATTCACAAAAAAAAAAAAAAAAAAAAAAGCACAAATAAGGTAACATTACATTAGACCACATTTTTTAAAAACAATAATCTACACTCAAGAATGCAAGCAAGAAATGGGGAAAATGTTTGCTTCATCTATGCATACCAATGACATATTCCTATCACATAGTTAATCTGCAGGCAGAGAAAATCTAGTCATTCTAAAGCTTGAAAAGGTGTTGTGTTAGAGATTTCTTCTGACCACTCATCATTAGGAGCATGGTGAATCCGACTCAGAAGAGAATTCCAAAACAGTGGCGCAAAGAATGAAAAGAACTGGTGACCAGATGACTTGGACTGAATTTGAGGTGTCTGTGGAATTCTGTTGTCTCAAGAAGACCAAAAATTATGAAAGGAGCATGGCAAGACAACAAACAACAACAACATACAAACAATTAATACATGAGCAAAAAACAATAACAGTCAGATGATGTAAATGATAAATTTAATATTTGGATTGACCAGACACTCTGTAATGTACAACAGAAAAAAATGCCTATTTCAACTGATAGTATTGGGAAAAAAGTCTTTTTTCACTGAAAAAATCTTTTGGGGGAACTCTGTGAGGGCATCTAAAACCTTCAAACACAATTTTCTTAAAGTGGTCTGCAATAAAGAATCTTCCGTAACTCTTTCCAACTATATAATAATGAAACTGGTCTTTTCCTGTGTACACAAACTGTGCATGGCTGCACAATTAATACTTGTGAATCAAGTGTAAACCACTTTCCCAATTTTTTTTTTTTCATTTCTGTGTTAGACTCATCACTTAGTTCAACAACAGAGGGATCATGTTAACCAGTTTCCCAATTCTTTTTTTTCATTTCGTTTAGACTCAACACTTTGTTCAACAACAGAGATTTTCTGATAGATCAATTTCAATACCTAACACTGATTCAATATTCCACACACACACACACACACACACACACACACTATTATGAGTTGCTGTGCAAGCAGGTTGTGAAACTTAGTGGTGGCAAACTTTATTGTGAGCAGATCATAGTGCTCCAGTCCATATGTGGGCAATATGCGGAGAAAAAGGTGACAGACAACAGCACGATTTATCTGATCAGTTCCAGTGTGATTACAGCCTAACCCATCATGCAGGGCCCTTTCTGGGCAGTCAGCATCTAGCAGGGCAAAGAAAGATATGTTCTGAAAAAGCAACAGACTCAACACAGTTGTCGGTAAAATGTGTACAGTAATCTATACGTTGGAAGCAAAATGACCGACAGCTTTGAAGTGAATGAAAATGGGCTGTGCTGACAGCATTAGCCATTCCACTTGATTTTTCACCCTCAGAATAACAAATTTTTTACCCTCAGATAACAAACAAACATATGCAACATAAACATACTCCCCAGTTTATCCTGAATACGTGTGACATATTCCATAAAGAGGAAAAACCGTCTCTTGGGCTGGTGTAACTGTTTGTAATGGCTATTCTGGTAAACATCGGCCATCATCTGTGACCTATAATGAACATACTTAAAAATATTCAGAAAGATCGGCCAAGTACTTTCTGAGATTTTCCATACAGAAGAAAACCATTATGGGCCGTTAGTAACAGCTATAACGGTAAACTTAAACATCGGGCATCATCCGTGACCCATAATGAAAATACCTACAAATTTTCAGAAATATCAGCCACATACTTTTTAAGATATTCCATAAAAAAGAAGAACAGTTATGGGCTGTTATAGCCATTACTAAGGGCTATAACAGTAAATTAAAACGTTGGGCATCATCCATGACCCATAATGAACATACCTACAAATTTTCTGATCGGCCAAGTACTCTCTGAGACATTCCATGAAAAAGAAAAACTGTTATGAGCCGTTACAGCCGTTAGCAACGGTATAACGGTAAACTAAAATGTGGGGCCTAATCTGTCACCCATAATGAACATACCTACAAATTTTCAGAAAGACTGGTCAAATGCTTTCTGAGACATTCCATAAAATAGAAAAACCATTATGGGCATTATAGCCGTTAGTAACAGCTATAACGATAAACTGAAACATTGGGCATCATCCGTAACCCACGGTGAACACGCCTGCTAATTTTCACAAAGATCGGCCAAGTACTTTCCAAGATATTCCATAAAGAAGAAAAACTATTACAGGTCGTTACAGCCATTAGTAATGGCTATAACGGTAAACTAAAACATCGGGCATCATCCTTAACCCATAGTGAACATACCTGCTAATTTTCACAAAAATTGGCCAAGTACTTTCTGATATATTCCATGAAGAAGAAAAAACCGTTACAGGCCATTACAGCCGTTAGTAATGGCTATAACGGTAAACTAAAACATCAGGCATTATTTATGACCCATAATGAACATACCTACAAATTTTCAGAAAGATCGGTCAAAGTACTTTCTGAGATATTCCATAAACAAGAAAAACCATTACAGGCCATTACAGCTGTTGGTAACTGCTATAACGGTAGACTAAAACACTAGGCATCATCCGTAAACCATAATGAACATACCTGCTAATTTTCACAAAGATCGGTTAACTACTTTCTGAGATATTCCATAAAGAAGAAAAATCATTACAAGCCGTTACAGCCGTTCATAATGGCTATAACGGTAAATTAACATATCAGGCATCATCTTTGGCCCATAATGAACACACCTGCAAATTTTCAGAAAGATCGGCCCAGTAGTTTTTGTCTAAAGCGAGTGGAACACATTTTGACCACGGATGGACGACGCGCGCACACACACACACACACACACACACACACACACACACACACACACACACACAGCATTTCTTCCCAAATCTAAAGTACTCCCTGTTCTATAAGAACTGGGAGTACAAAAACTGAAAATTTATCAAAACAGTCAAATGTAACACACACACACACACACACACACACACACACACACACACACACACACACGCTAAAAACCATCTGTGCAAACAGACACTGTGGAATGGACAGCTAGTATCCACTCTGCACAAAATTGATCTTGTCACTACCCAACTGTCCAGACAACAAAAAAGCTGACAGGACACTTTGGGACAAAGGCAAATGGACCACAAAGGCAGAAAAAAAAAACCAAAAAAAAACCACTGGATTATCCTTAAAAAAGCCCACAACAGAAACAACAAGAGTAAACAATCATAGAGAAGGGGAAAAGAGGAATTTACCAGCACTATATTTCCAGAAGGGGAGATATGATTTATATTGAAAGAGCCCAAAGCATCCCTACATGGACATTGTTTTTAATCCCCAAGTTACATGCACAGTTGATGATAGGTTACTTTAAAGAAACAAATGAGGAAACCAAAAAAAAAAATGTTGCCGTCCGACTCATTTTACGAAGAGTCCTAGCAGTGGGCAGTATGGTCCATTTTATATGTATCTAACAGATTCCTGTCCAGTTTATGTTTTTGTAAGCACTAGCAGACAGTTTAATCTTTAGAAGTGATGGAGATTTGATCCATCAATAAAAACACAAACATTTATCCCTGTTCATGAGATTCATAACATTCTGAACATTCTTTTTTCTATAAAAGCATTTTTTTGTTTGTGCATCAATTTTTCTTCTATGGAGCAAGAACATCAATGGGATTTGGTGACTGACTGACTGATAACTACTAACACTGACAAGGAGAAACTTGACATTCAAGCAAATGGGGTTGGCTAATGGATGCAATAGAAAGGCTGGACTAAACTATTTAAAAGCAAAGCACCAAACCAGTCAAACAGACACAAAACGAGGTGCCAGGAGCAGCAGAGATCAAGATTGAGAGAGAGAGAGAGAGAGAGAGAGAGAATTCCACATTGACACTCTCTGACATTTTCACTACCTGAAGAGAGAGAGAGCCAGACTTGGAGAGAGAGAGAGAGAGAGAGAGAGAGAGAGAGAGAGAGAGAGAGAGAGAGAGAGAGAGAGAGAGAGAGAGTATAAAAGGGCCACAAAGTCTCCAAGTGAAGAGGAGCTGTGAATTTTCATTTCATGTAAATTTCACAATTCTCATAGCCTGAATAAGGCCATGTGTAACAGACATCATGTTTCAGAGGAAATGAAACAGAGAAATGAGCAACAGAACGTGTTCATCCATTAAACTATCATATCACCATAATATAACCACCTCGACTCAAAAGCATTGGTGTTGAGCTCTAGACTTGTGTGGATTTTGGTGTTGCAGTCGTATCTAAAAACTCTAAGACTGGAGCTGTCATCAAAAGGCCTAACAGCTGTCAAAAATATAGAGAGTTCTACACATACCTGTACAAACATCTTTCACTGGAATCACTATTATGCTTTCTTTCTCTCTCTGTTTCAAAACCAAAACCTGATGTTGTGTAAAGACATCTGTATAAACCCATGAATACACACCAGACTGGGATCTTTGTTATGTCTTTCCTTCTCTAGCCATTTCAAAAACAAAAAAGAGGGTTGTACAAATACTTGTACAAGCCTTTATACACACACCCAAATGGAATCACAATCATGCTTTTCTTTCTCTCCCTGTTTCAAGTGCAAGCTATGAGAACAGTAAGGGAAAATGGGGTGGGGTGGGGGTGGTGGGGGATGGGGGGGATATGTAAGAATATACCTTTATTTTGTAAACCTGATGATGAAGAATTGTCCGAGGTACTGATGGGATAAGAGACATTTCTAGATCTTAACATAAATCTGGACAAAAGTGGTTTGAACTGTGACAGTTGAATCAAGTAAATCAAGCAGAAAAAAAACCCTTGGAGGCAAGTACCATACAATCCTGATGGGCTCTACACACATAAAGCTGCAAAAATTCACCTGGAGGGAGGCCCACTGCAGTAACAAATCAATACTGTACAATGCATGAGAAAGAGAGAGAGAGAGAGAGAGAGAGAGAGAGAGAGAGAGAGAGAGAGAGAGAGAGAGAGAGAGAGAGAGAGAGAGAGAGAGAGAGAGAGGGAGAGAGAGAGAGAGAGAGAGAGAGAAGAGAGAGAGAGAGAGAGAGAGAGAGAGAGAGAAAGAGAGAGAGAGAGAGGAGAGACAGACGAGAGAGAGAGAGAGAGAGAGAGAGAGAGAGAGAGAAGAGAGAGAGAGAGAGAGGAGGAGAGATCGAGAGAGAGAGCAGGTAGAGGGTGGGGGTGGGGGGCCAAGGAAGGGAAGGAAGGCCACATTGAAAGGAGAGGGAGGGGAACAGACATAGGATACTATGGGATGGAGAAGAGGGGGATGTCTTATACAAAAGTGGGCTGTAACATTAAAAAGTAATTCAAAGACATGTTCCCTTTGCTTATCCAGTTGACTTCACAATATCTTAACTGTACACAGCTAGTGCAGCATAGATTACTGCAGAATGCCTACAAAATATAACACAGATCCATCCTTCTATAAATATACACACAGAGGTCAGAGAGAGAGAGAGAGAGAGAGAGAGAGAGAGAAAGAGGGAGAGGGAGGGAGGGAGAGAGAGAGAGGAAGGGAGGGAGGGGAGGGAGGAGAGAGGGAGGGAGAGAGAGAGAGAGAGAGAGAGAGAGGTTGAGAGAGAGAGAGGGAGAGAGAGAGAGAGAGAGAGAGAGAGAGAGAGAGAGAGAGAGAGAGAGAGAGAGAGAGATTTTTTTTTTTTTTTTTTGCTGTCCCAACCTCTATGCCACCTCAGAGGCAGTGCACACACACACCGCTCATTCCAACACCCCGTCCACAGCCACAGCCCGGTCGGCCCCGCCGCAGCCGCGGCACCGGCAATCCACAGGGAGCAGTCAATGTCAAGTCGTCAAGAGGCAACCCACTGGAGGAGGCACTGCACTGCTGCCGAGTATCTTTGGTGGTGTTCAGTGGTGCCTGTTCTGATCTAACATATGCAGGACGCCACCTACTAAGGCCCCTACTGACGACAATAACTGCTTAGTCGTGGAGCCGGCGTGAGTGAGCTCCCCCTCCGGAGGGCACCACCACACATCCATCCAACGACAGCCCCCATGGACCCACCGATACCGGTGACTCCGACAGAACCAAACCAAGGCCACAGACATGCGAGAGGACATCGAAATTGAGGTCACCATGAGAGCAGGGCATGAAGGGCCACAGAATTTGAGACATGTTTTTTTTTATGCTGATTGATGAGAATGAGGATGATTAAGATGATGCTACGGATTTCCATTTCGGTCTGAGACTACATGACAGGGCTGTACTCTACGCTTCCTTTCATAATATATTCCGACGTTAACCAGGCCCGAGAGATACAGGCACCTGCAGTGTTGGTCAGGAAATTTGAGCAACACTCTTAGAAATGCATCCATTAAGTGGATGAAACTCGACTGTGTGGTCCCAGTCTACCCAACTGAGTCTGCAGCAAACTCAACTCTGAGTAGGAGCCGGTCGGGGCAGAAAAACCCACATGACTCTGATGGAATTTGAACCCATGACCTCCCAGCCGGGAGTCTGCGACGCTAACCACTTCGCCACGGCGGCTGGTGAGAGAGAGAGAGAGAACTGCCCCTCAGGTAACTGAAGACAGGGTTTCTCAAAACTGAGCTGATCAGAAGACAGAACAGCCCTACTGATGGAGAGGACACGTATCATGGCATTTTCATACTAGATGTGTTGGACATTTCATTTCATCTTGCTGGATAAATACTGTGTCAGAACCCTTGAAGTTGAATAGTACATGTAAAAACCAGAACAAAAAAAAACAAACAAACAACAAAAACAAAACCTAATAAACACACATCCTACCTCCCCAACTGACAGAAAATGCCTTGGCTAAAAGTATACGGAATATACTTCACCAAAAGTACAGAAGACAATCAACCAACTCTTGTTTGACTAGTCACCAGTGGAAGGTGCTCAATACAGCCAAACATAAGTCACCAGAACTAGACAACTGTCGGCATATGTCGATGGCACTGCTTTTGCATCTATGCAGCAACAGTCAGCACAGGATGTTATGACTAAGCAAACTGAAGTTCACAAAGTCTTGGACAAAGAGAGTTAAGATCTGGATCAATCCTCATGTCTCTACCCAGTTGCTCCTAATTGAGTAGAAAGAGCTGTGGAGGTCCTCTTTTGCCTGTGCTCTCTGTCACTGCATTTCCTTAAGACCTGCTATCGCGGGATACTGATGTATAGCCACTTCCAGTTTTACCCATTATTATTATCATTATGAATGCTTATACAGTGCCTATACTTGGCTAGAGACCAAGCTCTAAGCGCTTTACAATCCACTCTCGTTTACACAACGGGCTGCCTACCTGGGTAGTGCCAACTGAAGAACTGCCAGCTGGCGCTTCATTCAGTCGTTTCCCATGTCATCCAGTCAATACTGTTCATCAAATTCTTTGCTTCCTTCCTTCTTTCCATTTCTCAGGCAGGGTGCATGCTATATGTAATGTGTCATCCATACCAACGGCCAAACTTGTCTTCTCTTCCAAAAGTTGGTGATGGGATTTAACGCGAGTGCAAGATATGCTTGCGTTCACACACGGAACCTCGGTTTATAGTATCATTCGAAGGACTGTATGGGAAATGGAGTCAGAACCAATGTTAACTCTGAGGGAAAAATCCCCCTGTACCAAACTGGCCCAGCGGAGATTCGAACTCACAACCCCAGGATCACCAAGGTAATGAGTCCGGCGCTCGACTACTGAGCTATTCCAGCCATGAAGACGGTCACTGCATGCAGACTAAGCCAATACACAACCACAAAACACTTGCTAAGCCAGACGTCATAAGGTGTGTACGGGACGACACTGAAGAAAGAAAGAGAGATGGCCTCAGCAGGATCCAGAGCTTGTAGTTTAGCCAGTCCAAACTTACAAAGAGTCGGCGAGTTTTAGAACACCTTGTCATTCCAGACTTACATACTTACCAGCTTGTTTCTTACTAATGCTATTCTTTACACTTAAAAATATAAATCTACCCTATAATTTTGTCAAAAAAAATTACAGCCAATCATGTATAAAAGAAAAAAGCTAAGTTACATGACCATCATTTTTTTTGTTTTTTTACAAATCATTTATATCTTTTAAAACAAAAATCCCCCCACAGTTCCCCTGGAGCAGCTGTATACTTACTCTCTTCATCAAAGTAGAAGATGTCTGAGTTGGGATCCTCCACCAAGGTACAATCCAACAGTGTCAGTTTCCCATAGTGCTGCAAACAGCATTTGAGTTCAAAAGTTTAGTTCAAACATACCTCTATCCTCAAACGTGCGAATACTAGCTGTAATAACTGTTTGGTTAAAATATACTCTAAGCAAACGTGCCAATACTAGCTGTAATAACTGTTTGGTTAAAACATACCTCTATCAGCAAACGTGCCAATACTAGCTGTAATAACTGTAAATTCCAATGAGAGCAGTGTTTAGAGACACTCCTGCACAAAAAGAGTCACACACGCAGCAACAAATGGGGGTGGAGGGGATGGGGCAGGGAATGGGGAGGAACCTGGAAAGGTGAAGGGGGGTGGGATGGCTGAGAGGCCAATGTAAGAAATCAAAATATTTCATGATACTTTTGACAAACACGTATCACATGAGCAGCAATTAACTGTGGAATATATAATCCACAGAAATCAAATCGATTAAAATGTTCCACAACAGATGTTCCACTTGTTGCAATAACTGGAGACAATTGTCTCCAGGTCACATTTCTGGTACCCCAGCATGTGTTAAACATGCTGCAATAACTGGAAGGAAAAAATTCACTGATGACAAAACAATTCATAAAAATCAAAGTGATAATCATTTATGAATACTCCTTCCACCCCACACTGCATCATTTATAATGTCAATATCTGAGATGAGTCAAGGGGTAAGGGATGGGAGAGAAGGGATGGGGGGGGGGGGGGGGGGGGGGAAGATTTCTATGGAAATCAAAGAGTTTGATTTAATTATACTCTTGTCACCCAACAATGTGTCACACACACATAACATTGATTAGAACGTGACTTTGAGTGGGGGTGGGGAGAGTCCACACACACACAAAAAATAGTGTTTTATTCTACTCTTACCCCCAAACATGTCATAAATACCTCAATAACTAGGGGTTAGAGATGAAAATCCACAAGTGAAATTATACTTTGCAGAAACATAATACAACCTTCTATAAGGAATTGAGTTAAGGTTTACAGAAATCAAAATGAATGAATACTCCTGCAAACAAAAAGGCCCCACATCCTGTAATAGCTGGGGCAACAGATTCAACTACATTCCACTAAAAATGTGTCACAAGAGGAAAACCTTCACAGATATCAAAGTTACTTCAACTCTTGGCCCCCCATCCCACCTCCCAAAGTCAGACATCCTGCAACCACTGAATCAAAACATCTGCAAAAACCAAATGTAATGATTTAATTGTCTTCCTGTTTCAAAAATATGTTTAGATATTCAATGACAACTGTAGTACAACTTTCATAGAATTTAATCAGACTTCCACCAAATATATGGCACCCATGCTGCAATATTCAGGGAAACAAAGTGGACAGGAATTAAAGTGCAAGTTTCTGTGATAAAGATGTAATATCTTAAGAGAAAAAAAAAAGGAAAAAAAAAAAAAAAGTCCTGAGAAAGCAAACATATGAAACATCATCATATATTCTGTAATCAATGAGAGAAGAAAAAAGTTCACAGAAATCAACATCCATGCCGAGAGAAAGATTCATTCTGCAATAACTGTGAAAAAAAAAAAAAATCATAGTCTCAGATGCAAGTGAAGAACTGATAAGCAGTTTACTAAAGTTCTCTGTACACATAACTGTTGCATGTACACAGTTCACCTTCCATATCATTGTGTTATGTTGCATAATTGTCCTTCCCCGCCAAATCACAGTTAAAATAAACAGTTAAAAGTGCTTTCAAATGAATACATTGTGTCCGAGCTGAAAAAAGTACCCAAAGAAAATAATCATTTCCAGGAAGTTTGATCCACCTTCACTTGCTTCCCCAGATATTCTCAAAGCAAGGTGTGTATTGTACCAGCAAGCACACTGTCGACTTTGAACATGGGCTCAATTTATGGGTGGGGTTATTCATACATATTTACATATGTGTTCAAATAAAAATGTCTCAATATTCTCAATTCAATAATTCATATCTTGTGAAACAACAACAACAACAAAAACAAATGAAACATTAGAAAACAACAACAAAAATTGATGTCTGTACCTCCATTTCTTATTCACAGGCACAACAAATAAATGTGATGTCTATTTCATTTCATGTTCAATGACACAAACATAATCATATAAATTTCAAAACTTACTGAGAACATATATCTACATTACTCAGCACATCATCATGCTGGCTGGACAAAAAAGTGGATACCTCATGAACCTAGAGTAATAAATACTACAAAATTTGACCTATAGAAATCTTAGAAATCTAAAGGAAAACACAATTCTGACGATTATGTGCAATATTTCATTATTGCCTAAAGAAATGTGGTGCAGATTAATGTGTGCATGTGTGTGTGTGTGTGTGTGTGTGTGTGTGTGTGTGTGTGTGTGTGTGTGTGTGTGTGTGTGTGTGTGTGTGTGTGTGTGTGTGTGTGTGTGTGTGTGTGTGTGTGTGTGTGTGTGTGTGTGTGTGTGTGTGTGTGTGTGTGTGTGTGTGTGAGTCCTCCATTTTTTTTAGTTCTATGGTAATGATGGTTTCTGAACATGTAATGCCTAAATCATAACACACACATACAACCCCCCAAAAACAACACACGCAAACACACACACTCTCTCTCAAGCGAATAGGGAAAGACAAAAGAAATGGTAAAGTCAAAGAAGTTAATGATAATGGCCACAAACATGAACTGCATAGAAGGCAATGATGAAGAAGGAGTTGAAGTTGCCACAATTCAAGACATTTCAACACACACACAAACACACACACACACACTCTCTCTCTCTCTCACTCACTCACACACACACTCTCTCTCTCTCTCTCACACACACACACACACACACACACACACACACACACACACACACACACACACACACACACACACACACAGCCATGCTGAACAACTAGACTTGAAACAAAAATCAAAAAACAAAAAAGAAGTAAAAGTGGCTGTCTATCCAGTGCTAATCTTGAAACCTTACACAGCACATCAGAGATGCAAAAAAAAAAAAAGCGACAATGGTATTATGGAAGAAACCAGTCAGGACAAAGTACATTATAGAAACCAAGGAATGTAAAGCCAAGCCAAGGTGGTGAACTATGAAGAAAGACGCTACTGAGCAGAAAAGGCCAGACACAAACTCATTTGTTCCCATTGCAGTTCAGCTGATTTCTGACAGCATAAGACTAACTGCATCTCTTTTTGATACATGTCAGAATGGGTTTTGTGTTGATCCATAGCTTTTGCCAGCAGTGGAGCCTCCTGGCTGATCTGTCCCCTGAGCATCTTTACAAGAGTGACCTGATTTCAATGTGCTGAGTTGGTTGGTTTGCTTTCTTTAGAACTACTAAGCAAGCATGCAAAACTTATATTTTCTTTGAATAGTCTTCAAAATTCGAGATTAAACAGATCTTCTGTTACCTCCATAAAGAAGGTTACATATGCTACTTTATTTGTTTTTCCATCTGTAAACAAGATATTGCAGGGAGCACAAAACTGGTTACCATTAACCTCTGAAGAAAGATGGAATAAAATCTCTAATGGTGAACTCATTAGATTTCCATATGGATCCATGATACAGGTCCGCATCAAAGGGTGGGTCCAGGACATTCAACAAGATTACATAAAAACTAGTGAACTGATTTTTACAAAATATTTTTACAAAAACAAAACAAGAATTGGTGAAGAGATGGAATGTGAACCAAGGCTAACTCATTAACTTTTTGAATGGATCAGGATCAAAGGACGCATCCAGTCCCCTTTGATACTGGAGGAGATCTGTGCCTTCCAAAGCGTTTTACTCTTTGTGGTGTTGCTGTATCAGACATGTACATTTACACATGCACATGCATGTGCGCGCGCGCACGCACACACACACACACACACACACACACACATCACTAGCATTATCTTATTCTTGTTGATGGCTCTGTGTCATCTCCTTGACCATGAGTACACCTGTGCCACTGAAAGGTTCTACAGCAGTTCCAATAGCTATGTAAACACTGAAGATTTTGAAATCCATTTGCAGTCCATTTGTGTTTTGAGGTAGGGCTGTACTTTAACTTCCTCTTCCTGCCATCAGCCAGGTGTATGAGACCTTCCACCATGACATGAGTCAGCAAGCAGCCAGATTTGAAAATGTGGTGTCAAAGGTCAATTTGAGAATCTGTGTTGAAACGGATATTTTGGTTTGTCCTGTTCATGCAGTAATCTGTAAATTTCAATATTTTGCTTCTTTCTGTACAAAAAAATATTTGAAACATACTTCACAAATTGATTTTTATTAAAGTGTTTCATTCAGTAATGAAATTCTTGAATGGACACCAAACATTGAGAAATTAAACTCTTTTGTGTGACTGTTATGTTTATAAAATTTTATGAAAAGTGGATATGGTAAAGTGAGTGTTAATTTGTGATTTGTGATCCAGTTTTCATCTATTTTCACAAAAGTGAGTGTCTGGGGGTAACCATTTTATAAAGAGCAAGCTCCACAAAGTAAACATTATATTTAAAAACTGTTTTTATGACAAAAAAAGAGAATGAAAAGTTCAGTAAGAAAATTACGAAGTTTGAAAATAAACCATATGATATCAGAAAAATCATTGTGTGGTGGAAGGCTACATATACGGGCACCTGCAGAATAGATGAAGGGATCTGAGCAACATCTCACACACTGTATTACATATGAAGTGAATGACACACATCCTTCTAATCCTAGTGCCTTCATCTGGGCCTGCAGTTCAAGAAGTCCCTGGCTAAGGGAGGAAAACAAAAAACAAAAACAACAAAAACAAATCACCTAGAGATACAAAACTAAAAACCCACCATGACATACATGCCTCTGTTAGGATTTGAACCCATGACATCCAAGTTGTAAGACCATGACACTATGCCACCACTGTGCCACCTAGCTAACTAAATAGCCTTCTACTGAGGATGGAAGGGAGGCGTGGTTGGGAGGGGGGGGAGAGAAAGGGAAACTGCCCCCAGAAAATGGATGCTTAAGCAAGACGAGCAGACCAAACCACTGCGCAAATGGAACCGAAGGCTGTCATGCAGATCTGCACAGATCCCCTCCACTGACCTTTGGCTCTACAGCCTGTTGTGTAGGCAAACAACCTGACGGTTTGCAACAACTGTCCATAGGCAACTGAAGAAACCATACATCATACAGATACACACACACTTCCATCTTATGGGCGGAAAAAGAACTTAGGATACATAATTATGAGTTACAGTTCTCACATCTCTGACCTAAGCTGATTATTTGTCAATTGTGCAAAGGTACACAAATAGACTGCGAGCTGCAAGTTGCTGGTTGTGACTACTGCATCTGGTTTCAGTTGAAGATGGAAACAATGGAAGAAGCTAGGACTTTAGCAGACGACAGTAAGAGGCAGAAAATATCCCCTCAACTTCTAGTAAAAATTTATATTCTTTAGAAATCATGGTGAAACAACAGTTAAACACTACTCCACAAGTTGCTGATGAAATGTTCTTGAGAAAGTTAGAGCTAACAATGAAGATTCGAGTTATGCTTCTGACAATGTTTTTTGGCAAAAATTCCAACGAAATATCAGAATACCTGATAGAAATGTTCCCTTGTGTGTATCTGTGTGTGTAGTTATATCTATGTTTCTGGATAGAAAAAAACAGAAATTTATAGCACTATGCATAAAGCAATCATTTTTGCACATTTTCTTAAAGTTTTAGGCAAAATAATTTGCAAATTCGCATTTTAGAGGATTCTATTAGCTGCAACCATTACTGATGACTGCATCCATCAAACAATGTGGTTCAGTACCTAAGAAATGTGTAAATACAGCAGTTATGATATCTAGAATAATGCAAGTGAAAACAGCCTCCGAGCACAGGAACACACTTATACCCTTCAATGCACAAATGAAGTTAAAATACACTAAAGTGTTGGACATGTCTTAAATCGTTAACACTTAAAACTGAATTCCAATAGATACTGTGCCAATTAATAACCCAACTGAAGAAAGATCTTCCCACCTGTGTTTGAGTACTATACCTACAAACCCACACCCAGACAAGATAGGACTGAAAACTATACCCTGCATTACAATATGTGTCTGGTATGCAGACTACTAAATGAATGACAGTGAAATCTGATATGGATTCACTTACAGATAACCTCTAATATTCATTACAATTGTAATATACTAAGCCCAGGGACACAATTTGTGCAATTTTGGGAAATTATAATTTAAATCAGTGGAGATGAATGCACTGGAAAGAAAAGTTTTAAAACCCATACACATCCTTTCATTAACTTTGTTACACCTCAGACTATGTCAAAGGAAACGTGCCAAGTTTTCCGTACATTTCGCAAAACTTCTCTGCTCTTGATAAGAAGTCATTTAACAGTCATGAGAAGACCACCTCATACAAGTTCACTTGTTTTAAAAACATTTCACAGAAACAAAAATGTAAATTACCACCGAATCAAACTATTGCCTATTCTTTATTCTGGGTTTTAGTCTTTCATAACTGTACAACAATTTCATAAATGGGATGGATGGAACCATCTGATCAATCTGTATCATCCTGAAAAGCAGGCTTCTCTAAAATATACATGATTGCTGTGAAAAAATGTCTCTCCTGCAGTCTGACACTGCCACCAACAGACATACAGGTTTAAGAGCTGTATCAGTGAGAATCAAATTTCAAATAAAATTCCATTACAAACAACACGAAGCATGGTCAGCACATGTCCAGCTAACAAAAAGACATCTGTACAAGTGGTTCATGCTTCCTTCACAGAGTATCCATGTAATGTGTAGTTCTGCTAAGTTACAATACATACTCCTATACAAAGACAGACAGACGCCATACCAGATTACACAGATCTACACAGTTCCATGCAAGTCAAGAGTCAGAGTCAGAGAAGGGAATTAGCTGACAGTGGTAAAGGCACTACCGCTCACCTTGGCCAGGTGCAGGCGACCACTGGAGGTGCGTGTTGTCAAGAGGATGTGGTTGGTGAAGAGAAACACTTGCCGCACAATCTCCTTCTTCTCCCTTGAAGGAGGAGCTGAAAGAACCCAGGCGATTACGACTGAACTTGGTTTTCTCGTTCAACACCTGCAGTAAAGGACCTGGAACAGAAAACAACAGATTAACACCGTGAATCATGTGTCCAAAGAGCTTCTTGCTTTTCCATTCTGTTGATTTTTTTCTTTTTTTTTTTTAACATCAGAGAAAGTTTTGGGGTACTGTTTTTTTTTTCTGGCATGAATGGGTTGTTGTTGTTGTTGTGTTGTTTTGTTTTTTTTTTTGTCACTAATGTGACCTTAATAAATCACAGCAATTGCAAATCTATGTTAACTAAATAAACCACAGCAATATGTGAATCCATGCTGAAAGACTTCTAAAGTTAATCTAATATCTCATTCTGAAAATTCCAGAACTCAAGGCTGAAAATATGCACCAATGAGCATATGTATAGATGTAACTTGATCAGAAACATGTGGATGGTTGCAGACATGCTAGCACATGTACACTGACATAAGCACAAGTTCTCTTTATCTTTGCCTCAGATTCACAGCTATCTTCCTTTCGATCTGATTCCATAAATCTCCATCGGTCATTAAGATCTTTCCACCGGTCCAAGCTATATTTCACTTGTCTTCTGGTTTGTGTAGAGTTTGGTTCCACACTGTTATGCGCACTGTCTTCTGTAGATCAAAACTTCTCATGAGGTCAGCTGACAATACTTTGTTCTTAACATTTACAGACTAGTGTGTAAGGCCAGGCTGACAAAAGCGAAGAGTTCAAAGGGCTGACAGGAGTTCAGAATGGAAGTAACCTACAGGGAGGGGTTACAGGACAACACCTGTCAGATCATGGCTTCATAGAAGGTATTCCCGCATCAGAAGGACGTCCTCAAGAACTGCACTCTTGTCATGTTCCAGCATCAGC